>OX451736.1:102107104-102519033 GCA_948472305.1 Vicia faba
CCAAAACTTGTCACAAATGCCAAATTTATGCTGACAAAGTACATATGCCTCTGGTTCCTCTGAATGTCTTGTCTGCTCCTTAGTCGTTTGCAATGTGTGGCATTTATATGATTGGAGATATTATGCCTACCACTTCTAATGGGTATCGTTGCATCCTGGTCACTATTAATTACTTCACGAAGTGGGTAGAAGCAGCCTTGTCTGCCTTTGTTACCAAAAATGTTGTTGCCTGATTCATTAAGCATAATCTTATCTGTCGGTATGGAATCCTTGAAAGGATTATCACGGACAATGGTACTAATCTTAACAATACTATGATCACAAAACTTTGCATGCAGTTCAAGATTAAGCACCATAATTCTTCTCCGTATCGACCGAAGATGAACGACATAGTGGAAGTCACCAATAATAACATCAAGAAGATTATACAGAAGATGACAGTGACGTATAAAGATTGGCATGAGATGATACCCTTTTCTCTTCATGGTTATCGCACTTCAACATAGACATCAACTGGGGCAACCCCATTATCCATAGTCTATGGTATGGAAGCGGTCCTACTCGTCTAAATTTAGATTCCTTCTCTAAGGATTATGAAAGATGCATATTTAAATGAAGACGAGTGGATTCCGACTAGGTTGGACCATCTAAATTTGGTTGACGAGAAAAGGCTTGCAGCTGTTTGTCACAGTTAGATGTATCAGAAGTGTACGATCAAATCCTTCAACAAGAAAATCAAACATCTGGTATACTAGGCTGGTGACTTGGTAATAAAGTGCATCATCTTGCCACAAGGTGATCCTAGGGGAAACTGGACTCCCACCTATGAAGGGCCATTTGTAGTCAAGAAAATATTTTTTGGCAGTGCAATGATACTTACCACCATGGATGGTGAAGATTTTCCGCACCCTGTGAACGCGAATATAGTCAAAAGATACTACGCATGAATATGACTCGCTAGGTTGATTGGACTAGGAAAAATAAGAGCATCCCGGCGAACCAAAAGGGTCCGGGCAAAATTTAGGGATATATAAAGATGGTATACCCGACAAGTCGAAACCTGAAAAGGCCGCAAAAAAGGGTATCCTGATAGACTGAAAACCTGAAAGGTCGGTCTAGAAAAAAGTTAGATATTAAAGCGTACGACTATGTCCCGTTGAATTATCTACTTACAACAAGCTTTATTACCAATGTCAAGTTCAAATGGTACGAATCAGTTCAGTTAATTTCTTCCGACAACGAGGGATGAGATGCTCGAAGACATAAGGGAAATAGCATAGTTGGGACTCGATGGGGTCATTTACACATAGCTATATGTTTTGCTTTACCTTGTACTCTTTTAATTTTATGACAATTTCCTCTTACTAGGATTTCTATCTCTTTGTACAAAATCGCCTTTATAGGAAAACTTTCAATGCAAATACAATTTCAAAATTCATTTTTTTCTTTTTCTGTTTTGTTTGCAAAAATGTCCAATGACTAAAATGAATGAACATATGCATATGAATATGATTACTGTTAACAAATATATGCATAAAAATAGGAATAAGCAGTTACTAAAGACTCTAGGAGTTGGGATAGCGTCCAAGTCATCTACAAATCCCCACAGGCAAACCTCCATGGGATTATCCCTACAAAGTTACCTTCATAAGCTCATCCCAGACGGATATACATTCCCCTTCAAGTCTAATATGCCTTCAAGACAAGAAATTAAGGCATCCTCCAGCAATTAACCTAATCATACTCCCCAACAGACCCCCTAGTGGATAAAGGAGTTTGATCGTTTCCCCAACATACATCCGAAACTTCCTCAACATAATTTACAGGAACTTAATTCCCCATCTGAGTTTATTTTTACAACACTGTACAATCCCCTACAGAATTCCCTTCTTCAACATGGCTCATTTCCTCTGCAGAGTATATTCCTCCAGTAGGGTTTATTTCCCCAACGAAATTTAATTCCCCAGCAGAGTTCATCTCTCCAATTACTGTAAATCACCGACAAATTCTCTTTTCCAGCAAAATGTAGTCAAGGATACTATCCCCAAAAAGTTACTACGGAATCTGAAACTGAGACATATACCAATTTGGTCCTCCCCAGAAGAGTGACATCCATACCTAAAACTCGGTCATACATCACCTCTAAAGGTTATTCATCCCTTTTATCCCCAGTTAGGTTATATAAGAACTAAAATCCCCAGTAGAGCGATGAACAATCGAGGTTCTAGAACTCTTCTATCCCCAAGCAGAAGTCAAACATTCCCTGTGGAGTATCCTCAAACCAGAAAGCAGAAATCCCCGACGAAGACATTCTAAACAAGGTGTGCCTACCACTCTGCCAGTCCAGGACATGATACAAATGAGTGTTGGGCTCTGAAGAACAAGATCCAGGACCTGATTGATGAAGGGGCATTGGAGTTCATGCAAGATGGTCAGGATGAGTTTTTCTACCATCCCTCCAAGGCTCACCATTTGAAGTAACGAGTCCTAAGACTAGAAGACTTTTGTTCATTAGAATTTTTCAAGTTGTAATTTTCTTCTGTTCAAACATTTACTCATGTTAAATGTTGTTATTTCATTAATGCATCGCATATGTCTGTTTTGAAGCAATATATTCGTATTCACTATATGCAAATTATTTTCATATTTTTTCTGATGATCAACGCTCGATTAATAATTCTAAGCCTCTTGAGGGAGGATGACGAAAACGATACCACGACAATTACAGTATGCTTTTGAACAGACCCCGCTGATGAGGTACAGGCATTGTTTCAATTCCTAAACACTGGAGTTATAAGGATGATAATCCCTCGTCAACCCCTCTGAGCCAAAGAAGTAGGATTTTTTTATTTTCGAAAATTAAAACCCTTTATCATAACCTGGGGCAGGGTAGTTCTCTCAGTTGATCCAAGTGCATAAAAAATGGCACCAAAGAGGTCCTTACAAAAAAAAGAGAAGACAGTGATGATTCCGAATAATCATAAGGATAGGCAGTCATTATATCTCAAAAATAAAAACCCAATAAGTCAAAACCTATGAAGGAGACTTACAAAACTGGGGCATCCCGCCGACTGTAAGCACAAAAGAAACAGTTCAGGCAAAAATAGGGATAACAAAATCAAAGAAGAAAGAGGTCACACAAACCCTCAAAAAAAACAAAAAAAAAATGACTGCCTATTCAGAATAACTCATCAATATCTGAACCATCATTGGAACATCAGGACAAAGACTCGAACAAGGTCTAACGTACGATCAACTGAGTTTAGGTTTGAAGAACATCACGAAGAGCGGGTGGGTACAAATAATTTGAGCCTTTATCCTTTGTTTCTTAAACCGTGAACCAGGCCACGTTATAACCCTCAAAAGTCCTAGCTGAAGCATGGGTTAGTTCGAAACCATACTATACGAAAGGTATCCTGACTCCTTAAGGCTCACGTTAAAAATACGGAGTTGACATCACGTTTACAAACAATCACTTGTTTTATGAAAAAGAATGCATTTTCAAAATCTTCAAGACAGACATAAGCTTTGCATTTTTAACATAACTTTGTTTGCATATGACTTTTTGTTTGAACAGCGTAGAAATTCGCACGACGAATACCTAATGAACAGAAGCACTTCCAATCAAGGGGCAGACGGGATTATTGTCCATCATCTGGGGCAGTCCAATCAAGATTCGGAGAATCTCTCAAAGGCCAAATAGCCTGGGGAAAATCTCTGCCTGAGTCACTTGGGGCATTCCAACAACGAATCTTGCCTGATCAAACACCTTCTGGTGTCATGACAAAACACTTCTAACAGGGGCAACTCCCTACATTCTGAGAGCGTGGATATAGTCGAAAAAATACTACGCAAAATCAAAGACCCGCTAGGTTGACACACCTAGGCAAAAATAAGGGCTTCCCAGCGAACCAAAAGGGTTCGGGCAAAAATAAGGGATGAATATGAAAAAACTGTACACCCGGCAAGTCGAAAACCTGAAAAGGCGGCCTGGGCAAAAATGGGTATCCCGGTGGACTGAAAACCCGAAAGGGCGGTCCAGGCAAAAATTAGGGATCGAAGCGTACGACTATGTCCCGTCATCCTGTCACCTGCCTACCAGAAGAAGGTTTGTCTATCAAACAACCATCAGCACCCCATAGGGGTTTTCTCCTATAGAAACAGGGGCAATAATTAGTGGTCTAAGCGATCTAATTGTTCTGTTCACCAAGGTACCAAGGTAGGTTCAGCTGAAGAACGTAACCAGTATGCCTTAATTCCCCAGAGAGTGAGCCAACAAGTCAATACACTCTCCCCAAGAAAAGCTATAATATCAGCCTTAAGGAAGTGGGGTATCCTCCAGCAGATCTCAACATTCCCCAGCAATATACGAATATTCTTAACAAGCCTCCCCGGTAGTCTTGACCTAAATATTGTTCCCCGGCGGTATATCAAAGTGGAGTCACTTCCAGTACAATTCAAAACTTCCTCAGGAGAGTCCAATCAAGATTTCCCCAGGAAAGTTGGAATCCATCTCCCCAAGCAGTAAGCTTATCCCCAGTAGATTCTGGAAGCTCATCCTCGCAGAGCACGAACGCGTCTCCCGGCTTTATTCAAAGGTTATTTCCCCACCAGGATATAACTGGGTTATCCTCAGCCAAAAGCTACGGAAAGATCGTCCCCGACGAAGTCTTCATATCCCCAGCGAAGTCTATTAATACTTCCAACGTAGCAATGGTATCCCCAGCGGAGTTATCATCAACATCCCAACAAGTACCTCTCTCCCCACAGAGTATTGTTCTCCAACAAGATCGCTAGAGTAATTTTCTCCCCGCAGAGCAATCCATTCGCCAAGTTTATCCCTCAATGGAGTTATCTTCTCCTACCGGTATGCTTGCAACTATCATCCCCAGCGGAGACGACAAAGCACTATTCTCTAACATCAGCCCAGGATATGACTTCCCGGCATCCGTCAAGGATTTATTTTCCTAGGACAAAAACAAACATTCATAAACATCACATTTTCATACATTACAGCACGCATTTACGCATCATATCTTACAAATCTCATTTATGTTGAGAACATCATCGCTTGATTCATATCATGCCTTGCATATGACTGACCTTTACCTTTCAGGAAAAGATCCAATTAAATTCTCAGCTATGTCCAAGACCTTGTCTGGTTCAGTTAAATCGACCCTAAGATTTTACTGTTTCTTATCCAGCCAAAGGCCTTCTCTGGTTCAGTCAGATCGACCCTAAGATCTCCCCGATTCTTATCCAGTTGAAGATTTCAAGACCTTGACCGGTTCAGTTAAATCGACCCTAAGATTTTTCTATTTCTTATCCAGTCAAAGGCCTTCTCTGGTTCAGTCAGATCGACCCTAAGATCTTCCTGTTTCTTATCCAGTTGAAGATTTCAAGACCTAGACCGGTTCAGTTAAATCGACCCTAGGATTTTTCTGTTTCTTATCCAGTCAAAGGCCTTCTCTGGTTCAGTCAGATCGACCATAGGATCTCCCTGTTTCTTATCCAGTTGAAGATTTCAAGACCTAGACCGGTTCAGTTAAATCAACCCTAAGATTTTTTTGTTTCTTATCCAGTCAAAGGCCTTCTCTGGTTCAGTCAGATCGACCCTAAGATCTCCCTGTTTCTTATCCAGTTGAAGATTTCAAGACCTAGACCGGTTCAGTTAAATCGACCCTAAGATTTTTCTGTTTCTTATCCAGTCAAAGGCCTTCTCTGGTTCAGTCAGATCGACCCTAAGATCTCCCTGTTTCTTATCCAGTTGAAGATTTCAAGACCTAGACCGGTTCAGTTAAATCGACCCTAAGATTTTTTTGTTTCTTATCCAGTCAAAGGCCTTCTCTGGTTCAGTCAGATCGACCCTAAGATCTCCCTGTTTCTTATCCAGTTGAAGATTTCAAGACCTAGACCGGTTCAGTTAAATTGACCCTAAGATTTTTCTGTTTCTTATCCAGTCAAAGGCCTTCTCTGGTTCAGTCAGATCGACCCTAAGATCTCCCTGTTTCTTATCCAGTTGAAGATTTCAAGACCTAGACCGGTTCAGTTAAATCGACCCTAAGATTTTCCTGTTTCTTATCCAGTCAAAGGCCTTCTCTGGTTCAGTCAGATCGACCCTAAGATCTCCCTGTTTCTTATCCATTTGAAGATTTCAAGACCTTGTCCGATTCAGTTAAATCGACCCTAAGATTTTCCTATTTCTTATCCAGTCAAAGGCCTTCTCTGGTTCAGTCAGATCGACCCTAAGATCTCCCTGTTTCTTATCCAGTTGAAGATTTTAATATTCTCTCATCGTTACTGTTGAGGTTGAAGTCGCCCAAGATTCTCTCAGCGTTACTGTTGAGGTTGAAGTCGCCCAAGATTCTCTCAGCGTCCCTGTTGAGGTAGTAATCGTCCCAAGATTCTCTCAGCGTCCCTGTTGAGGTAGTAATCGCCCAAGATTCTCCCAGCGTTCCTGTTGAGGTAGTAATCGTCCAACGTTCTCTCACCGTCCCGTTGAGGTAGTAACCATCCCTGGTTCATTCATCATTTTTTGAAGCTCCAGATTCAATTCCTGTAACCAGTCAGGGCACATCTATATAAAGAGTTTGAAGACCAGTTCAGGTAACAGGTCAGGTAGTCATTTTCTTTTGCAGGTACGCAAGTTCTCGCTAAGGAATCTCTTACGCGGTCGACACCTCCAGATGGCATCTATAAGCCCATTATCCTATCCATCAATCTCCAAATGGCATCTATAAGCCCATTCCCACCATCATACTACTATGTGAGCGCAAATTTCTGGGCACTCTAGTGTTCAATCATCTTCCACCTTCGGATTACGAAAGGCACGTCAGCCAATCTGCATCCTCAGGTCTAAGAAGATTGAACAGGGGCAACTGTTGTACCCCAAAATTTTCCCTCCCATATTCTTCAAGATTTGCAAAGTCAAAGGTTCAAAATCTCCCCAAGGGATGCATAGTTCAAGGGCCTCATAACAGTCAAAACTAGGGTTTTGATTCTGACAAAAAAAATGAAGTTTCCAAGGGTCTAATCAAGTCCCACATGCCTACAAACATGTTCAAACATCCTTATGCCAAGTTTCAAGACTTACAGCACAAAATTGCACAGTCAAATGCCCTAATTGCTCAGCAGTCAACTGTAGGGGCAAAATGGTCATTTGACAGTCAAAAGTTCAAATTTTTGGTCAACATATTATTTTGAAGCCACAAACATCATTTGATCAATTCTTGATCATGATTCTCAAGGCATGGCTCAAAAAGTCTCAAGATGCAAAAGTTTCCATATTTGGACGGTTGAAAAAGTCAACTGGAAATTGACCAGGGCATCACTTCCACATGGTTCATCAGAAAAATTCCATCCAAAGCTCATTTTAAATAGAATGACATTTCCTACAATTCCTCTTCACACTTCAAGTCCAAGAAATGCTCTCACAAAAAGTTATCAATTTCAACATCATAGGTCATTTTTAAAAGTCAACAAAAAGGGACTTTAAGTCAAAGACCATAACTTGAGATTGGTAAATCAAAATGACATGGGACTAAAGGCATTGGTTAGAGAACTTCAAGACCTTTCCAAAATGTCAAAGAACATGATCAAAGCTTAAATATTGAGCAAGATATGCCTTGTGGAAGTTGGGAAATTTTTGGGAATTTTGAAAAGTCAACTTTGCTTCAAATGCCTCAAAATTGCTAATGGGCCACATTTTCTTCCAAGATTCATCATCCAAAGGCTATGCACGACCATTTGGCCCAAAGGGGATTTATTTCATCATTTTATTTGAATTTTTAATCACTAATAATTCATTTAATTAAATAAAATATGAAAAAATACTAAAACAAATGTATGTGAATCTTTTTATGCAGCATTTGCTCCGATTGGCTATTCAAGATTCGTGCACACCCAAATTGGAAAGGTTGGCCATGATTGGAATCAAAATCACATGAAAAAGATTTGGAAAATATTCATGGAAAATCAAATATTCCATACATCAATGCATTGATCTTTTGGACTTGATTTCAACCCTAATTCATCCCATACATAAGTCAGAAGCAAAACCTAATGAGGAGAACCAAAAAGCTGCGCCCCATATCAAAAACCAACTTTGCAATTTTTGTGAAAAAAGTAAAAACTGAAAACTGCATTAGAGTTGGATTCAAGGCTTCTAACCAATTGAAAAAGCTTCCTAAGACTTCACTGAACCTAACTGCATTCTTTTCCAGTCCTCACGCGTCCAGAATTGGTATATAGAAGTCCAAATTTCTCAAACTTTTCTCATATTCATGCTTTGAATTATATGCCACATTCGCGCATTTTAATGGTCGTTTTATACTAATCTTATCATTCTGAAACTAATGGTGTATTTCAATTGAGTTTTCGTGCCCTGTATGCAAAATTACCATTGGAGGTCACTAGGGTTTCAAGGCTGTGGAATTGGGGTTTCTCTTGTCCAGAAAAATTAGACCCTAAGACCAGGACTATTGGATTCAGAAGCTTCATGCGAATTGAACACACATGTCGCGCTCAATTTATGAGCAACCATGGCGTAATCTCTATTTTCTCATGCAATAGTTAGTGGGGGTTCAAAACCCCCGCTATTTGATATGTTTTTCAGGCAAAAGCAGGAGCGTGGTGGAGAAGACGCTGAGGTGTCTCAATCATACAGGTCCATTCATATTTTCGCGCATTTTTTCATGTTTACCAAATAATGCTTTTTCTCTCTCATATGAATCAGATTCCATTAATGTTACAAAGAAAGCAAATGGCACAGCTGGTTGATGCGTTGTCCAATAGGTACTGGGACCTGGGTTCGATTCCCAGGTCCCCTCACTTTCTTAATACATTTTGTTTCAATATAATTCCATGCAGTTTCAACCTCAGGGGTTCATCATACATCCACCATCCAGGCTTGCCACTTGTCCCACAACATCCATCCAGTGGCCAGGATTCAAGGTCTATGGTATGCATCAGCCAAACATGCCACACGCTTCCATGAAAAGTCAAAAAGGCCAAGGTTTCAATGGGCCAAAAATGCTGGATGACACCTCCAAATTGGGGTCAACACCCCCTAGGGTTTGTATTTCTTTTCTTTTTCCTATTCTTTATTATTTGTTTAATTTAATTATTTCCTTTTAATTTATAAATTAATATTTTCCTAATATAAAAAAATAATAAAAATCAGAAAAGGCAAAAACAAAAATATATTTTATTAACATTTTTTGTAAAAAATTGTATTAATTAATTTAGTTAATTCTAGGTTTAAATCTTAATATTTTTCTTAATAAACTAAAAAAATGAAGAATTAGGGTTTTAAGTATTTTTTATTCTTTTTCTTTTCTTTCACCATAATTAATTATTAAATATTATTTTTGTAAATAAATTACCATGTAAATATTTAATTAAAATTAGGTCAGACTAAAAACATTTTTTTTTATAAATTAAAAATAGCTAGAATTAGGTTTTAATTCCATTAATTCTCACTAAAAATCCATAAATACAAAAAACTCCAAAAAATAATTTCTTTCTTTTATTTAACTTGATTAATTTGTTAATTGTGATTTAATTTCCTTAAAAGGGTCCAACGCCCTCGCATTCCCGACTTTACCTCTTCGCGCATTTTATTCTTATTTCTTTTTTTGTGAATATAAATGTAATTGCCCAAAAGCCATGTAATAGATTGATTAGATATTTATTTTCCGCTTTATTTTATTTTCAAATCGGGTCCTGGATTAATTTGGCGATGTGGACCCGCGCCTTTGTAATAGCGTAGGACTTTTTTAATTCCGCAACTTTTAACTGTTAACTATTGCATGAAAGAATGAATGTCAAAAATAAAAGCAACGCGTAGATCACCAATGCATGACAAGACAAAAATATCTGAAAACGACACACAAATCACACACCACCCCTAGGGTACGCCTTACTGTTGCCTTGCCCCTCGAAAGGTGGTCGTCGAGTAGAGGATGTTTTAGTAAGTCCTCATGTCCATGAACATGGCATGAGGGTAGCTTCTAAGGTATCCTCCTATTACTCTGGTGACCACACCGTTGCCTTGTCCCTCGAAACATGGTCGTCGACTGTAGGACGTCTTAGTGAGTCCTTATGTCCCATTAATCTGGTTGCCTCAAAATAAGCTGCCTAGGAATAGTTGCCTCGGATTAAAAGATCAATGGCATAAGGGTAGCTTCTAAGGTGTCTTACCTTTGCTCGGTGACCACAATGTCCCTAAACTCGAATTGACCCGAACACCTCCAACGGTGGTGCTACCTACTTCTCAATGATGGGATGGCACTACTTTAGGACATTTACACAGACGAACTCCTTAGGGTAGGTAGACGACTCTAGATACTTGCTCTAATTTCAAAACAAATCAAAAATACTTTTCACACCAACACTTTTCAAAAAGCTTTCGAAAGCAACTTTTCAAACACTCTTGAGGACCGATACAAGAGTCGAATTGAAATTTTCAAAGAAACTTTTTTTAAACCCACAGTTGAAAAGCAAACAAACCATTTTGAAAACACAAGTGAGCAAGTATCTAAGAGCCCGTGGATAACCACAGATAGAAAGGGTGCTAACACCTTCCCTTTCTATAATCTACCTCCCGAACCGAGAGCAATCTCTATAAGGAATTTTTCTGTGCTTTTGTCCTTTCCATTTGGAGAAAATAAAAGACGGTGGCGACTCTTGCTTCCGCGACATTTCGCGAAACCAGCGTTAAACAGTCAGTTCCAGATCCACCGATCACAGAACTGGCGACTCTGCTGGGGAATCTTTTAAAGTGAGGTGTACCTTAGGATAACTCATAACTGTGTTTTCAATTGTATTGACTTGTTTGCTTTAAATTGTGGGTTGCATCGGAGTTACATAGATCCTAACCCGGATCTGGGGATACCCTGTTAGGTAGCATAAGCTGTGAGGGACCTGTCCGGCGTAGACCGACATGGGTGAAGCAGTGGCTACATTGGTGTGGCACCTTGGTCTGTACCGATATCCCTTGTGTCGCAACGAGGAGAATATGGGTCTTCTGAGGAGTCATTAAGCACCAACCGACCTTAGAACCTTAAATGACCCAACTTGGCCAATAGAACAGTAGCAGTATGATACGCCCATTGAGGCTAAACTCTCGTGATGGTTCTGGCTGCAAGAAAAGATTGCGATGCTGGAGTTATGACCGATTGAGGGTAGTCAATGATATTGGGATCCTCTAAGAACCCGGTTACTTTTGATAGGACAGGTATGAACCAACAAATTGAAAGAGGGTAATACCTAGACCTCATGCTGGCCTAAACTCTAAGGGCTTCTCTTGTGTGACTTGTGTGCCTTCGTACTTAACTACTTGCATGTTTGTTATCTGACACATGAACTACTTGCAGGTTTTGTTTATAGTCCTTAATTGGGACTCATAACAGGGTTTACTAAGCTACTTGCAGGTTTTGTTTATAGTCCTTAATTGGGACTCATAACAGAGTATACTGAGTTTCTTGCAGGTTTTGTTTATAGTCCTTAATGGGGACTCATAACAGGGTTTACCTACATCACTCCATGCATACTATAACATCATACCATTGCATACATCCTAACCCATTTCAAGGATCTCAAGGGCTTGTGATGCAGGTCGTGATGAATCAAACGTCTAGCAAGGGGCAAAGAGGATTTATTTTCCTCTAGACAAGGTTGTCAGGGGCTATGACCCACTAGATATGGTGAGCCTTGACCCTTGAAGAAGGACTCTCAACAATATGCAGTTCCTTCAATCAAGCTACAAAATTCAAACTCTAACGGTTTCTTGTTTACCCCGCGAGATCCTTGAAAACATTGCATGCATACATACATATCACTGCATAACAGGTACCCTTGTTGCAGGTCACTTACCCTTCTCCGCTGTTTATTTCAGCAATGGCTTGCCCACAAGACAACCAGGACCTTCATGCTCAAGAGACTCGATACGAGGAAATCCTCCTGAATCTATCCAAGGGGCAGGAAGAGCTGAGAACCCTTCTCATGGGGACTTTGATCAGGAACAGTGCTGAGGATGAACGGCTGAAACACCTGCAAGCTGAGATGGATGCAATGAAAGCCCAAATGCTGGGGAAGGTGACTGCCATTCAAGGTTTAGCTCAAAGACAAGAAGAGCTCGGGGTTCTCGTCAACCAACTGCTTTGGAGTAACCAACTGGGGCAAACATCTAAGGGTAAAAAGCTAGTCATCATTCAACCACCTTTGAGACAAGGAGATAGGGGGAGAGCTCCTCAAATGGCTTCAGTGCCACAAATTCAGCATCAACCTCACCAACTTCAGGCAGACAAGCCCAAAAGGCAATTCACCCAGCTCAACATGTCGCTGTTTCAAGCCTTACAACGCCTGTTGAGATTGAATCTGATCACATTAAGGGCTCATCCCCGGAACCCCAACACAGCATCTCCTATCTATGATCCCAATAAAAGGTGTGCCTACCACTCTGCCAGTCCAGGACATGATACAAATGAGTGTTGGGCTCTGAAGAACAAGATCCAGGACCTGATTGATGAAGGGGCATTGGAGTTCACGCAAGATGGTCAGGCTGAGTTTTTCTACCATCCCTCCAAGGCTCACCATTTGAAGTAACGAGTCCTAAGACTAGAAGACTTTTGTTCATTAGAATTTTTCAAGTTGTAATTTTCTTCTGTTCAAACATTTACTCATGTTAAATGTTGTTATTTCATTAATGCATCGCATATGTCTGTTTTGAAGCAATATATTCGTATTCACTATATGCAAATTATTTTCATATTTTTTCTGATGATCAACGCTCGATTAATAATTCTAAGCCTCTTGAGGGAGGATGACGAAAACGATACCACGACAATTACAGTATGCTTTTGAACAGACCCCGCTGATGAGGTACAGGCATTGTTTCAATTCCTAAACACTGGAGTTATAAGGATGATAATCCCTCGTCAACCCCTCTGAGCCAAAGAAGTAGGAGTTTTTTATTTTCGAAAATTAAAACCCTTTATCATAACCTGGGGCAGGGTAGTTCTCTCAGTTGATCCAAGTGCATAACAAATGGCACCAAAGAGGTCCTTACAAAAAAAAGAGAAGACAGTGATGATTCTGAATAATCATAAGGATAGGCAGTCATTATATCTCAAAAATAAAAACCCAATAAGTCAAAACCTATGAAGGAGACTTACAAAACTTGGGCATCCCGCCGACTGTAAGCACAAAAGAAACAGTTCAGGCAAAAATAGGGATAACAAAATCAAAGAAGAAAGAGGTCACACAAACCCTAAAAAAAAACAAAAAAAAATGACTGCCTATTCAGAATAACTCATCAATATCTGAACCATCATTGGAACATCAGGACAAAGACTCGAACAAGGTCTAACGTACGATCAACTGAGTTTAGGTTTGAAGAACATCACGAAGAGCGGGTGGGTACAAATAATTTGAGCCTTTATCCTTTGTTTCTTAAACCGTGAACCATGCCACGTTATAACCCTCAAAAGTCCTAGCTGAAGCATGGGTTAGTTCGAAAGCATACTGTACGAAAGGTATCCTGACTCCTTAAGGCTCACGTTAAAAATATGGAGTTGACATCACGTTTACAAACAATCACTTGTTTTATGAAAAAGAATGCATTTTCAAAATCTTCAAGACAGACATAAGCTTTGCATTTTTAACATAACTTTGTTTGCATATGACTTTTTGTTTGAACAACGTAGAAATTCGCACGACGAATACCTAATGAACAGAAGCACTTCCAATCAAGGGGCAGACGGGATTATTGTCCATCATCTGGGGCAGTCCAATCAAGATTCGGAGAATCTCTCAAAGGCCAAATAGCCTGGGGCAAATCTCCGCCTGAGTCACCTGGGGCATTCTAACAACGAATCTTGCCTGATCAAACACCTTCTGGTGGCATGACAAAACACTTCTAACAGGGGCAACTCCCTACATTCTGAGAGCGTGGATATAGTCGAAAAAATACTACGCAAAATCAAAGACCTGCTAGGTTGACACACCTAGGCAAAAATAAGGGCTTCCCGGCGAACCAAAAGGGTTCGGGCAAAAATAAGGGATGAATATGAAAAAACTGTACACCCGGCAAGTCGAAAACCTGAAAAGGCGGCTTAGGCAAAAATGGGTATCCCGGTGGACTGAAAACCTGAAAGGGCGGTCCAGGCAAAAATTAGGGATCGAAGCGTACGACTATGTCCCGTCATCCTGTCACCTGCCTACCAGAAGAAGGTTTGTCTATCAAACAACCATCAGCACCCCACAGGGGTTTTCTCCTATAGAAACAGGGGCAATAATTAGTGGTCTAAGCGATCTAATTGTTCTGTTCACCAAGGTACCAAGGTAGGTTCAGCTGAAGAACGTAACCAGTATGCCTTAATTCCCCAGAGAGTGAGCCAACAAGTCAATACACTCTCCCCAAGCAAAGCTATAATATCAGCCTTAAGGAAGTGGGGTATCCTCCAGCAGATCTCAACATTCCCCCAGCAATATACGAATATTCTTAACAAGCCTCCCCGGTAGTCTTGACCTAAAGATTGTTCCCCGGCGGTATATTAAAGTGGAGTCACTTCCAGTACAATTCAAAACTTCCTCAGGAGAGTCCAATCAAGATTTCCCCAGGAAAGTTGGAATCCATCTCCCCAAGCAGTAAGCTTATCCCCAGTAGATTCTGGAAGCTCATCCTCGCAGAGCACGAACGCGTCTCCCGGCTTTATTCAAAGGTTATTTCCCCACCAGGATATAACTGGGTTATCCTCAGCCAAAAGCTACGGAAAGATCGTCCCCGACGAAGTCTTCATATCCCCAGCGAAGTCTATTAATACTTCCAACGCAGCAATGGTATCCCCAGCAGAGTTATCATCAACATCCCAACAAGTACCTCTCTCCCCACAGAGTATTGTTCTCCAGCAAGATCGCTAGAGTAATTTTCTCCCCATAGAGCAATCCATTCGCCAAGTTTATCCCTCAACGGAGTTATCTTCTCCTACCGGTATGCTTGCAACTATCATCCCCAGCGGAGACGACAAAGCACTATTCTCTAACATCAGCCCATGATATGACTTCCCGGCATCCGCCAAGGATTTATTTTCCTAGGACAAAAACATACATTCATAAACATCACATTTTCATACATTACAGCATGCATATACGCATCATATCTTACAAATCTCATTTATGTTGAGAACATCATCGCTTGATTCATATCATGCCTTGCATATGACTGACCTTTACCTTTCAGGAAATGATCCAGTTAAATTCTCAGCTATGTCCAAGACCTTGTCTGGTTCAGTTAAATCGACCCTAAGATTTTACTGTTTCTTATCCAGCCAAAGGCCTTCTCTGGTTCAGTCAGATCGACCCTAAGATCTCCCTGATTCTTATCCAGTTGAAGATTTCAAGACCTTGACCGGTTTAGTTAAATCGACCCTAAGATTTTTCTGTTTCTTATCCAGTCAAAGGCCTTCTCTGGTTCAGTCAGATCGACCCTAAGATCTCCCTGTTTCTTATCCAGTTGAAGATTTCAAGACCTAGACCGGTTCAGTTAAATCGACCCTAAGATTTTTCTGTTTCTTATCCAGTCAAAGGCCTTCTCTGGTTCAGTCAGATCGACCCTAATATCTCCCTGTTTCTTATCCAGTTGAAGATTTCAAGACCTAGACCGGTTCAGTTAAATCGACCCTAAGATTTTTCTGTTTCTTATCCAGTCAAAGGCCTTCTCTGGTTCAGTCAGATCGACCCTAAGATCTCCCTGTTTCTTATCCAGTTGAAGATTTCAAGACCTAGACCGGTTCAGTTAAATCGACCCTAAGATTTTTCTGTTTCTTATCCAGTCAAAGGCCTTCTCTGGTTCAGTCAGATCGACCCTAAGATCTCCCTGTTTCTTATCCAGTTGAAGATTTCAAGACCTAGACCGGTTCAGTTAAATCGACCCTAAGATTTTCCTGTTTCTTATCCAGTCAAAGGCCTTCTCTGGTTCAGTCAGATCGACCCTAAGATCTCCCTGTTTCTTATCCAGTTGAAGATTTCAAGACCTTGTCCGGTTCAGTTAAATCGACCCTAAGATTTTCCTGTTTCTTATCCAGTCAAAGGCCTTCTCTGGTTCAGTTAGATCGACCCTAAGATCTCCCTGTTTCTTATCCAGTTGAAGATTTTAAGATTCTCTCATCGTTATTGTTGAGGTTGAAGTCGCCCAAGATTCTCTCAGCGTTACTGTTGAGGTTGAAGTCGCCCAAGATTCTCTCAGCGTCCCTGTTGAGGTAGTAATCATCCCAAGATTCTCTCAACGTCCCTGTTGAGGTAGTAATCGCCCAAGATTCTCCCAGCGTTCCTGTTGAGGTAGTAATCGTCAAACGTTCTCTCACCGTCCCGTTGAGGTAGTAACCATCCCTGGTTCATTCATCATTTTTTAAAGCTCCAGATTCAATTCCTGTAACCAGTCAGGGCACATCTATACAAAGAGTTTGAAGACCAGTTCAGGTAACAGGTCAGGTAGTCATTTTCTTTTGCAGGTACGCAAGTTCTCGCTAAGGAATCTCTTATGCGGTCGACACCTCCAGATGGCATCTATAAGCCCATCATCCTATCCATCAATCTCCAAATGGCATCTATAAGCCCATTCCCACCATCATACTACTATGTGAGCGCAAATTTCTGGGCACTCTAGTGTTCAATCATCTTCCACCTTCGGATTACGAAAGGCACGTCAGCCAATCTGCATCCTCAGGTCTAAGAAGATTGAACAGGGGCAACTGTTGTACCCCAAAATTTGCCCTCCCATATTCTTCAAGATTTGCAAAGTCAAAGGTTCAAAATCTCCCCAAGGGATGCACAGTTCAAGGGCCTCATAACAGTCAAAACTAGGGTTTTGATTATGACAAAAAAAATGAAGTTTCCAAGGGTCTAATCAAGTCCCACATGCCTACAAACATGTTCAAACATCCTTATGCCAAGTTTCAAGACTTACAGCACAAAATTGCACAGTCAAATGCCCTAATTGCTCAGCAGTCAACTGTAGGGGCAAAATGGTCATTTGACAGTCAAAAGTTCAAATTTTTGGTCAACATCTTATTTTGAAGCCACAAACATCATTTGATCAATTCTTGATCATGATTCTCAAGGCATGGCTCAAAAAGTCTCAAGATGCAAAAGTTTCCATATTTGGACAATTGAAAAAGTCAACTGCAAATTGACCAGGGCATAACTTCCACATGGTTCATCAGAAAAATTCCATCCAAAGCTCATTTTAAAGAGAATGACATTTCATACAATTACTCTTCACACTTCAAGTCCAAGAAATGCTCTCACAAAAAGTTATCAATTTCAACATCATAAGTCATTTTCAAAAGTCAACAAAAAGGGACTTTAAGTCAAAGACCATAACTTGAGATTGGTAAATCAATATGACATGGAACCAAAGGCATTGGTTAGAGGACTTCAAGACCTTTCCAAAATGTCCAAGAACATGATCAAAGCTTAAACATCGAGCAAGATATGCCTTGTGGAAGTTGGGAAATTTTTGGGAATTTTGAAAAGTCAACTTTGCTTCAAATGCCTCAAAATTGCTAATGGGCCACATTTTCTTCCAAGATTCATCATCCAAAGGCTATGCACGACCATTTGGCCCAAAGGGGATTTATTTCATCATTTTTATTATTTTATTTGAATTTTTAATCACTAATAATTCATTTAATTAAATAAAATATGAAAAAAATACTAAAACAAATGTATGTGAATCTTTTTATGCAGCATTTGCTCCCATTGGCTATTCAAGATTCGTGCACACCCAAATTGGAAAGGTTGGCCATGATTGGAATCAAAATCACATGAAAAAGATTTGGAAAATATTCATGGAAAATCAAATATTCCATACATCAATGCATTGATCTTTTGGACTTGATTTCAACCCTAATTCATCCCATACATAAGTCAGAAGCAAAACCTAATGAGGAGAACCAAAAAGCTGCGCCCCATATCAAAAACCAACTTTGCAATTTTTGTGAAAAAAGTAAAAACTGAAAACTGCATTAGAGTTGGATTTAAGGCTTCTAACCAATTGAAAAAGCTTCCTAAGACTTCACTGAACCTAACTGCATTCTTTTCCAGTCCTCACGCGTCCAGAATTGGTATATAGAAGTCCAAATTTCTCAAACTTTTCTCATATTCATGCTTTGAATTATATGCCACATTCGCGCATTTTAATGGTCGTTTTATACTAATCTTATCATTCTGAAACTAATGGTGTATTTCAATTTAGTTTTCGTGCCCTGTATGCAAAATTACCATTGGAGGTCACTAGGGTTTCAAGGCTGTGGAATTGGGGTTTCTCTTGTCCAGAAAAATTAGACCCTAAGACCAGGACTATTGGATTCAGAAGCTTCATGCGAATTGAACACACATGTCGCGCTCAATTTATGAGCAACCATGGCGTAATCGCTATTTTCTCATGCAGTAGTTAGTGGGGGTTCAAAACCCCCTCTATTTGATATGTTTTTCAGGTAAAAGCAGGAGCGTGGTGGAGAAGACGCTGAGGTGTCTCAATCATACAGGTCCATTCATATTTTCGCGCATTTTTTCATGTTTACCAAATAATGCATTTTCTCTCTCATATGAATCAGATTCCATTAATGTTACAAAGAAATCAAATGGCACAGCTGGTTGATGCGTTGTCCAATAGGTACTGGGACCTGGGTTCGATTCCCAGGTCCCCTCACTTTCTTAATACATTTTGTTTCAATATAATTCCATGCAGTTTCAACCTCAGGGGTTCATCATACATCCACCATCCAGGCTTGCCACTTGTCCCACAACATCCATCCAGTGGCCAGGATTCAAGGTCTATGGTATGCATCAGCCAAACATGCCACACGCTTCCATGAAAAGTCAAAAAGGCCAAGGTTTCAATGGGCCAAAAATACTGGATGACACCTCCAAATTGGGGTCAACACCCCCTAGGGTTTGTATTTCTTTTCTTTTTCCTATTCTTTATTATTTGTTTAATTTAATTATTTCCTTTTAATTTATAAATTAATATTTTCCTAATATAAAAAAATAATAAAAATCAGAAAAGACAAAAACAAAAATATATTTTATTTAACATTTTTTGTAAAAAATTGTATTAATTAATTTAGTTAATTCTAGGTTTAAATCTTAATATTTTTCTTAATAAACTAAAAAAATGAAGAATTAGGGTTTTAAGTATTTTTTATTCTTTTTCTTTTCTTTCACCATAATTAATTATTAAATATTATTTTTGTAAATAAATTACCATGTAAATATTTAATTAAAATTAGGTCAGACTAAAAACATTTTTTTTATAAATTAAAAATAGCTAGAATTAGGTTTTAATTCCATTAATTCTCACTAAAAATCCATAAATACAAAAAACTCCAAAAAGTAATTTCTTTCTTTTATTTAACTTGATTAATTTGTTAATTGTGATTTAATTTCCTTAAAAGGGTCCAACGCCCTCGCATTCCCGACTTTACCTCTTCGCGCATTTTATTCTAATTTCTTTTTTTGTGAATATAAATGTAATTGCCCAAAAGCCATGTAATAGATTGATTAGATATTTATTTTCCGCTTTATTTTATTTTCAAATCGGGTCCTGGATTAATTTGGCGATGTGGACCCGCGCCTTTGTAATAGCGTAGGACTTTTTTAATTCCGCAACTTTTAACTGTTAACTATTGCATGAAAGAATGAATGTCAAAAATAAAAGCAACGCGTAGATCACCAATGCATGACAAGACAAAAATATCTGAAAACGACACACAAATCACACACCACCCCTAGGGTACGCCTCACTGTTGCCTTGCTCCTCGAAAGGTGGTCGTCGAGTAGAGGATGTTTTAGTAAGTCCTCATGTCCATGAACATGGCATGAGGGTAGCTTCTAAGGTATCCTCCTATTACTCTGGTGACCACACCGTTGCCTTGTCCCTCGAAACATGGTCGTCGACTGTAGGACATCTTAGTGAGTCCTTATGTCCCATTGATCTGGTTGCCTCAAAATAAGCTGCCTCGGAATAGTTGCCTCGGATTAAAAGATCAATGGCATAAGGGTAGCTTCTAAGGTGTCTTACCTTTGCTCGGTGACCACAATGTCCCTAAACTCGAATTGACCCGAACACCTCCAACGGTGGTGCTACCTACCTCTCAATGATGGGATGGCACTACTTTAAGGACATTTACACAGACGAACTCCTTAGGGTAGGTAGACGACTCTAGATACTTGCTCTAATTTCAAAAAAAATCAAAAATACTTTTCACACCAACACTTTTCAAAAAGCTTTCGAAAGCAACTTTTCAAACACTCTTGAGGACCGATACAAGAGTCGAACTGAAATTTTCAAAGAAACTTTTTTAAACCCACAGTTGAAAAGAAAACAAACCATTTTGAAAACACAAGTGAGCAAGTATCTAAGAGCCCGTGGATAACCACAGATAGAAAGGGTGCTAACACCTTCCCTTTCTATAATCTACCTCCCGAACCGAGAGCAATCTCTATAAGGAATTTTTCTGTGCTTTTGTCCTTTCCATTTGGAGAAAATAAAAGACGGTGGCGACTCTTGCTTCCGCGACATTTCGCGAAACCAGCGTTAAACAGTCAGTTCCAGATCCACCGATCACATAGATCAATTCCTGAAATAGGACGGGGTGACTATCTACATGACGAACATTTACTTTAGAGACTAAATCTGACGAACACTTTCCTCAAAAATTAAATCTGACAAGCAGCTACTTAAGCATCTTCCCAGAGGTTCATTCTGGAAATCATTCTTCAGATACGGTCAAGCGTAAGCTCATTCTGATACTTCTATCAACAATTACTTTAGATGGCATCTATAAGGCCATCTCTGACGACACTTCGTCACCCTCCAAATGGCATCTTTAAAACCATTCGAGCAATACTATCAACCAACAGCATTACCTCTGGCACATGCGAGTGCAAATATATGGGCACTTAAGTGTTCAATCCTCTTCCACCTTCAGATCACGAATGAAGGACATGCCAATCTAACTCCTCAGGTTTAAGAAGATTGAACAGGGGCAGTTGTTGTACCCCAAAATTTTCCCTCCCTTTTACTCAAGACACTCTCCTAGGGTTCTCAAATGCTCAAGATGGCTCAAGAATTATCAGACAAGATTCACCTCTTATGTAATGGGTCCACAACTAGGGTTTCACTTCTCAGAAGTAATATTGTATTTCTAAGGCCTCAAAGGGATTTCATGGTCCATTATATGTATCCAAAAAATGCTCATACCAGGTTTCATGCCTTGTATCACAAGTTTGCTCAGTTAATTACTCAAATGACTAAAAATCAATTGTATTGGGTAAAAAGTCAACTATGGTCAACATACAGTCAAACCTCAAGATTTTTGGTCAACATCAAGATTTTGAAGTCATATTAATTATTTGATCAAGGGTTGATCATAATTCATCAAGAAAAACTCTCCAATCATCAAAAGCCAAAAGTTGCCAAATTAGGGTTTTCCTAAGGAGAAATCAACTGAACTTTGACCAAGCATAAATTTCACATACTTCATCATATTTTCCTCAACCAAGGCTCATTTTTAAGGAACTTAAATTCTTTACAACTTTGTATCTCTAAGCTCAAGTCCCAAAAATGCTTCATTTGAGAGATATGGGCCAATACATTACAAGTCGTTTCAAAAGTCAACAAAAAGACACTTTTTGTCAAGGCAACTTACATAAAGATAAATATACAAATACAAAAATGGTCAACATAGAGATTATAGAGGTATCCTGAGCTTTCCAAAAAGTCCAAGATCACCTTCAAATGATGAAAATTGAGAGAGTTATGACCAATGCAAGTTAGGAAATTTTGAACAAATGCATGATGTTCAAATTGAGCAAACTTGATTTTTTGGGCTAGTGGGCTACTATTTCAGAGTTCAAGCGTGTTCAACACTTCATGTGCACCTCAAGACTTGTTCATACACCTCCCTTTGATTTATTATGTTTTTTTATTCATTTAAAGGTCAAAATAAAACAAAACAAGAGTCCAAGCCCAACATTTGACCTAAATTCTCTTCTATATATTGCATGCATTCAGACAAGACAAGGAACGAAAAAAACCCTTACAAGATCAACAATCCAAAATTCCAAAAGTTGTCAAAATTAGGGCAAGAGCAAAAACTTATCTCCAACCTCTTACAATCAAAGCCAGGCCTTCCATCATCTCCCTGAAGATCTCTGGAGGTCATCCATACCCTCTTTGAAGCCTAAAGCACGCAAGAACACCATGTTTCATCCTCACCGGTTTTGGTATTGTTTTTCAAATCCAAATTTTTAATTTATGCATTGTTAACTAACCTGGTGTGTTTACATGTGTTCATATCCATCATTATAACAAGTTTGATGCATAACATGTGAGCTCTAACGCAGGAATAACAAAGTGTCATTATCAGATCTTTCCTTTGAAACTCCTAATACAACCACTTTAAGGTCAAAACAACTTCACCATTGGATTCAAGGGGGTTAATTTAGGGGGACATGGTCCTTCTCTCTTTCTAATAATTTCTATTTTGCAGGTTTGAAGAAGCACCTCGCCAGAGAAGACGATCAGAGCTAGGGCTCCGGGAATTCTCTGGCCATCTTGATCAGAGTTATTTTTATATATTTTTTATTTGAATAAATAAACGGATGTATGGCCACCCAATGGTAGAAGCGCGCGCGTTAAGGCATTATTGCACTAGGGTGTGGGTTAGATCCCTTCCTTTTGAAAAATTTCTTTATTTTTTCATATTTTTTGCAGGTTTCATATGTATTGTAGCGTGTTTGTATTCTTGACACCAACAAATGTTGGGCACAGTGCTAAAGAGGCGTGCTAGAGAGGCACGAGGCGTGGGTTCAACACCCACCCCCAACATTCTTTTTCATTGATTTTTCATTAACCCTTATTATCTCATTTTTTCAATTATTTTCTTTTAGTTAATTAACCCTAATTATTTTAATTAACCTAATATTTTTACAAACCCTAATTAAATTAGGTTTTAGGTTTTTAATCAAATTTTAAATTAACTTTCTGCATATTTATTGCTTACCTACTTTTTTACTATTACTGTTAGTAATTAAGTCATGTATGGAAAGATAAAATAAAACGGTAGCGAACCCTAATTTCAAAGATAAGCATAACTGAAAACAATCACTCGCACACTTGCACCTCTAGGGTAACCTCCCTTACTGCGTCGGAAAAACAGTCATGTCCCTCGAACGTGGGGGTACTTTAGAAAATTCCCTCAAACATAAAGATCGTAGTCCCTCGATGACCTTTTCGATGTTGCCTTTGGTAAACGATCTAGTACCTTAACGATAAATTGCTAAAGCGTCCTTACCAGTTGCCTTTTATGACTGAACGATGACCCACGTCTGTCCCTTCACATCCAATGATAGGGCTCCATACTAACTAATGGTAGGATAGCACTATCTAAAGGAGGAGGAAAAGTACAATAAATACCTTGAGTAGGTAGAACGCTCGTAATCGCTTGCTCACAAACATTTCAAAACAAAAAAAACATTTTTTCACAAACACTTTTCAAACAAGTATTTTCAAACACTGTGTACGTATTCTCGGGGACAAATACGAGAATCATTACATAGTCTTGCCTTACAATTGGAAATTTTAAAATATTTTCTCAAACACCCAACAAAAAGCGTTTTCAAAATAAAGTGAGCTAGCGATTAAGAGCCCGTAGATAACTAAGGATAAAAAGGGTTCTAACACCTTCCCTTTTCATAACCTACCCCCCAAACTCAAAATATCTCGAAGCTCTTTCCTGTTCTTTTCACCCTTTCCTTATTGGATAAAAGAAAAGTCGGTGGCGACTCTTGCTATCTGTAAAATTTGCAGTAAAACGTAAAACCAAGTCAGTTCTCCTACCGGGTTACACAATACAACTCCAAATCCAGACATACACAATAAGCTCGTCTTCAACATTGCACAACAGAAAGATAACATCTACAAAGGTCTTCCTGCCATCTGCTCGCCCACAATCTTTAAAAATGACCATCTAGCAATTTTACGACTTATAACCGGTTCCTGAAAAATAATGAGAGGATTATGGTGAGATTACTAAATCTCAGTGATTCTCCCTATCTTAAGGGTTCACTAAGTTTTACAGGGTACATACAACAAAACAGGTCCGCCATAGGTCCGGGGTTTTCCTCAAGCCGGGTGAAAATACCCAACAAAGGTACACCATCATTAGAAGTCCCATAACTATCCAATGAGGTAATAAGAAAACACAACTGGCTCAAGGCCACAAACAAATATGCAAACCCGTACCCGTGTACTGATAAGTGCAAATTGTAGCTATTTTTGTATATACTTTTTGTTGCACTTATTGATACTTTTGTTAATATTCTTTGAATAATTCCCTGCTTTGTTTGTAAATACGTTTACTTTGCAAATAATTATGTTTTTATGTAAATAGTGTATCGTTTGTTAGTTTTGGTTTTTTGTAGGTATTTGTTGCATCTTGGAGCATTGAGGAATAATGTGTCAAAGGCACAGCTCCGGATGCATGTTTTTGGAATAAAAGATCAGTTTTGGACTTGTTGTACAAGAGAGCCCTCTTAGCACGCATGAGGCCACTAAGCGCACGTAGCGCTTAGCGCATTTTGTAGCGTGCTGCTCGCGTTCTACTATTTTGGCAGAACCAAAGTTTTGAAGCCCTCTTAACGCGAATAGTATACTTAGTGCAGTTTTGGTCGGTTTAATGTGTAAATATCGCACAACCCGCTTAGCGCGTTGAGGCCGCTTAGAGCGGTCTGCTGAGATTTGTTTTATAACTTCATTTTCAGTCATTTTTAGGTTATGGTTTTGGGGATTTTTTTTCTCCCAACTCCATCACTTATAAATTTTGTTAGGATTAACTTAGATAACAACTATAGAGCTTGCATATGGATGATCCGGGGTGGATTTCTCTTTGATCGACGTTGACAAACTGATAGATCTGTAGTTCATTTCTCTTCCTCTTTGTGTAATCTTCTATGGTTGGGTTTGTATGTATATTTTCTTTGATCTAATATATATTTGTCGCCCTTGGCGTTATATAAAACTTGCTTTACGAATCTTTATGGATTGTTGTCCTAGATTTTTGCTATGTGCTAGGGATTTGAGTTGTTATAGACATATAATGCTACGATTCTTATCTAGGATGATTAATTTCTTAGTTTCTGAACTCTAGAGATATATTTAGAGTCGAAAATCTACTTGGGTATCAGAGCTTAAAGCCTTTGTGTTGTTTGTGTCATTCTGAGAGATCATCGACACAGGCGAGCATGGTTGATTTCTGTGTTGTCGAGGTGGTTGAGAGATCGCTACCGAGGTGATACATTCGGCCTTTCAATTTGGGTTAGAAATGACTTAGATTGTGAGTGATACGTAGTGACATTGATGATTAATGTTAGGTTGGGTGTAACAGGTCGATAGGTTTAAGTCAGTGAGAAGTATTATATATGCATACCTGATAAGTTCTTCCTTAGTTTTTCCTTTTGTTTACATTCATTTTCTAATAATAACATTTTCTTTACAAAACCCATTTATCCCCAAACTCATTAACAATAATTTGTCGAACGGCGAATCAATAATCAATCTCTGTGGACACGATATGATATAATCTAAATATCACCCGATAAAATTAATAACTTACTTTTTGCTTGTTGCTCTACAGCAGCACTAAATTGGCGATGTTACCGGGGATTGGTTCTATTGTTTTTGCATTGTGATAATTTCTTTGTTTTTGAGTTTTGTAATTAATGTATATGTTGTATAGAAGTTGTAGATTAACTTGTATATGATACTTGTGCATATATGTGTTTTTCTTTGTTTTCACGTATTGTTGTGAATTGTCTTGTCTTCATAACGTTTGTTGTGTGGATGTTAGGACACTTTCTTTAGGTTTGTGCGGTGTGACAATACCATGGCATGACGAGTGGAGGTTACTAGTTCGCACAATAAAGGCGTTGAGCTTATGACGTAAAACAAGCATGTTGTATTGTTTTTATTTGTAATCTTTTTTGTTATGTGTTGACTTGTGTTTTAACAAGTTGAACTCAGGTTAGTTTTTAAATTTCAAATTTTCACTTTTCAACTTGTTAAGTACACTTTCAATTTTTGTGTTTCGTTATGTAAAATTGTGTTTTTCCGCAAGCTTGTCGTGTTTAACTTGTGGAAGTGTGTTTGTTAATGTTGTAAATATTGTAATTTCTGTGCATAAAGTGTGTTGGTGATGGTGGAGTTGCATAGCAGCTGCACCAAATGTTGCTGTCTTTTTTTTCTCTACATCTGGTGTAGCGCGCTAAGCGCGCTCTAGGCCGCTTAGCGCGTTCTGCTGTGCAGAGCCAGTAAATTCTTTTTAAATTTTTGCTTGGATTTTCTTTTTCCCACTTCAACCTAGGCCTTTAAATAGTAAATAATATTAATATTTTTAATTCTTTCTTTTTTGTTTGGACTCAATTTTGGTTCGATAGCTTGAAGTCGCTTTTGGTGATTTTCCAAGTTTGAGTGTTTCAACTTGTGAATGCATGGTAATGATTTTGTTAAAGTTTTTTACACGTTCGAGGTATGTGTTTATCACTTTCTATACCTTAGCATATTCATGATACTTAAATGTTTTAAATTTTTTATGCCATTCATTCTTTTGTACACTTATTCATTTGTGAATCAGTTTAGTTCTTACCCTTTTTGTGAGGTAGCTTTCCATTGTTCACATATGCTGTAGACCATAATGCTTGTTTTAACTAGATTTTATTATATTTAATCTTTTACTTGTGTTGATTGTATGAATGCAAGAAAGTGATCAAGTCATTTTTGTTCTATTTTGAGCACAACTACCCCTTAGTAAAATAGTCAATTCACCTTGTGAGTGTATGGTCATTTGTAACCCTTTGAGCTTTTTGTCGATATCCATGTTGTTTTTGCTAAATGCTTGTCTATGAGTGTTTAGTTTCCCTTTTTGCATGGATGTTGATTCTTTGTTTTCTTGAACCCTTAACTATGATTTGTAGTTGAATTTTTACCTTGCCTTAGAAAGTATGGAGTATTCACATTATGATGATGGTTGGATTCAAGTTCGGGAGAAAAATGATTGCGTATTTATGTTGTGATTTCTATGAGGTTGAGAAAAGAAAGAAAAGAAAGAAAAGAAAAGAAAGAAAAAAATGTGTGAAGAAAGAAAAAAAAAGAGAAAAATCTTTGAAAAAGAAAAAAAAGAGTTCGAATAATGTTGTGTTAATAAGTGATGTGCTTTGGTGTGAAATTTGGGATTAGGAAGAAGTTTAATTGAAATTTTGTGTTTGAATCTTTGGTGAATTGATCACTCCATTAGGTTTAGGCAAGTTTTTATTTCAATTAGCCTTAGGAATTATCCCTTGTTTATTCACCCGACCATATTACAACCTTGAAAAGCCCTCGAGATTCTTGCCTTTGTATTTTTAATGTAAAATTTTGGATGAATGCATAATTTAGTCTATTGTTTGCAAGATTGTTGGATGAATGAAAATACCCCATTTTTGTGTGTTTTTCATCTACCGATGATTGTGTTTTCTAGGTGTGATTCATTTGTGAACTAGTATTGTTTTAGAATGTTTGGCATAATTTTTTTATTTAGCATTTGTCTCATGTTTATGTTATTGTCGTAGTTTAGTGGTAAGTATGTTTCTTCACGTGTACCGTTTTTCAATTGAGCCATTGCATTTGTTTTCCGTTTTTCAAAACTTGCTGATGCATGATTCTTTGGTTTATTACTTTTAGTTCTTTGAGTTTATTGGCCTTGTTTGAGGACAAACAAAGGATGCACGTTTTTGGACAAGCAGCTTCGGGTGCACGCTTTTTCAATAAAAGATCGGTTTTGGGACTTTCTGTACATGAGAGTCCTCTTAATGCTCAGAAGACCGCTAAGCGCGAGTGGCACTTAATGCATTTTGTAGTGTGCTGCTTGTGTTCTACTATTTTGGCAGAACCAAAGTTTTAAAGCCCTTTTAGCGCAGATAGCGTGCTTAGCACAATTTAGGTTGGTTTAATGTGTTAATGTTGCGCAGCCCGCTTAACGCGCGAGGCCGCTTAGCGCGGTCTGCTGAGATTTGTTTTTATAACTTCATTTTCAGTCATTTTTAGGTTATGGTTTTTGGTAAGTTTTTTCTCCTAACTCCATCACTTGTAAATTTTGTTTGGATTAACTTAGATAACAACTATGGAGCTTGCATACGGATGATCCGGGGTGGATTGCTCTTCGATCAGTGCTGACAAACCGATAGATCTGTAGTTCATTTCTCTTCCTCTTTGTGTAATCTTCTATGGTTGGGTTTGTATGTATATTTTCTTTGGTCTAATGTATGTTTTTCGCCCTTGGCGTTATATAAAACTTGCTTTACGAATCTTTGTGGATTGTTGTCCTAGATTTTTGCTTTGTGCTAGGGATTTGAGTTGTTATAGACATATACTGCTTAGGTTCTTATCTAGGATGATAAATATGTTAGTTTTTGAACTCTAGAGATATGTTTAGAGCTGAAAATCTACTCGGGTACCAGAGCTTAAAGCCTCAGTGTTGTTTGTGTCATTCTGAGAGATCATCGATACAGGCGAGCACGATTAACTTTTGTGTTGTCAAGGTTGTTGAGAGATCGCTACCGAGGTGATACAGTCGGCCTCTCAATTTGGGTTAGAAATGACTTAGGTTGTGAGTGATATGTAGTGACATTGACGAGTAATGTTAGGTTAAGTGTAACAGGTCGATAGGTTTAAGTCAGTGATAAGTAGTATATATGCATACCTGATAAGTTCTTCCTTAGTTTTTCCTTTTGTTTACATTCATTTTCTGTGAATAACATTTTCTTTACAAAACCCATTTATCCCTCAACTCATTAACAATAATTTGTCGAACGATGAATCAATAACCAATCTTTCTGGTCACAATATGATATAACCTAAATATCACCCGATAAAATTAATAACTTACTTTTTGCTTGCCGCTCTACAACAGTAACATGTACAAGGAATCCAGAAGTAAGTTCTACCTTTTTATTTAGGCTACACATTTCACACCCTCGATGGGTTATCTCTTGTGTCTAAGTGTCAAAAGACTTGCACATGCGCACCGCTAGATGAATCAAATCATTCCTACATGGAATTCCATCTGTGATAAGTTTACCTACTGTGACATTGCCTAAATGGCATCACAACCCCATCATACCAAGAACGCCAATATGTTAACGGCTAGTGAGGAAACACCCTATAAGGCCCCTACATGCACATTGCAATGATATTCATCATAAATACACATGTGCTTTAGTTGCTAGTGCAAATACGCTATAACGACTACACATACCCACCGGCCAAAAGCCTAATGGTATTGCCTATGTGGCACGATTAGAGGGGAGTTTCCCAATGTGATGTGGCCTACATGGAATCACACCCTTGCCATACCAAGCACGCCGATGTATTAACTGCTAGTGGGGAAACACCCTATAAGACCCCCACATGCATATTACAATGGTAGCTCGGGTGTGTATGACTTGCCGATAACGCTGATAGGATCACGCACCTCATTTTGTCAGTAATAACTGTCATAAGTGCTTTACCACCTAATAGTCTAAGTCTACTTCAATTCAAGTATATAACAATTAATCATAATCACAATAAGACACCAAGGAAAAACACATCCAAACATTCAACCGGGACGAACGGGAAATAATGATCACATAAATGCATTTTCAACATAATGCACTTCTCGACACTTTGCATTTAACACTCATTCACATTCATGTTTTACATACAAGTGATCATAGAAAAATATCATAGCATTATCCATATAATGTAATTTAGACATATTCATACATATTCATGTCATAACCGGGTATATGATCACGTAAAGCTTACACGCATTACACCATACATTTCCCAACAATCACTAGGACCAAATAGGCGTCTGGTACACACTATGATACGGGACTGCACTCAAGGGATTAAATTAACACAATCTTGTCCAGGAGGGCGCGCTGAGCAGAACCTCCTGCGCTAAACATGCTCTATAAAAATTGAATTTTAAGTCCCAGGAGAGCACGTTAAGCACGGCCCCTCGCTCTAAGCGCGGTCTGCGAATTCACAAAATTCAAGTCTCAAGAGGGTGTGCTAAGCGTGACCCCGCGCGCTAAGTGCGGTCTACGATTTATAGAAACTCAAAACTACATCAGTTCTGTTTTAGAGTCCCAAAACCCCATTTCATCCTCCATTCCAAGTACCCATAGTACAGAACACAAAATTTAGGTTATAAAGAAGGTATTCATCAATGAAATCAAACATGCATAAGCAATTATCTCACCTAAACTCTTAATCCCAAATCATACAATTTCCCCCTAAAATCCAAGTTTCTATCTAAGAGACTCACCTTGAATTAATAGAGGTTAAGATGTCATCCATGCTGCAATTGAATTCCCAACTTGATCAAAAATCCCCTTCTATCATCATCAAATTCGTAGCCCTCTTACGCCATTTCCAGTAAGAAGTCATCAACTTCAAACTTATTTTTATCCTTCAAAACAGAACTTCCTAATATGAAATTATATATCAAAATAAAGGGAATTTGGTGTAGATTCTAGAATTTCAAGAATTTATCAAGTCGGAGTTATGAGTAAGAAGTTATGACCTATTATGTGAGAGTTGTACCATGAATACGAAAATGGAGTTTTTAGATGGAGAATGTGGCTTATTCTTCTCACACTCTCTCTACTTTCCATTCATAAATTCTGATTGTTATAAATCTTAACTCAAGCAAGGCCTTATGTCCACATGCAAAGATGTTCTATGTCCAAAATGCCCTTTAACTTAAGTGTTATTTACCACCATGCCACTTACTTCAATACCAACTAATCCCTTTTGGTTCTAACTACTCCACTTAATCTCTCTCTTAATACATTTCCAAATACAATCATATACAATATACTTGTTGTACCCCAAAATTTACCCTCCCATTTTCTTTAAAACATGCTCACAAAGGTCTAAAATACTCAAAGCTACTCAAGAGTTGACTGGTCAAACCTCCTTCTAAGCAAGGGTCTACAACTAGGGTTTTTGTGCTTCTCAATAGAAATTGGGTTGTAAGGTTCTCAAATGACTTTCATGATTCATCATGGGTCCTTAATAATGCTCATGTCAATCTTCAAGTCTTGCATCACATGTTTGCTCAATCAATGGCTCAAAAGATTGAAAGTCAATTATATTAGGTAAAAAGTCAACTATGGTCAACATACAATCAAACTTTAATATTTTTTGTCAACATCAATATTTTGAGGTGATATTTATCATTTTATCAAGGATTGATCATGATTCCTCAAGGAAAGCTCTCAAATCATCAAAGGTCAAAAATTGCCAAATTAGGGTTTTGATTGAAGATGACTGATCATTGACTTTTGGCCTAGTGCATGACCTAATGGCTTAAAGCATGATCTCAAGGGCTTAAATACAACATATTGACCTAATTACATGGCTTAAGACATTTCCAAAGATACAAGTGATTGATAGTTGAAGAATTGAATCAATTGATAAAAAGTCAAAAGTCATACAAAAGTCAAACTTTGACTTTTTGGTCAACATTGGAATTCAAAATCAAGAATCATCAAAACATTCAAAATTATCAAGGTTGATCATCAAGAATCAACAAAGTCAAGAAAATCAAGAAAAAAGTCAACAAAAGTCAAAAGTTGGAAAATTTTCCAACACTTAGAAAAATTTCTAAGTGTTTTGTTCTTAACAAAGACACTACTTTATGGCCATTTTTCACTAAGATCCAAATTGATTCAGCAAATTTTTTTAACATAAATGTTGTAGGGAATGAAATGTTCTACAACTTTGTTAATGAGAGGTGATCTTCAAAAATTTCTCAAATCAAGAGATATAAGCATGTGAAATTGTGCCAACACTTAGAGAAATTTATCAAACAATTTTGACATAAAAAAGTGACCAACTTCATGACCATTTTCACCAAGATCCATATTGATTCAACAAAAGTATTCAACATGAAAGTTGTAGACAATGTTTCAAGCTTTCTAAAATGTCCAAGAGCATGAATTTCTCATACTTGAGTTAGGAGATTCGAAGAGAAGAAGTTGGCCATTAAAACTTGAATCATAAGTCATTTTTTGATGATCTTATGGCCAAAACTCCAACCAAAGCTACACGATCTCTCTTTTCAGGCTGTGTTATCTCTAAATCTCTCCATAATTAAGTAATTACACAGGCCCTAAGTGTATTACACAAGGATTTAAAGCTTTGTCCAAGTTTTGATGCCATTTTTGGATGAATTTGCATAAAGTCACTTTGCCTCTTTGATAAACCAAGATTTATGTCAAAAACTCCTAACTTAAGCTTTTAACTTGATCCTAATAAAATCATACAAAATCTCAATATCAGAATCAACTTTTAGAGGTCAGCAGAAGCATGTCAAATCCCTTGAATCACTCCCTTTCTTCATCATGAAGCAACATGCTTTTTTGTGCATTTTCAAACCAAATGTCCAAACCATACTCCCATATGAGCTGAGCTTGATTTCTACAAGTTAGAGGGACCATTTTCAACCTCTATAAATACCTCTCCATGCCATAAAACTCAAGACAACTGAATTTACACCAAAACACCATTGTAGAAAGTTCTTCAAGCCTCAAACTTCCATTTCTCATTCTACTTGTGCGTTTCCATTGTTATTATTTACAAAGTTTCTAAAACTCATTTAGAAGTTATCCAAACCATAAAATCCAAATTGACATCGTGCCATTCTCAACCTCTCACTCAAAAAATAGTCGCTTTCATATTGACTTAGTTGGATCGATTCAGCAAGTTTCAAAGCAAAGAAAGGATTGGAATAGTTTCAGTGAAGTCCCAGCAAGCTCATAGGATCATCACATTGCACCTGGAAGCCATAAAATAAGCTTTGGACTTTCTCCCAAAGGGTAAATTTTGACCTGTTTCGAAAACCATCATACATACATCATTAGTGTATAATTTTTGAAGCAAAAATGTAGCTTTTAATGTGTTAAGTGTGAGCCATAAGCTAATTGCCTTCAATTTTGCTTGTACTATGAGTTTGGTGCTTCTGAACCTTTTTTAGGGTTCTCTGTTTTTTGAAAAAATTCGTAATATTCTTTGAGGGTTAGTTAAAATAAATGGTATCATTGAATTCGTGGTTAAAATTCAATCAACTTTGTTGTTTACACTTTTTGAAATGGTTGAGAAATGAAGCTTTTACAAAATTTGAAAATGATGTTGATATTGCTGGCGCAAGGAAGAAGATGAAGTTCATCTTCAAAATTTGAAAACTTAGTTTATTTTATATTTAATGATGGTTGTGTTTTAAACGAATGAAACAACCGTCCCAATGGTAGGAGGAAGCGTGAAAAGGCTTTGGTATGCCAGGGAAGGGGTTCGATCCCTGCCTCTGGCATTTTATTTTCTAACATTTTCCTTGCAGATCCCACACAAGCAATCCAAACGCGCGCATGGTGTACCTCAACTCCATACCATCAGATCTCAACTGATCTTGATCCAGTGGTCCCAAGTCAGCACGTCCAGGATACACCTCCTGAAAGCCACCACAGGGGATCACACAGCGCAATTATGGGCCTCCTTGAAATGGGCTTATACAAATTCAAATTCATACCCCCAGTTTCCTTTTGCGACATCAGGCCTATTTAATTTCTTTTTCTTTTGTTTTGTTTTAATTAATTATTTCTTTTTTCATCATTTTTTATAAAATCAGAAAAAAAATCATAAAATCATAAAAAATTTAGATCTAGGTTTTTTAATTAATTAATTTGATTTTTTATAATTAAAATTAATTTAACTTAATCATATTTTGCGTTTATTTATTAATTAACTAATAAATTAATTAGAATTAGAGTTTACTTATTATTTCACACTTCAAATATTTTTCTAAACACAAAAACATCAAAAATATTTTCTTAAAAGCTTAGAAATATTTTAGGTTTTTTTTTACCATCTTTTCCCTTTTTAATCTCCGCGTGCTCAGTTACTTTTTTGCATTATTTCCCATTATTGTAATTGTTTGAAAGTTTGTAATAAATAATTAAGGTTTATTGCTTTCCTCCTCAGTTTATGGTTTGTACTCCCCATCCCCGAAGCGATGTAATAGTCCCACATTTTTATTTTCCGCACTTAGATATATTTAACTGCTAGATTAATTAGGCGTGCATGGCAAGACGTAAAAAAATCAACGTTCGATAACCTAATCTCAAGACTAATAATTGAAACATAACACACTTTACACACACGCACCTCTAGGGTGACCCTGACTTGTTGCCTCAGATTTAAACAGTCATGTCCCTCGAACGTGGGACGCTTTAGCAAAGACCCTCGGTTAAAAGATCGTAGTCCCTTGATGACCCTTCAATGTTGCCTTCGATAAACAATCTTAGTCCCTTACAAAAATTGCTAAAGCATCCTACAAGTTGTCTTCTATGACTGTACGATGACCCGCGCTTGTCCCTTACATCCAACGATAGGGCTTCCTACTAACTAATGGTAGGGTGACACCATCTAAATGAGGAGAAAAAGAACGAAGACTTTTTTGAGTAGGTAGAACGCTAGTAGTCGCTTGCTCACAAACTTTTCAAAACAAAACATCTTTTCAAAAAACAACACTTTCTTTCACAAATATTTTCAAAACAAACATTTTGTATACATTCTCAACGATATGAGAATCATTACAAAATTTCCGTTCTTAGGAATTTTCAAAATAGTTTCAAACATACACAAGCACAAAGCATTTCCAAAAAGTGAACTAGCGATTAAGAGCCCGTAGAAAACTACGAATGAAAGGGTGCTAACACCTTCCCTCTTCATAACCTACCCCCCTTACTCTGAAAATTCTCAAAAGGTCTTTCATGTTCTTTTCACCCTTTCCTTTATTAGATAAAAGATTAGTCGATGGCGAATCTTGCTATCCGCAACATTTTCGATAAAACGCAAAAACCTAAAAGTCAGTTCTCCCACCATATTACAGAACTGGCGACTCTGCTGGGGACAATAACTAAAAGTGGGGTTATCTTAAGAGCTAGATCACCTTTATTGCTTTACTTATTTGCTTTATATGCTTTATATTTCGAGATATGCTTGGGTTTATTTCTTGTATAGATCCTATACCCGAATCTGGGGGCATTTTAGGTAAGTAGCAATAGATCGTGAAACTGTACGGCATAGACCGATATGGTTGAAATGATGGCTACGTTAGTGAGACACATTGGTTGGTGCCGGTGTCCCTTGAGTGAGTCAAGGAGAATACTGGGTCATCGTGTGGTGTCATAAGCACTAACTGACCTTAGAACCTTAGTTGACACAACTTAGCCATTAGAAAGTAGTGAGATGGCCGGCTCTGGTGCTGACTGAAGTTGGTTAATACTCGATGCCACACTCGTTTAGATTGGACTCTTGGGATATTTCGGTCGCAATTCAGATGCTTGAGCTGAATTAATGCCTGAGAGAAAGATCAGTGATTTGAGATTCCTAGAACCCAATTACTTCTTTTAGGACAGGTTAAACCAACTAAACTCAAGAGGGTACTTACCTACAAACTCCATGCAAGCTTAAACCTAAGGCCTTATGTGTTTTGTTTGTGTATGATTAATTGTTCGAACATGACATCATAACATCATGACATCATACCATTTTAACTTACCATTTCAAGGACCAAGAGATTTATCTTTGTTCTGTTTTGTAAGTTATGACCTCCGCTCGTAGAAACACTATCCAGATCAGTTTTGTGAGGATACCTTCTCAACTTAAGGAGTTAGTCTCAAAAGTTCCTGAAAGCTCTCAATTTACCAAGAGGCATGGTCATCTACTCAGTTTGGTTACCTTAGGTTTTAAAGAAGACATAATGAGTGTTTTATTCCAGTTCTTTGATACCGCACATCACTATTTCACCTTTCTGGATTATCAACTGGTACCCACAATGGAAGAGTTCTCTAAGCTATTTGGAGTACCTGTTCTTGATCAAACACCTTTCACTGGTTTAGAGAAAGATCCACAACCTGAAGAAATAGCAGCGGAATTACATATGTAGCAGTCTGACATTGTATCTAATTGAGAAACAAGAAGTGGAGTCAAGGGTTTTCTTGCTAAATTTCAGTTAGAGAAGGCTCAGTTGTTCCTGGGTGCTATGAGTTTTCAGGCTTTTGAGGAAATCTTGGCTTTTCTAATCTATGGTTTGGTGCTATTCCCTAATCCAAACCAACTCATAGATGTGAAAGTCATCAAAATATTTCTTTCTCGTAACCCTGTGCCTATTTTGCTCAGAGACATTCTGCATTCTCTTCAGACTCGTACTATGAGGAAGCGAGGGTCTCTTATGTGTTGCATACCTTTGCTATACAGGTGGTTTATTTCTCAACTTCCCTAGTCAGTAGTGAAGAACGAACAAGGTTTGAGGTGGTCTCAAAGGGTGATGTCGCTCTCTCATTCATATATCTATTAGTGTTCTCGATCTCTGGAAGATGATACTATCATTGACTGCTACGGGGAATTCCCTAATGTTCCACTCCTTGGCATTAGGGGAGGTATTACCTACAACCCTGCTCTGGATCTACGTCAATTTGGTTATGCTCGAAGAGATGGTACTCGTGACATACTTGTCCAGGGTATTGTGTTCGACTACGAAAATGATCCTCAAGGCTACTGTCAAAGGTTTATACGTGCTTCGGGCATGGTACACAAGATTTATATCAATACTTTAGGATAAAATAATTCCATCCCTTTGGAGCCCTACATTAGATGGGTACGATCTCGTGCTCAAAACCTTATAATGCCATATCTCACTATCTTACCAGTAATTATGGAGCCTATTGCAGAGAGGCATATTCCTTATACCATTATTCATCCAGATATGCCCATTAACCTTGAAGAATTGTAGAAGTCTTAGATTCAACTCAAGAAAGAATGAGATATCTTTGCGACTCAATTCTATGCAAGTGAGAAGAAAGTGTTGGAGCTCACAAAGCAACTTCATGAAGAGCGGAGTCTTAATGCATACATCAACACGAAGAGGAAGAGGTCGTGGGAGATTTGAATCTTAGGTTTTAGGAGTTTATATTGTTGTCTCCTTGAGACCCTTTTATTTTCATTGTAAGCCTAAGAGGCATTTGTAATTTTGAACTTACTAATAAAAATCTTTGTTTTGATTTCCTCTCGGTTAGCAAATTTAAATCTCCTAAGGTCCTTGAAAACATTGCATCTACATATCATGCATCATTTCATAAACAGGTTTTCCAATACGGGTCTTCTCATCTACTTACTATTTATTTCAGTATAAGATGGCCCTCAAACAAACTGTCAAGGATCTCCAGGCTCAACATACACAATTTCAAGAGACTCTTCTGAATCTGGCCAAAGGGCTGCAAGAGATGATGGCGCTCCTCGCCAAGAAAAAGAAGACTAAGAAGTGGGTTGTTATCCTCAACACGGGGAGAAGATTCAAAGGTCCTGCTCAACCGTTTTAAGTGGATAATGTTTTCTATGAGGAAGAAGACAACCAAGAGGAGGATGGTAGAAGTGTCCGGGATGAAGGTAGAAATTGTTAGAACAAAGTTTGAATCTACTACCCTAAGTTTAAGTTTTGATGATAACAAAATGAAAAGATATATTAATTATGTGATTCATGTAAGAACTATTTGCTACCTAAAAATTACTTTCTGTTTTACAGAAACTCTGATGGGTATCAGCAAGAGTACATCATAATCAGCATCAGAAAATTAGATATCAACATCAGCATCAGAAGATGCTATATCAGATACCAGAATCAGAAGAACAACTCACGCTTATGCTGAAGCTTGATGAACAGATCTGCGCTCAACACTCTGAACTCTGATAAAGACAACAACAGTTCATCAGCACTTAAGCAGCGTCAGAATGAGCCAAAGCCAGAACACGCTTAAGTGGCAACGGTACTGTGCATTCAAGATGAGTTATTACCAACGACATCATTCCAGACAAGATCTGCTTAATAAGGAAAGATTGTTATTGGCATTGAATCAGAATTATTGCTCCAACGTTCACTAATTCCAATGCTATATAAACAAGTCAATGAAGATTGAATTGGCTAATGCTCTACACCAATCTACACGCCTAAAAGCTATTCATCATCTTCCTCACTCTCAGTTTGCTAAAATCTCCAAAATTCCTTACTCAATTATTTTAGCAATCTAGTTTCCATAAGCTTAAGTTGTGTAGTATCACAGTTTTGATAAACAGTTTAGTAGAAAACATTCACACACCTAGATTTCAATTCTTTGTAAGAAAGTAATTCCTTGACAAACCGGTCTGTGGTTTGCATCAAGAAGGCTTTAGCAGTTGTTAAAGCAGATTGTAATATTCAGTTGAATATAGTGGATTAAGACCTCGTTGGAGAGAGGCGAAATCACCTTGACGGGTGGACTGGAGTAGTTTGAGATCAAACGAACCAGGATAAAAATACCGTGTTCATTGCAATTGATTTTCAGTTTTTACAATTCAACCTCCCTTCTTGTGTTTTTCACTTCTTAAATTGGCATCAGAGCGCCTGGTTCTGAGCTAAAGCACTTAACCGTGTCAGTACAAGATCCAGCGTCAGAAAAACACAATGGCAGGAATTTATCAACACACCAGCAATGATAACCATGAGGACAGAGACAGATTCAGCGGCAAACCTCCAGTCTTTGATGGAGAAAATTTTGATTACTGGAAAGACAGAATTGAAAGCTTCTTTCTGGCACATGATGCTGATCTGTGGGACATGGTGACAGATGGATACACGCACCCTGTGAATGCAAGCGATCAGAAGATTGATAGGAAAGCAATGTCTGACCAACAAAAGCGTGACTTCAAAAATCACCACAAGGCCAGAACCATCCTTCTCAGCGCCATCTCGTATGCTGAATATGAAAAGATCTCTAACAGAGACACAACTAAGAACATGTTTGACTCTCTCAGAATGACACATGAGGGCAACGTTCAGGTCAAAGAAACTAAAGCTCTTGCGCTCATTCAGAAGTATGAGGCATTCAAAATGGAAGAAAGTGAATCCATTGAAACAATGTTCTCAAGATTCCAGATTCTGGTAGCTGGTCTTAAGGTTCTGGACAAAGGATACTCTACTGCTGATCACGTCAAGAAGATCATCAGAAGCTTACCTAAGCAGTGGAGGCCAATGGTTACAGCTCTGAAGCTAGCAAAAGATCTCAACAAAATTTCTCTGGAGGAACTTATCAGCTCCCTCAGAAGTCATGAGATAGAGCTAGAAGCTGATGAACCCCAGAAGCAAGGTAAGCCTTTAGCATTAAAATCTAACAAAAAATCTGAGTCTAAAGTTTTGCAGGCAGTTGAAGAAACATCTGATGGATCCTCATCAGAAGAAGACGAACTTTCTCTCCTCTCCAGAAGAGTGAATCAACTGTGGAAGCAGAGGCAAAGGAAGTTCAGGAATCCCAGAAGATCTGATCAGAACGAGTCTTCTTCCAGATACACAAAGACAGATTCTTCCTCTGGATATAGAAGATCTGAAGGTTCCTCAGGAAGCAGAAAGCCAAACACCAAGGACGTCATCTGCTATGAGTGCAATGAGCAAGGACACTACAAGAGTGACTGCCCAAAGCTTCAGAGGGAAAATCCCAAAAAGAATTTCGGAAGAGAAAAGAAGAAAAGTCTCATGGCTACATGGGATGACTCTGACTAGTCCGAAGCTGACTCAGAATCAGATGATGAGAGAGCAAACATAGCTCTCATGGCCAACATTTCAGAAGATAGTGAAGCTTCTGAATCAGACTCAGAATCAGATACTGAAGAGGTATTTCCTGACTTTGCAGTTAATTTTACCAAGGCTGAACTTGCTGAAAGCCTTAACGAAATTCTGGAAAGGTACCAACAGATTAGAGTTAAATTCAGAAACCTGAAAAGGAATCTTGAATCTGACTCTGATAAGACTGAGAGTCTTAAATTGGAAAATTCTGAGCTGAGAAATAAAATTTCAAAATTAGAAAATACTTTACAAAACTCTCAGAAGGAACCAATTTCTGAAACTCCCAGCAGCGTTGATGAGATCATCAAGGAGTATGATCACAATTTCCAGAAGTTCCTTGCTAAAAGCATAGATAGAAGCAAAATGGCTTCAATGATCTATGGAGGTAGCAAAAACGGCAGGAAAGGAATAGGATACCAAGGTAAGGTTCCTACACCAAAGAATGTCATGGATTTAACCATTAAACACACTCCTCTGAACTCACATTTTGTGTATGGTCACACACATGATATTAAATACACTAGCAGTAAGTATTCTGTGAAACCAAAATTCACTCAAAGTTTTGGTAAATCTAACAAATCAGGACCCAAGAAAATCTGGGTACCTAAGGATAAAATAATACATGTTGCAGATATCTTTAGCAGCAAATCAGAAACACCAGTCATGGTACCTGGACTCTGGCTGCTCGCGACACATGACGGGAAGAAGGCATATGTTCCTAAGCCTGGAGGCCACGTTGGCTTTGGAGGCAATCAGAGGGGAAAGATAATTGGCTCTGGAACTGTAGGTAATGGAAATCTTCCCTCTATAAATAATGTTCTGCTAGTAGATGGATTAATGCATAATCTGTTATCCATAAGTCAATTAAGTGATAACGGTTATGATATAATCTTTAATCAAAAATCATGTAAAGCTGTTAGTCAGAAAGATGGGACTATCCTGTTTAATGGAAAGAGGAAAAACAACATCTATAAAATCAAACTTTCTGAACTGAAAAGTCAGAATGTAAAGTGCCTTCTGTCTGTTAACAACAAGCAGTGGATCTGGCACAGAATATTGGGGCATGTTAGTATGAGAAGAATATCTCAGATTAACAAACTCAATCTGGTCAGAGGACTTCCTAATTTGAAGTTCAATTCAGATGCTCTGTGTGAAGCATGTCAGAAAGGCAAGTTTGCAAAACCTTCTTTCAAATCTAAAAATGTTGTTTCTACCTCTAAGCCATTAGAACTTCTGCACATTGACTTATTTGGACCAGTTAAAACTGCTTCAGTCAGTGGCAAGAAGTATGGGTTAGTAATCATAGATGACTATAACAGATGGACATGGGTAAAGTTCTTAAGACACAAGGACGAGTCACACTCTGTGTTTGTTAACTTCTGTAACCAAGTTCAGAATGAAAAGGATCTTAGAATCGTTAAAGTCAGAAGTGATCATGGTGGAGAGTTTGAAAACAAATATTTTGAGTCATTCTTTAATGACAGAGGCATTCTGCATGATTTCTCTTGTCCTAGAACTCCCCAACAAAATGGAGTTGTAGAACGAAAGAACAGAACATTGCAAGAAATGGCTAGAACCATGATCAATGAGACAAATGTTGCTAAGATCTTCTGGGCAGAGGCAATAAACACAGCGTGCTATATTCAGAATAGAATCTCAATAAGACCTATTCTGGAAAAGACTCCAAATGAATTATGGAAGAACAGAAAGCCCAACATTTCATATTTTCATCCATTTGGATGTACTTGTTTTAAGTTAAATACAAAGAATTATTTGAACAAGTTTGACTCTAAAGCACAAAAGTGTATTATGTTAGGATACTCTGAACGCTCTAGAGGGTACAGAGTGTACAATACAGAAACACAGATTGTGGAAGAATCAATCAGTGTTCGTTTTGATGATAAGCTTGACTCTGAAAAGTCAAAGCAGAATGAAGTTTTTGCAGGTATGGAAATTGAATTTACAGGTTCTGAAGACAAGTCATCAGAAGCTCTCAACACAGACACTCCTTCAACATCTGGAAGGAGCACTGCTAGCAATCCTACAACAACTGCTGATCAACCTCAGAAGAGACCACCCAGAAGCAGCTTGGATCACCCAGAAGAAACTTTCTTAGGAAGAAAGGAAGATCCAATCAAAACAAGAGTAAGCTTCAGAAACTCTGAAGAAACCCTCATGGGACTTGTGTCTCTGAGTGAACCTTCTTCTATTGATGAAGCACTTATGGACAACGACTGGATTCTAGCAATGCAAGAAGAGCTGAATCAATTCACCAGAAATGATGTATGGGATCTTGTTCCCAGACCAAAAGGATTCAACGTCATTGGAACAAGATGGGTGTTCAGAAACAAGCTAAATGAACAAGGTGAAGTCATCAGAAACAAAGCACGACTGGTAGCACAAGGTTATAGTCAGCAAGAGGGGATAGACTATACAAAAACCTTTGCTCCAGTCGCCAGGTTAGAATCTATCAGACTTTTAATTTCATTTGCTGTTAATAGAGGCATCACTCTGTATCAGATGGATGTCAAGAGTGCATTCTTAAATGGTTATATAGAAGAAGAGGTTTATGTGCACCAACCCCCTGGTTTTGAAAATACAAAACATCCAGAACATGTTTTAAAACTAAAGAAGTCACTATATGGTCTGAAACAAGCTCCCAGAGCTTGGTATGAAAGACTAAGTAACTTTCTGTTAGAAAATGAATTCACCAGAGGGAAGGTGGACACTACCTTATTCTGTAAGTCAGTTAAGAATGACATCTTAGTCTGTCAAATTTATGTTGATGATATTATTTTTGGATCTACTAATCCTTCTCTTGGAAGAAAATTTGCTAAGTGTATGCAGGCAGAATTTGACATGAGCCTCATGGGGGAACTAAAATTATTTCTAGGAATTCAGATCAATCAAACTCCAGAGGGTACTTACATTCATCAGAGCAAATATGTCAGAGATCTTCTGAAGAAATTTGACCTCTCAGAATGTAAGCCATCAAATATTCCAATGCATCCCACGTGCATTCTGGAAAGAGAAGAGGTAAGCAAAAAGGTAGAACAGAAGGTCTACAGAGGTATGATTGGTTCTCTCCTTTATCTGACAACTTCAAGACCTGATATCTTATTCAGCGTATGTATTTGTGCTAGATTCCAATCAGATCCTAGAGAATCTCACTTAACAGCTGTTAAGCGAATTTTCAAGTATCTGAAAGGTACTACTAATCTGGGTTTATTTTATAGAAAATCTAGTGATTACAACTTAGTAGGCTACTGCGATGCTGACTTTGCTGGAGACAGAGTAGAGCGTAAAAGTACTTCTGGAAGCTGCCAGTTTCTGGGAGAAAATCTGATCTCTTGGTCCAGCAAAAGGCAATCCACAATTGCGCTATCAACAGCAGAAGCTGAGTACATAGCAGCAGCAGGATGTAGCACACAAATGCTCTGGATGAAAAGTCAGCTTGAAGACTTCCAGATTTTTGAGAGTAACATCCCTATACTCTGTGACAATACTTCTGCTATTTGCTTAAGTAAGAATCCCATTTTACATTCTAGGGCTAAGCATATAGAAATAAAACATCATTTCATTAGGGACTACATTCAGAAAGGAATTTTGAACTTAAAATTTATTGATACAGACCATCAATGGGCTGATATCTTCACTAAACCCCTTTCTGAAGATAGGTTCAATTTCATTCTGAAACATCTCAGCATGAAAATTTGCCCAGAGTGAAAATGCTTTAATTCTATATATTATCCTTCAGAATGTATTTCTTTTACTGTGAACTTCTGATCAATCTCTTTTCAGAAAGATAGACATGCAGATTGTATCAGATGCTATTCTTAAAGATCTGAGCATTTCAGCTTAAGGATAGACGTGCTGCTCACTAAATCAAACAAGTGTCATCCAATCATCAGAAAATCTCTGAAGCAGAGCGCGTGCACGCTTCTGAGAAGGAAAAACGCTGATTGGGTGCATTGAGACACATGTCTGGTAACCGTTTCAAGTATCTTTCTCAAATCCCCCAAAATCAGCAAGCATTAAATGAAAGTAATCATGTTTTAAAAACATAATCATGAATTATTTCTCTTTCTTGAAACCGTTTACTCTTTCAAAAATTATTTTGAAATCTATTTAAGCACATTAACATCTCAAAAATATTTTTCTGCATTTTCCTTGTGTGTTTATCTCTCTCAAAAGAAACCCATTTTTCAGTTTTCTCAGAAAAATCCTAAGTGTGAACATGGCAACCTCCAGCAATGTCTATGCAGGTTCTCAGAAGGAAGCTTCTTTTGAACAGTACCAAGTTCCTTTCAGAACACTCCTTACACCAGTGAAGAATCTGGAAGTGCTGTCTGAACTAATTGTTGACTTCTCCAGTCTGAAAGAAAATGGATTTGATTTGACAGAAGAAGTTAGGGCACATGAATGGGAGAGATATTTTGATAGGTTGGTTGGACCAACGTTCCCAGTCTTGGTCAAGGAGTTCTGGATTCATGCGTACTCATCAACGCATCAAGTCACCTCCTACATAATGGGAAAGAAGATTGTGATCACTGAGGATCACATAGCAAGATTGATTGGATACAGTGGCGGTGGTATCCGCTGTATCGACATGGATGAAAGATGCTCTGACGTTGCTGTCATTGCAAGGCAGATTTTCACCCATGGGGTTCCCAGCAGCAAAATCAGAGACTTAAAGGATCACGACAGAGTATGGGCGAAGATCATTCTGGGGTGCTTTAATCACAGGAAGCCAACAAGCTCCCCTGATTATATAAATATAGATCAGCAGTTTCTGATCTATTTTATTAATCAGAAGGTAAAAATCAACTTGGCTCATCTTCTGTTTAATCACCTCAGGACCAGCGTCAAGGAGACTAGGGAAGAAGAAAGAACAAAAAGGGATTGGATACCCTTTGGCAGGTTAATATCAGATATTCTGACAGAGAATAGGCTGATAGAGCACCTCACAGAAGCTCAGGAATTAAGTTCTATTGAACCAACTGTTGGCAAGCCTCTGAACGCCAAGAATCTGAATAAAATGAAACTGATAGAGAATATCAGAAAGGAGCCCAGCGTTACTCCTCTTGCTGACATCACCAGAAGAAGAGTCCCTCTGGATGACTTTCCATTATTTTCTGAGATAGAATCTAAACCAGTGGTGGTTCTCAGATACTTGGACGCTTGCAAGGCTGATGGTACAGATCCCAAGCTGAATATCAAAGATCTGCACCAACAACAACTAGAAGTTACTATGAAGAAGACGAAGAAAAGAAAGGCCACTTCAGAAGGACCATCCCAGCAGACACCTAAGAAAAGAGGTAATTTATCTGCTGCTTCTGTTTTAAATTCTTCTGCTATTCCAACATCAATCCCAACCCCAGCTTCACATGAAATTCCAATCCCCATACCAACTATTGATGAAACCGAACCAGAAGATGACCCTTCTGAGTAACTGAATCTCAGGAGACCCCGCACCAAATCCCAAACTCCAAAACCCACAACATCAACAGCATCAGAACTTGACAAAGTTCTGTCTGAAATTGATCAACGTGTTTCTGATCACCTCTCAACAAATCCAAACACTGAACCAGAAATAGCCCACTCTCTTCAACCAGAACAACCTCTCTCACCCATACCAGAAGAACCACAAATTCCACCTCCTTCTCCACAACCAGCAACTCTTCCTCCCTCTCCTCAACCAGAAATTCATCCACCATCACCTCAACCATCACCTCCTCAACCTGAGTTTCATCACTCTGAAACTCCATCACCTGAACCTCATTCTCCTCAATCCTCTGAGCCACAACCCTTGGTAATTCAGCTGCCATGTGGAACAACTGTAACCATGGCCCAGCTGACATCCTCGCCAGAAACTACCCCCCCAAATTCTCCAAAAACTCCAAACAGTCCAATTATTATTTCTGATTCTCCCACTCCATCTCCCAAACAAACATCTCCCAAACAAACTACAGAAGACCCCAGCAGGACCTTCATCGATTTAAAAATCCTTGACCATCTTGCTGATCTCAAAAATAAAATAGCCATTCCAAAACCAAAACAGCCAGATGTTGGCTCTGGCATTGTGAATTTTGAAATAGGTTTGCAGCAATGGATTGCTTCTCTAAAGCATGTATGTCCTGGAATGATTGATCCTGCTGCCTCAGACCAACTCTGGACATATTTCAGAATATGGGTACGTGCTGAAGCCCTCAAATTGCAAGACATCAATTATGAGCAGGCACAACAGAACTTCAGCAAGCTGTTGAAGGAAGTTGAAAGTCAGCTGCCACAGGAAGAAGTGCTCTTTCTAGATAGTGAGCCATGGTCTGAGAAGCGCCCAGCTTCAAAAGTGCAGCCAGAAGAAGATCAGACTACTCAAGCTGAAGTCAGTCAAGCTGAAGATGTTGCAGAAAGCTCTCAGAAGCTTCCTGCTTCTGATGTTTCTCAAGCTGCCTTGGACAGGCAGACTCTGGAAGAACTGAAGCTGAATGATATTCGTCTGCAGCAAAGAATGGATGAAAGTGATCAGAAGATGAAGGAAAGGATGGATGTGCAAGACAGCAAGATAGATACAGTAGTCAACATGGTGCACAAGCAGACTGAAACTGCTGATCAGATTAAGGCAATGCTGGAGACTCTGTTCACACGCTTTCCTCCCCAACCTTAGTTTTTCATTCATGATATTTTCAATGTTTTCTTTGCATATCATCTGTACTGTTTTGTCTGGCTCTGATTTTTAATATAACAAGTTTTTCTGCTCTGATCGTTTTAGCACATCACTTACGCTTTTTGATTGCTGACAAAAAGGGGGAGAACAAGAATGATATTTTCAATAACGGATTACTGAGACAGAAAAGTCTCAAACATTCTAACTCTGATATACTTGAATATGTTTTCTGTTTTTGCATAAGTCTACAGGTACAAGAAGGTAATCACCTCTGATACACTGAAGCTCTGATATTCTGATCTGAAGTTCTGATAGTCAAAGCTCTGATATTCTGATTTGAAGCTCTAATATTCTGATGTTCAAAAAATCAATAAAGATCTGATCCTGAAGACTCTCGGAATTAAAAAGGGAAGTAATAAATTCAGGGGGAGTATATCCGATCCCAACTCTGATATCTCTTTATCCCTTATCTTTGATAACTTCTTATTTAATTCTGATGCAACTTATCATTTAGTTATCTCTGATACTTTTCACGCTAATTTTCAAATAAAAATATCTAGTTTTTGTCATCATCAAAAAGGGGGAGATTGTTAGAACAAAGTTTGAATCTACTACCCTAAGTTTAAGTTTTGATGATAACAAAATGAAAAGATATATTAATTATGTGATTCATGTAAGAACTATTTGCTACCTAAAAATTACTTTCTGTTTTACAGAAACTCTGATGGGTATCAGCAAGAGTACATCATAATCAGCATCAGAAAATTAGATATCAACATCAGCATCAGAAGATGCTATATCAGATACCAGAATCAGAAGAACAACTCACGCTTATGCTGAAGCTTGATGAACAGATCTACGCTCAACACTCTGAACTCTGATAAAGACAACAACAGTTCATCAGCACTTAAGCAGCGTCAGAATGAGCCAAAGCCAGAACACGCTTAAGTGGCAACGGTACTGTGCATTCAAGATGAGTTATTACCAACGACATCATTCCAGACAAGATCTGCTTAATAAGGAAAGATTGTTATTGGCATTGAATCAGAATTATTGCTCCAACGTTCACTAATTCCAATGCTATATAAACAAGTCAATGAAGATTGAATTGGCTAATGCTCTACACCAATCTACACGCCTAAAAGCTATTCATCATCTTCCTCACTCTCAGTTTGCTAAAATCTCCAAAATTCCCTACTCAATTATTTTAGCAATCTAGTTTCCATAAGCTTAAGTTGTGTAGTATCACAGTTGTGATAAATAGTTTTGTAGAAAACATTCACACACCTAGATTTCAATTCTTTGTAAGAAAGTAATTCCTTGACAAACCGGTATGTAGTTTGCATCAAGAAGGCTTTAGCAGTTGTTAAAGCAGATTGTAATATTCAGTTAAATATAGTGGATTAAGACCTCGTTGGAGAGAGGAGAAATCACCTTGACGGGTGGACTGGAGTTGTTTGAGATCAAACGAACCAGGATAAAAATACCGTGTTCATTGCAATTGATTTTCAGTTTTTACAATTCAACCCCCCTTCTTGTGTTTTTCACTTCTTCAGAAATAACCAGGGTTCTGAGAATATTTCTGAAGATGAAGACTACTCTGACAAACAGTACCCTTCTGCGGATGACAAGTACGAGCAATTAGAAGACCGTGTCAAAGCTATGGAAACTTAGAAAGTGTCTGGATTAGATTTTGGAGAGCTAGGTATGATCCCGGGGGTGGTCATCCCTCACAAATTCAAGGTCCGTATCTTTGCTAAATATGATGGGGTCTCTTGTCCCAAACTTCATCTGAGCTCATATGTTCGAAAGGGCCAACCTTATACTGCTGACCGGAAATTGTGGGTCCATTTCTTTCAAGAAAGTTTGTCTAGTACTCAACTTGAATGGTTCTATCAGCTGGAAGGAACCAACATTCACACATGGGATGACTTGGCTGCTGCTTTCTACAATAAATATCAATATTATGTTGACCATGCACCAACTTGTGTGCAGTTGCAAAACATGTCCATGGGCTCAAATGAAGGGTTCAAGGAGTATGCACAAAAATGGAGGGATCTAGCTGGAAGGGTGCAACCTCCTTTGATTGACTTGGAATTGGTGGATATGTTCATGGGAATTTTGACAGGCCCATTCTTTAATCTGTTGATTGGAAGCTCGTCATTTGGTTTTATGGAGCTGATAATGACAGGAGAAAGGGTCAAAAGTGGTATTAAGAGTGGGAAGATTCCGATGGCTACGTCTTCTAATGATGTGAAGAAGTCATTCAGTGGTAAAAAAGAAGCCAATGTTGTCTATGGCTCGAAGAGCCATAGTAAAAATGACTGCCATCAGTTTGTGGGGGAGGTATTGATCTCTAATCCAGCGCCTGTTCAACAATCACAACAGGGAAACCATCGAATCCCAGACGCTCCGTCAAGGCAGTTTACCAAGATCGGCATGCCTTTATCTCAGGCATTATAACATTAGGCTGAACTCATTTCACTATGGGATCCTCCTCTGAATCCCAATACATCCTCTCCAAAGTACAATCCAAATGCGAGGCGTGCAAATTATTCAAACAGTCCTGGGCACGACACCAACAACTGCTGGGCCTTGAAAAGTAAGATTCAGGATATGATCGATAATAAGGAAATTAATTTTGACCCTCCGGAGACTCCGAACGTGTTAAAGAATGTTATTGATGTGTAGTTAAACCCAATGGATGAGGGTTAATAAAGGAAGACGTTCAGCGCCTGATGGATGAACATGTAACTTTGATTGAGAAAGTTCTGTATGCTGAGAATTTATGCCGAGACTTGTCTGTCATATCTGGTACTCCTTTTAGGATCACTTCCAAGAGTCCTGTAAGGATTACTTTCAATCCAAAAGTTGCTCCTTTAATCATTACAACACCTAGGCCCATCTCATATTCCTCAGAGAAGGCTATTCCATGGAATTATGGGTCTGACGTCTATTACCATAGCATTAAACAAGAGTTGTCTGATGAAGATGATGAAGAGGTTGATCCCAATATTGAAAATATTATGGGGACCAACAAAATTACTAGAAGCGGAAGGATTTTCTCCCCGGAAATCTCTCCACCTGTTCAAATCATAGTTACCAAGACAACTGCCGATGCTCGGGGTAAAAAGCCAAATGATAGAGCCTGCCTAGATTGAGGCGCAAAAAGAAGCTATAGTCAAGGACACCTCTGGGGAAGAGTTGGAAGAGGTTTTGAAAATCATTTGCAAGAGCGACTATAAAATTGTTGAACAACTGGGGAAGACCCCTTACAAGATCTACATGCCATCTTTACTATTGTGTTCGGAAGCCCATGCACAGGCTTCAGTGAAATTCTTGAAGACTGCTCATGTGCCACAAGAAATTTTGGCTGATCAATTTGGAAGTTACGTAACGAGTTTAACAACTGATAATGGATTAGGCTTCTCTGATGCTGACCTGAATTCAGAGGGGAGAAATCATAATTGGGCATTGTATGTCTCCATTGAATGCAGGGGCACTATGTTGGCTCATGTGTTAATTGATATCGGCTCTTCTCTGAATGTTCTGCCGAAGGGCGCTCTCGACAGACTGGATTGCAAAGGGGTTGTGCTGAAACCTAGTGACATTATAGTTCAAGCCTTTGATGAGTCTAAAAGAATGGTGCATGGAGAAGTGGATCTTCCTATCAAAGTGGGTTCACTGATCTTTGAATCCACCTTCTATGTAATGCGTACAAAGTGTTTAAAAAAATATTTGTTTGAAAGCGTGATGTGTAAAAAAATGTTGTTTAGAAAAGTTGTGAGCTAGTGAATAATAGTCTTACCCACTCAGGGTCATTCTTATTATTTTCCTTCTCCTTTAGAAGTAGTGCTATTTGTACCATTAGTTGGTAAGTAGCCCCATCTATTGGATGTGAGAGGGACAATCGAGGGTCATCGTATGGTTATCAAAGGCAACATATAAGGATACTTTAGTAATTATCAGAGGGACTAGATCATTTTTTTGTAGGCAACATCAAAGGGTTATCGAGGGACTATGATCTTTTACTCGGAGGGACTTTGCTAAAGTATCCCTATTTTTGAGGGACATGACCGTTATTCCAAAAGGCAACAAAGAGAGATTACCCTAAAGGTGCGTGTGTGAATAGTGATTCAATTCAATTATTTTATCTTGCATTTAGGGTTATGCTATCAGTTTGTTTTAGTCTTTCCATACAAACCCTAGTTACTAGCAGTAGAATAAAAATATAATACGGGATATAAAATGCGGAATGTAAACCTAAAACTATTATAGAGCTTTGGGGGCAGTTACATAAGGATAAAGGTGCGAGAAATAAAACCTACAACTATTACATCTGGAAGCAGATACATAATATAAAAAGTGCGACAAATATAAAGCTACACTATTACAGTTGAACGCGCCCTATACACTTGATCTAAGAAATGTAAATCAAATGAAAGAAAAAGAAATAAGGAACAAAAGTGGTTTGAATGTTTGTTAGGGTTTTTGTGAAGAAAAATGATTTATGATGACTATTAATTAAATAAAACCTAAAAATCCAATTAATTTAAAAATTGAAACAAAGGTTAATTAATTAAATTATTAAAAGGTTAATTAAAAACCTAAAAATCTAATTAATTAGGGTTTTTTTTAAAATTTTTATTTTTAGGTTAGTTAAAAATAAATTAAGTTAAAAAGAATTAGGGTTAGCCACAAAATAGGATTAGGGAAAAAAATCAATGACAAACAAGGTTAGAAATCAACAAATAATACAAATGCCAGGGGTGGGTGTTGAACCCACGCCCTTTCCCTCCCGCCTTGTATAACTTGCCACCAGGCCAAGCGTTGGTTTGTGTTTGAGGAATAGGCACCACTCAAAATTTAATAAACATGTAAAAATTGAAAAATATGAAAAAAAAACATCAAAAGGCAGGGATCGAATCCAACCCTCCTATACCAATGCCTTAACACGCGCACTCCTGCCATTGGGGTGGCTGTTTCAACCGGAATAAGAATGGAAACCAATAAATATATAATAAACCAAATTGACTGGACCATAGAGGCACCCAAGCCCTAGTGTAATACGGTGGCAGAACCGACTGTTTTTTGTTACTACTTGTTTTGCCTTTTTTGTTCGCAAATGTACGGTAAGCAAGAGTCGCCACCGTCTTTTATTTTATCCAACAAAGGAAAAGGGAAAAAGAACAGAAAAAACCTTTTTCAAGATGTTTTTGAGTACGAGGGATAGATTATAGAAAGGGAAGGTGTTAGCACCCTTTCTATCCGTGGTTTTCCACGGGCTCTTAGGTACTTGCTCATCTTTTAAATTGCTTTTGTGTGTTTGTGTGTTTTTTGAAAATGTTTTGAAATTTTCTTAGTTCGGCGTTTCACTTTATGGTAACTCTTGTATCAGTCCTCAAGAGTGTGATAAAGTGTTTTTGAAAACTTTGTTTGAAAAGTGTTTGAAAGTGTAAGTGTAAAAAGTTGTTGTTTTGAGCAAGTACTTAAGAGTTTCTACCTACTCGAAAAAGACTGTTCATTTTCTTATTTCCTTTAGACAACGCTATCCTACTATTAAGGAGTAGGTAGCTCCATCGTTGGAGTTTGAGAGACAATCGAAAGGGACGGTTACGATCACTAAAGCAAAGGTTAGGAAACCTTAGTAGTTACCCTAGAGCCCTAAAGATCTTTCCGAGGCAACATTCGAATGGGTCATCTTTAATCTTTTGGGACTAGAGGGCAACCACTAACACCCCCTATACTTCATGACCATTTACAGAAGGCAACCGAAGTTGGGAAAAACCCTAGGAGTGAGCATGTGCAAGTGTTTGATTTCAATTTGTTATCTTTGCACAGTTAAGGTTTTCTACTGTTTTAAACATTGGTTTATCTTTCGCATACAATCCTATTATCAATCATCTAGCAGTTTAATTGATAGCAGAAAATAAAGTGCAAAAAATTTAAACCTAGCTATTACAAAGCTCCGGGGGATGGGATTACGTAACCAAACTTGGGGAAAACAGTAAATGAAAACATTAAAATAAACCTAATTAAAACTATTACAACTTTGGAGCAGATAAAATAATTAAAAAATAATGGAAAAAGAAAATGCGCGACAAAATTAAATACGGGGAATTAACAATTAAATTCAAAGATATTTAATTAGTGAATAAAGATTTTTTTTTTTTGGATTTTTGTGAAAATTAATTAATTTTGCAAATTTATCTAATTTCTAATTAATTTTGATTATGAAAAAGGAATTTTAATCATCCTAATTAACCTAATTAATTAATGAAATTAACTATTTTAAGAAAAAAACCTAATTATAATTTTTTTGTGATTTTTTGATTTAATTAAAAAAAACAATGATTTTTTTGTAAAATAATTAAAACCAATAATTAAATAAATAAATTAAAAAGAAATAAAATGGGCCTGGTATGAAATAGCAAAGTGGGAGGTGTATGTCTGAAATTTTCCAGGCCCAAAATAGTTGGCCCATCTATTTTGCACGTGATCCAATGGGGATCACCTTTGGAGGGTCTACCATGCTCTTTGCTTGCTGAACGTTTAGATCTGATCACGTGATGGATCTGATGCTTGAGATCAAGGGCGCATGTTAGGCATTTGATGGTGAGGCACATGGGATTTGCAAGAAACAACTCAGAAAATAGGAAAATGTTGAGACCTGGGATCGAACCCAGGTCCTTCCTCTTAAAGGGAAACGCCTAGACCAGCTGTGCTGGAAAGCTCATTTGTCAATATAATAAACAAATAAAATATAAGCCAAACAAAGTAGCATGCCCAGCAAAAAATGCACGTGATTCAAACCGTCCAACCAGGCTTGGACACGCCATCATCTTCCTCGCTGGGACTGTTGTTTTAGAAAGGACTTTTACCTACAGTCCAATCTGTCACTATAGGATATAGTGACCGTTTTTTATTGTAGCTATAAACATGCAAAACTCTAAAATACAATTCAAGCAGAATAAATTCCATCCAAAGACATGGATCGACTATAAATCAACCCCTGAACACGAAGAGACCCTTAATTTGGCCCAATTTCGCCTGTGTACAGAGTTCCCAATTTCGGACCTCAAAACCCTAGCAATGGCATATCACACACCCTGCATTTAAACATGAATTCAACTATACAGAAAGTTTGCACACATTCATATGAACAATAATACATGGTCAAAACAAGTTTATGGTACATGAATCAATGAATTCGAATTTGAGAAAAAGAAAGCAAACCGTGGGTGTGGATGGTACGATTCTGGGAGCTTTAATGCTGGGAAACAATTGGAAGAGCCTTTGGGAGTACCAAGGAACGTATTGCAATCTTCAAATCCCCTTGAGGAGGGCTGCAATATGGAATCCGAATTGAGTTTTTCTTGAATTTCTGGAAGCTTGATATGAGTTCTCTTGGCTGCAAAACCTTCAAATTTTTTCGTCCCTTATGACTTGTGAATGTTGTGTTTAAATAATGGATTGAATTAGGGTAATAGAATTGGAAAGAATCCAAAGATTAATGGCATGATTTTTTAAGAAAAAATCGAATCTTGAAAAGTTGCCATATGTGAAGATTTTGTGTCCATTTGGCCTTGCACGATTTTTTGGCTATTGACAGCATATGAGATCTCCATTCAATGCAAAAATCATTCCTAAAACAAATTATGTGATTTATTTGGATTTATTTGATTTTATTTGAGTTTTAAATGAATAAAAATCAAAATAAATTAAATAAACAAATAAATAAGGCATGGAGGGTCCCATAGGTCGTGGATCATGCTAGGACTGAGATTCAATCTTGAAAAGATGGGCCCATGTGGAAAAAAATGCAATTTTGGGCATTTTTGACTTTGTGCAAATTTCCAAAAATGGCCAACTTTGACAATGCATATCTCTCTCAATTTTGAATCTAAGAGGGTGTTATTGGACTTTTTAGAAAGCTTATGATGTCCTCTAAACAACCCTTTTAGTTTCATCTCCATTGGATCTTCCATGTTCATGTAAGAAGCTTTGACCCACAAGGTGTTTTTGTTGACTTTATGAAATGACCTATAATGTATGAACTTGTATCTTTTAATTGAGGAATTTCTTGAACTTGAGGGCTGAAAAGGAGTTGTAGGGATTTGGAATCTCTTCCAAATGAGCCTTGGATGAGAAATTTATGATAAAGTATGAGAAAGTTATGCCTGGTCAAAGTTTGGTTGACTTTTCCTATAGGAACCCTAATTTAGAAACTTTTGAGTTTTGATGAATTAGGAGCATTCCTTGAGGAATCATGACCAACCCTTGATCAAATGATGGATATCACTTCAAAATGTTGATGTTGACCAAAAATCTTGAAGTTTGACTGTATGTGGGTCACAATTGACTTTTGACCTAGTACAGTTGATTTTCAGGCATTTGAGCAGTTGACTGAGCAAACTTCTTGTGCAAGGCATGAAACTTGACATGGATGATCTTGAGGAAATATTATGGCAATTTAAACCGTTTAGGACCCTTGGTACTCAAACATCTTGATGAGGAGTGAAACCCTAGTTTGAAGTTCATTGTCTTAGGAGGAGGATTTGTCTGGTCAATCCTTAGTCAGCTTAAGCAATTGAGGACCTCTAGGAGTATGTTTTGAGTAAAATGGGAGGGAAAATTTTGGGGTACAACAGCTGCCCCTGTTCAATCTTCTTAAACCTGAGCATGTAGATTGGCTGGTCTGCCTTTCGTGATCTGAAGGTGGAAGATGATTGAACACTAGAGTGCCCATAAATTTGCACTCGTCTGGAGTGAGTGTTTATCGATAATATCGGGAATTGGCTTACAAATGCCATTTGGAAGGCGACAGAGAATTGTCGGAGATGGGCTTAAAGATGCCATCCAGAAAAGATATCAGATGCATAAGATATTCCTTTGCGAGAATTTCTATACATGCCGTTGGGGAGGACTCCACTGGGGAATGTTGATTTATGACCTGGGAAATAGAGTCTAGGAGCTTCGGTTGTCCATTACTCTACTGTGGAATTAACTCTTGATTGATGAGACAAAAGTGCGCTGCTATCTGGTCGACTCCAGGCTTCACAGTGATTTACTGGGGAATATGAAATCGACCGTATCTGGTCGGGTCCAGGTTTTATAGTGTTATAAACTGTCGTTCGGAGATGAAAGGGAATGGGCCAGTATAGGGCTTTCTCGGGATAAGTCCATGCAAAACTGCATTAAGTAATTCATGAAAAGAAGCCTGGATAGTAGGGCTATGAGAAGGAACCTGGATAGTAGGGTTACTTCGAAATGAAAGTATGGATAGTAGGGTTATGAGAAGGAACCTGGGTAGTAGGGTTACTTTGAAATAAAAGCCTAGATAGTAGGGATATGAGAAGGAACCTGGATAGTAGGGTTACTTCAAAATGAAAGCCTGTATAGTAGGGCTATAAGGAGGAACCTGGGTAGTAGGGTTACATCGAAATAAAAACCTGGATAGTAGGGCTATAAGAAGGAACCTGGATAGTAGAGTTACTTCGAAATAAAAGCCTGGATAGTAGGGCTATGAGAAGGAACCTGGATAGTAGGGTTACTTCGAAATAAAATCCTGGATAGTAGGGCTATGAGAAGGAACCTGGATAATATGGTTACTTCGAAATAAAACCTGGATAGTAGGGCTATGAGAAGGAACCTGGATAGTAGGGTTACATCAAAATAAAATCCTGGATAGTAGGGCTATGAGAAGGAACCTGGATAGTAGGGTTACTTCGAAATAAAAGCCTGGATAGTATGGATATGAGAAGGAACCTGGATAGTAGGGTTACTTCGAAATAAAACCCTGGATAGTAGAGCTATGAGAAGTAACCTGGATAGTAGGGTTACTTCGAAATAAAGTCTGGATAGTAGGGCTATGAGAAGGAACCTGGATAGTAGGGTTACTTCGAAATAAAAGCCTGGATAGTAGGGCTATGAGAAGGAACTTGGATAGTAGGGTTACTTTGAAATAAAAGCCTGGATAGTAGGGCTATGAGAAGGAACCTAGATAGTATGGTTACTTCGAAATAAAGCCTGGATAATAGGGCTATGAGAAGGAACCTGAATAGTAGGGTTACTTCGAAATAAAAGCCTGGATAGTAGGGCTATGAGAAGGAACCTGGATAGTAGGGTTACTTCGAAATAAATCCTGGGTAGTAGGGCTGTGAGAAGTAACCTAGGTAGTAGGGTTATCCCATTTGATCACGTAGATTAGTTGACCCGTTTGGTTTCAGGAACTGATTTTCCATTAGTTATCTATAAATATGACATGTATAGCTTCCTGGATTTAATCTTGAACAGTTAGAACTGTTGATAATAACCATCTTTCCTGAAAAGGGTACATGATTAATTATATGCAATGCATGAAATGCATTGTGTGATGATGTTCTCAAAATAAATGATATTATGCTGTATGCAATATGTATGCACACGTCATGATGTATAAACATGAGATGCTATTGTGACATATCCGAGTTTGGGAAAGTAAATTCCTGACTGCTACTGGACAGTACTGGAAATTGAATTCCTGACCGTTGTAGAAAAAATGGATCTTCTACTTCCACTGGGGATGGTGAATGGAGATGCCTATGCCGTGGATTTACTCCTTTCTATTTGTGAATATTCTGTCGGGGAGAGACTCTGCTTGAGAATAACTCTGCGGTGGAATAACTCTGTTTGAGAGAGGAGATGCTTTGCTGGAGGATTTTGTTGATTCAGAGAAATAAACTCCGCTGGGGGATGAACTTCCGTAGCTGGAGGAATAAACTTTATTGGGGATTGAGCTTCTGTATTTAGAGAAATAAACTCTGCTTAGGAGATAACTTTATAAACCGCTTGCGATTATAAAATTCGACTGGGGAATATAGAAGTCGGCTCTCTAAAGGAACTTTGTTGGGGAAAGTAACTCCTGTTTGGGGAAGCCGATGTCAAAGCTTTAGTTACCTCTACTCTGTGGGGAGTGTAAACGTCACGGGGTCGCATGTAATGGTGACCTTGTTTCAAAATTGTACCTGCCCCTGTACCATGCTGAACAGAGTAACTGTCGGGATTGAAATGGTTTTTTAGATTTTTCCCCGTTCCTTAAGTCACGAGCAACTGTCTTTCTGTTTCATATGCGAATATTTTTGAATAGCAATCATATTCAAATGCACATGTCAATAATAAATCGTTGGACGTTTTTTTCAAAACAAAACAGAAAAAGAAAAAAAATGGTTTTGTAAAAAAATGACTTGTATTAATTTCTGAAGTTGGCCTATAACATGCGTTTTTGTACAAGGAAGCTAACGCTCTAGTAAGAGAACACCGCCGTGAAAATGAAAGCTATACAATATTGTGTACAAAGAGAAAGAAAAAAGCTATGTGTAATAATCCCATTGAGTTTCAATTCTGCTATTGCCGCTATGTCTTCGAGCATTTCATCACTCTGCTGCTTGTCCGAAGCTGACTAGATTGATTGGTGTCGTTCGAGCTTGATAGTTGATACTGAGATATGGTCGCAAGGTGATCCAATGGGACATAGTGATACACTTTACATCCCTAACTTTTTCCTGGACCACCCTTTCGGGTTTTCAGTCCACCGGGATACCCTATTTTTCCCAAGCCTCCTTTTCCGGTTTTCGACTTGCCGGGTGTATAGATTTTTTGGTTTTCATCCCTAAGTTTTACCCGAACCCTTTTGCTTCACCGGGAAGCCCTTATTTTTGCCTAGGCCAGTCAACCTAGCGGGTCTTTAATCATGCGTAGTCTCTTTTCACTATGTCCGCATTGACAGGGTGAGGAAGGTCGTCACCGTCCATGGTGTTCAGAATCATGGCTCCACCCGAAAAATGTTTTTGATCACAAATGGCCCTTCGTATGTGGGAGTCCATTTTCCCATGGGATCACCTTGTGGAAGTATGATGCACTTAATCACTAGATCCCCGACTTGATATGCTTGGCGCCTGACCTTTTTGTTGAAAGTGTTGATCATTCATTTTTGATACATTTGACAATGATAGACAGCAGCAAGTCTCTTCTCATCGATCAAATTTAGTTGATCAAGTCAAGTCTGGATCCATTCGTCTTCATTCAAACTTGCATCCTTCATAATCCTTAAAGATGGGATCTGGACCTCAATAGGCAGGACAACCTCCATGCCATATACCAGAGAGTAGGGTGTTGCCGTTGTCGATGTTCACGTGGAGGTGAGGTACCCATGAAGAGCAAATGGTAACATCTCATGCCAGTCTTTGTATGTCACCTTTATCTTCTGTATGATTTTCTTAATGTTCTTATTAGCAGCTTCGACAACACTATTCATCTTCGGCCGATAGGGAGAAGAGTTATGATGTTGGATCTTGAACTGTTTATAGAGTTTGGTGATCATCGTGTTATTGATATTCGTACCATTGTCCATGATGATTCTTTTGGGGACACCGTAACGATAAACCAAATTATGCTTGATAAACCACACCACAACGTTTTTGGTAACAGTAGCAAAAGAGGCAGCTTCAACCCACTTCGTGAAGTAATCAATGGCCACTAGGATGAAGTGATGCCCATTAGACGCGGTAGGTCTAATCTCTTTGATCATGTCAATTCCCCACATTGCAAAGGTACAGGGAGCCGTCAAGGCATTCAAGGGAACCAGAATTACATGTACTTTATTAGTGTATATTTGGCACATGTGGCAAGTTCAGGAGTGCTGATAACAATCTGCTTCCATAGTGGACCAATAGTATCCTGCCCGTAGGATCTTCTTAGACATGATATGTCCACTGGAATGAGTGCCAAAGGTACCTTCATGTAAATCTACCATAATCCTCTCTACTTTGCTCTTGTCTACACACCACAATAAGGTAGAGTCATGGTTGCGCTTGTAGAGGATTCCATTACTGAGGAAGAATTTCGCGGCAAACCTTCTCAGAAACTTCTTATCATTGACAGATGTCCCCTCGGGATACCCTTGAGCCTCGACATACCTTTATACTTTGTGAAACCAAGGTTTGTCTGCTACCTCTTCAGTATCAATTTCACAGCAATACACTGGTTCATCCAACCTCTCGATAGTGATTAGGGGAGCTTCGTTGTCCCACCTGACCTTAAACATAGATGGCATAGTAGCTAGCGCGTTCGCTAACTAATTCTCTTCTCGTGGGAAATGTTCAAAGGTGACCTCTTCAAAGTGTGGGAGCAATGTCAACACATACTCTTTATACGGGATGAGATTCAGATGCTTCATATCCCACTCTCCTTTGATCTGACTTATCACCAAGGTTGAATCCTCGAAAACGTTTAAGAACTTGATCCTCAGGTCGATAGCAGCTTTGAGTCCCATGATGCATGCTTCATACTCCGCCCTGTTGTTGGTACATTTGAAGCATAGTTGGGAAGTGAAAAGAGTATGACAACCTTTAGGAGATATGATTACAGCTCCAATGCCATTACCGAGTGCGTTCGAAGCTCCGTCAAAAACCATAGTCCACCAGGATCCTTCTTCAGGTCCTTCATCCAGTCCAGGTTCTTCATAGTCAGTTACTAACATAATATTCTCATCCACGAACTCAAAATTCATGGACTGGTAGTCATCCACGGCCTAATGAGCCAAATGATCAGCTAATACACTTCCCTTGATTGCTTTCTGGGTTGTATATTGGATATCGTATTCGGTTAAGATCATCTTCTATCTTGCTATTCTTATGGAGAGAGCGGGATTCTCAAAGATGTACTTTATTGGATTCATCTTAGATATCAACAAAGTAGTGTGGGTCAACATATACTGTCTCAGTCGGCGAGCAGCCCATGCCAAAGTGCAACAAGTTTTCTCGAGAAGTGAGTATCTTGTCTCACAGTCGGTAAACTTTTTGCTAAGGTAGTATATTGCGTGCTCTTTTCGACCAGACTCGTCATGCTGCCCCAACACACACCCCATTGAATTGTCTAACACTGTTAAGTACATTATCAAGGGTCTTCCTTCAATCAGAGGCATCAGAATTGGTGGTTCTTGAAGGTATTCCTTGATTCTTTCAAAATCATTCTGGCATTCGTCATTCCATTTTACTACTTGATCTTTCTTCAGGAATTTGAAGATCAACTCACAAGTAGCAGTCAGATGTGAAATGAACCTGGAGATATAATTTAGGCGTCCCAAGAAACCTCTAACTTCCTTCTCAGTACGGGGAGCCAACATCTCTTGTATGGCCCTCACCTTTGCAGGGTCTACCTGAATACCTTTGTCACTGACGATGAACCCCAGAAGTTTACTAGATCTTACCTCGAAGGTGCACTTATTCGAATTTAACCTCAACTTGAATTACTTCAACCTGTCAAATAGCTTTTGTAGATGATCAAGGTGTTCTTCCTCGGTTTGAGACTTGGCTATCATGTCATCAACATAAACCTATATCTCATGGTGAATCATATCGTGGAACAAAGCTACCATGGCTCGTGATAAGTTGCCCCAACATTCTTCAACCCAAAAGGCATCACCTTGTAACAGAAAGTTCCCCACTGTGTGGCGAAGTTTGTCTTCTCCATGTCTTCAGGTGCCATCTTGATCTGGTTGTATCCAAAGAAACCATCCATGAAGGAAAATATTTTGTGATGTGCGGTGTTGTCAACCAGAACATCGATGTAGGTAAGCGGGAAGTCATCCTTGGGGCTTTCCCTGTTCAGGTCTCTGTAGTCCACACACATTCGTACTTTACCATCTTTCTTAGGAACCAGCACTATGTTGGCCACCCATTGGGGATAAGAGGTGATAGCTAAGAACCTAGTGTTGAACTGTTTCATAATGTCTACTTTGATCTTCTCTGACATTTCAGGACGTATACGGCGAACCTTCTGCTTTATCGAAGGGAAATCTTCTTTAGTTGACAGTTGGTGAACCACGATATCTGTATCTAACCCTGGAATGTCTTCATATGACTAGGAAAAGATCTCGACATAGTCATGCAACATTTGTATCAACCGCTGTTTGACATTAAGCTCCAGATTTGCACCAATCTTGACTTCTTTTCTGTCTACCTCTGTGCCCAAGTTTATTGTCTCAACCAGCTTTTTATGAGGCTGTATAGCCCTCTCTTCCCGCTGTAACATTCTAGCAAGTTCTCCAGGTACCTCATAATCTTCCTCACCTTCGTCCTCGGCTTGGTTGATCAGATTTTCGAAGTTATAACTGGCAATAGCAGAACTGTTATCAATGGGATCTAGAGTGGATATGGATCTGGAGTTTTATATGTGAGTGTGTGTAAGAGCATAGCTGTATTGATAAAGTGAAAAGCAATAAAAAAGAAAAAATAGAGAGCGCAAAATTTGTATTCAAGAACGTCCAATGTTTTGATGACATATGATAATGACATATAATAACCCTCACAAATAAACCATTTTGTCTCGGGTAAGACACAAGACCATAGAGTTTATATTGTTTATTACAAATCCGAAAAACAAGTAATACAATTACTGTTGAACAAAAGTAATCGGCACAAAATCTTTGGTCGTCCAGTTACTAGGTCCACCGTTGGTAGTGGGGTAGATTCAGCTTCAATATCAGAATCCTCATCATTGTCTTCTATAGCATTGAACCCATGATTGCTAATGCGTAGGGGAGGTCCTCCAGCCCGAGCACATCGAACAACCCTTTGAGCTCCTGAAGTAAAGCCCAAACCAAATTTGTCAGTTTTGTAAGGAAAATCAGAGAGTTGTCCCCAAATGGTACACCCACCTTCTTCAACCACTGCTCTGGCGTCCTTGAGAGAAGCCTTCTTTAAAGGAGGTCTGGTGATCTTCGGCACACTGGTGATAGTCTCGGTTGATGCTGTAGTCTGGGGAACCTCTTCAAAATTTTGACAAGGGGTCTCTATGAACTCACCATCCATTTCCACATACCTGAAAGAGTTCAGGTGGCTTACCATGTACTCCTCTTCACCATGCACGGTGACAATCTTCCCCTTCACTGCATACTTCAGCATTTGGTGCAGTGTAGAAGTAACAGCTCCAGCTTCATGGATCCAAGGACGACCCAACAAACAAGAATAAGATGGCATGATATCCATCACGTAGAAGGTGGATTCAAAGGTCTGGGAACCCACTTTGACAAGGATGTACACCTCCCCGTGCACCATTCTTTTTGAACCGTCGAAAGCCCTCACCACAATATTACCGGGCTTTAAGGTCAAGCCTTCACAATCTAGTCTATCCATAGCCTTATTGGGTAGAACATTCAGTGACGATCCAGTGTCCACTAGCACATGGGCCATAGTAGTGCCCCTGCATTTGATCGAGACATGTAGAGTGTTGTATCCTAAAATTTGCCCTCTCATTTCTCAAGGGATCATCCTGGATCCTCAGGTTTGCTTCCATCCAATTTCAAGCCTTGAATTACAAATTTTCCAAGAAAGTCATCCATAAGGGTAAAATGGTCACTTGCATATTAAAAAGTCAAACTTTGATTTTTAGATCAAAATCAAGTTTCAAGAATCATATTTAATCAAGACATGTTGAAATATGAAGTTTGTTTCATCAAGAAATTCAAAAGTCAAAATTACTTTAGAAAAGTCAAATTTCTAAATACTTAGAATTTTTCTAAGTGTTTAAGAAATATGACAAGCTCAGAACTTCTTACCAGATTATCACCACGACGCAAGCTGATTTTGGAAGAACTTATAACTCAAGAGTTTTAGATCCCTATGAGATCTAAAAAACTGCATAACAGAACTTCTTCTAGAAATGCTGAGATTTCAAGTTATACATCCTCAAAGGCACGTCTCTGAAGCTTAGGCATTTAGCAAATTCTGAGCATTTTCAAGTCAGAAGTTGCCTATAACTTCTGGGTCAGTTTTCACGTAGGCTCAGTTAGAAGTTGCAAGAGAAATTCAAAGAAGGTTTACAAAGCGTGTTGCAAGCTTCCTGGAAAGTCTGAGAGCTCTTTCAGAACATGTTGGAGCAAGCAGATACAAAGATCAGAAGTTGGATGTCCATCCTAAGTTACGCTGAAGCTGAACTTCTGATCCAGAATTAAGAAATGATGCAGAATCTCACATTTCAGGATTTCTGATTTGATAAATCTCATCATCATTTAATGCTCACAACCACTTTTGGGTCTTTATCCAAAGGATTTCCCCACGTGTGGCATATAAGTACCTTTACTGTCTTGGAAAAGCAAACTTTTGAACAAGAGTGTGCTGGGCCTATACGTTGCTTTTACTTTTGAGGTTACCTTTCCTTCATTCCTGCTTACAAATCCAGCTAGGCGCTGCTAAAACTGCTAACCACCATACCTATTTGAACTTACTTCAAGAACAAGTCAGTGCCTAACATACGATGGTTGTGCCCCTTGACCTCTCCAAGCTACTAAACATTTGCCTATAAATTGGACTTTATTGGCAACTGTAAAGAGGTCGAAAATTTGAGAAAGAAAAAGCCTTGAAATCCTGCTAAAATTCCAAGAATCCAAAACTGCAAACACAAAAATACAAAACTTGTTAGCTTTTAATTTCTTGCATTCAAAATCCATTTTTCCTCAAGTGTTTCTTGACCAAAACCATTCATACAATTTCTGATTTACATATTAGAAGTTATTCTAACTTGTGTTCAGACTGTAATACACTCTCCATCCATATCCACCTGAAAGAAGTCAGAACTTTGGCCCTTGGCTGTTCCAGAATCTTCTAACCATTTGTAGCCCAAGTTGAAAGTTTCCAGCCTGCTGAACACGTGAGGAAGCTGTTCAGAACATCACAAGCGGTCAGAACCAGACTCCAGCTCACAGAGTATTTTCCAGTTGCAAGGTAAGCTTCTGCTGACTCTCATCATATTACTTAGGCATTGTTAGACTTGCATGTTCAAAATACAATGTAGACATCCTGATTCTGATGATGTACATATTCTGAGGTTTCATGCATTTGCCTGCCTAAGTAGAGAGAATTTCAGTTCAAAACTTCTTGAAGAAATTAGGACTCAGAATTAGGATTGGCAAATTAATTCTTGCTTCTGATTTATAGTTCTGATATCTCTTGTTTCTGAAACATTACGAAACCTGCCATAACTGCTATATGCGCATTTTCTGTTTTGTTGAGAAATAACTAAGTTGTAGATGCTCTGACTAGTATGGAGAGGGAGACGAAGATCTACCAGCAGAATCAGAACTTCTAAAATCTCTTTTATTCCCAACGGATCCAGAACTTCTGATATTCCCCATTTTGGCTAACATGTTATTTCTGTCTTGCAGCATGCCAGAGTCAGAACTTCTGATTTCTTTTATTTTTGCAAAGCGCTGATTCCGTTTTCTTTCTCCTTATTATTTTTTCCATCACTTTTATTAATCAAAACAACAAAAAATATTTCATATTCACATGTCTTATTTTATTTCTTTTAACATGAAAAAAGATCAAAATATTTTCTTAAACAAAACTTATTTCTTTACTTAAACAAAACAAGTTCATTTTACATTTCTTGTACATTCTTATCCATTCAATATGGTTGTAATAGTAACTTAGGATTTAATTTTACTTGCAATCTCCATTTGTAAATATGTACACCCCATCCCCCCAATGATTGTAATAGCGTAGGATATTTATTTTCCGCAATTTATCGCTTTATATAAATGCTAGTAATTACGGTTTGTATAGAAAGACTAAAACCAATACTTAGAAAACCCTAATTAAGGACAAAAACAAGCATGAAAACAATACACTTGCACACAAGCACCCCTAGGGTTATTCCACTTGGTTTCCTTATACAAAATAGCCATATTACGCATGTAAGGTATCTTAGCAAGAACCAGCAAATGCAATATCATAGTCCCTTGATGACGCTATCTAAGTTGCCTTTCAAATGATCTTAGTCCCTAAAAAAGAATTCTAAGATACCATACAACATTGCTAATCATGGTTATACAATGACCCACGCCCGTCCCATTTACATCAAAATATAGGGTTACTTACCAAATCAATGGTCAGATAACAATGTCAAAGGAAAGAGGAAATGAACATGAAAGACTTTTGAGTAGGTATAATGCTCCTAATTAGTTGCTCAATTTCAAAACAAAACTCCTTGATATTTTCAAAACAAACACCTACATTTTCAAACATCTTACAAACTTGAAAACAATTTCAAAAGATCAAACATCTTTGTATACATTCTTACAAACAAGAATCATTACAAAGATTGCCTAAACAATGGCCTCTTTACAAAATACTTTCAAAAAACCACACAAAGCACAAATTTTAAACAAAAGTAAGTGATCTAACAAGTAACTAAGAGCCCATGGAAAACCATGGATGAAAAGGGTGCTAATACCTTCCCTTTTAATAATCTACCCCCCCCCGAACTCAAGAAATAATCTCAAAGGTCTTTCCTGTGCTTTTTCACCTTTCCTTTTGGATAAAAGAAAAGTAGGTGGTGACTCTTGCTAACCGTAACATTTGCGATCAAACGCAAAACCTTCAAGTCAGTTCTCCCACGTATCACAGAACTGGAGACTCTGCTGGGGATAGTTCTAAAAGTGGGGTTACCTTAGGGCTAGATCACATTTACTTGCTTTCATTGGTTGTCTTGTATGCTTTACATTATGGTTCTTTATTTGTGTTTGAATCCTCTACCCGGATTTGTGATACATTATAGGTAAGTAGCAATACATTGTGGAAATTGTGCGGGGTATACCGACATGGTCTAAAAAATAGCTACATTAGTGCGACATATTTGTGGCTACCGGTAGCCCTTGAGTTAATCAAGGAGAATACGGGGCCGCTGAGTGATGTCATGAAGCACTAATGAACTTTTAGAACCTTTACTTGACCAACTTGGCCTTTAGAACGTAGTGAGATGACCGAATTTGGTGCAATCCGAAGTTGGTAGATACTCGATACTACACTCATTGAGGTTTGGTTTCTTGGGATATTCCGGTCTCCATTCAAGAGGCTTGTGCTGAAATAATGACCAAGGAAACAAACCAGTGATATTGAGCTCCTTAGAACCCGGTTACTATTACCAGGACAGGTTTGAGCCAACTAAATGTAAAATCAAGCTTCTCAAATGAACTTTTATTTTGATGAAGACAAACCATGATTGACAAAGAAGGCAAAGATTTTTAATCAAGCTCAAGGCATCTATGGACAAAGTCTTCAGTTTAAGCTCTTAGAAACTTTCAAGGTATAATGATAATATTTACTTTGAACTTAAGACATAGATGCTCAATGGTGAAAAGAAATGTTTTATAAATCATTACTCAAGTTTTTCTAAGTTAAAATTCATTTTTCACTTGAGTGCAATCGATTTGCATATTAGTGCAATCGATTGCATGCTTCAATTTTTCAGATCTTTTGCTTCTATTTCTCAGTGCAATCGATTTGCATTTCTTGTGCAATCGATTGCATGCTTAAAATTTTCAAAATGTTTGCTTCTGTTTCTAAGTGCAATCGATTTACATTGCTTGTGCAATCGATTGCACTCAATCATTTTTTGAAACTGACTTCACATGCAATCGATTTACATTCTTGTGAAATCGATTGCAAACTTAAAACTTTTGAAAATATAGCTGCTGAAACCCTGTGCAATCGATTTACACAAAGGGTGCAATCGATTCCATGCTGCACGATTTTGAAAAACAGCAGCTTTGCACATGCTTGTTCATAATACCTTTTCATGGAAACCTTTCACTCAATCTTGACAATTGTTCATGATTCATTTACAGAACTTTATGTTGTTTCAAAAAGGTGCTATGAACATATAAATACTCATTTTCAAAATCATTTTCAACACCTCTTCCAAATATATATTCTGAATTTTCAAAATACAAACTCAAGCTTTTCTTCACTTTCATACATAAGTTTTCTGCACACTTTCATATACTGTTAACCAGAAAACTTTGAGCATTTATATCTTGAGTCATTGTACAATATTATCATTGGAAGAGAAGATAATTCATTGTTAAATTCACTCTAAGTGATCAATACTACTCAACTCACTCAAAATCAAATATTGATAGATACTTACTTATTTTTCCAGGATTGTTGGAAATAAGTTTAAGTGATTTTTAAAACTTGTCTTTCCAGGATTGTTGGATACAAGTGTAGTCACTTTGAGAGGATTGTTCTCATTGTTGACATAGTGAAAATACAAGAGGATTATTCTTGGTCCAAGAGGATTGTTCTTGGCTTTTTGGTAGTTCTTGTTTAAGTTTGCCACAATAAGGAAATCTCTTTCATGTTGAAAGGGGACTGGAGTACTCTCGGACTGTGAGGGGAACCAGGATATATCGCTCGTGTCTCTTTATTTTTTTGCACTTTACTCTTTCCTAAACTCACCATAATCCAGAAAAATAATATCCATCATCACTAAAACCAAATTTTTTTAAAGTACCTAATTCACCCCCCCCCCCCCCTCTTAGGCGCACTTCGTACTTACAATTGGCATCAGAGCAGGTTATAGGTAACCTGTTCCTAAAAGATCTAGAATGGCTTTCGCAAATCAAAATCCCGTTTTCAGAGATGGTGGTAGTAACAACAAGCCTCCTCTATTTTGTGGTGAATATTTCGACTTCTGGAAAATACGCATGAAGGCACATCTAGAAGCACAAGGAGAAGAAATATGGGATGTCGTCGAGAATGGTCCATTTATCCCTATAACGGTAATCAATGGTGCTGGCTCATCAAAGCCTAAAACTGCATGGGATGATGATGATAAGAAGAAAGTTCTCTATGATAAAAAGGAAATAAGCCTTCTTCAAGGTGCACTTAGCATGGATGAATTCTTCCGTGTCTCGACATGCAAAACTGCAAAATAAATATGGGATACCTTGGTACAAACTCATGAAGGAACGGTTGAAGTAAAAAGATCAATACTAAATACCGTGAGTCAAGAATACAAATTATTTCGAATGCAGCCCGAAGAAACCATTCTTGACCTACAAAAGAGATTTGTGAACCTGACAAATCATCTAAGTGCTCTTGGTAAGACTTTGACGAATGATGAACTAAATATGAAAGTAATTAGGTCCTTAACTAGGGAATGGCAACCAAAGGTAACGGAAATATCAGAAAAGAAAAGTATTTCCTCCATGACATCCGCAACATTGTTTGGGAAACTTCAAGAATATGAAACGAAACATGGAAGACTTGAAAAACATGAAAATCAAGAGAAGAAATCCAAGAATATTGCTTTGAAGATAGATTCCAAGGAAGTTGAAAAGGAAGACAATCCAGAAGAAGATGAAAATTTCATGCTTCTTGTTAAAAGGATTGGTAAGTTATTTGGTAGAAATGACAAACCCTTTTCTCATTCAAAAGGAAAGAAACAATTCAAGAAAAAGGAAGCTTCCATATCAACACAAGAAGTCACATGCTATGAATGTGGTAATCAAGGTCATATCAAGCCGGATTGTCCGAAACTCTCCAAGAAAGGTGGCTACAAAAGCAAAAAGGGATTCAAGAACAAAAAGGCCTATGTTTCATGGGAGGATAATGAAATAAGTTTCTCATCCGATTCCGATAGTGATGAAAGTGAAAATATAGCATTGATCGCCTCACACCATTGCGATGATAAAGACAATGAGGTTAGTAATGAATTTTCTCTTTTTGATAGTGATGCAAAAGGTGCTATAGATGAACTATTGAATGAATGCAAAATTCTGTATAAAACTATTTCATCACAAAAGAAACAAATTTCATCCTTAGAAGAAAAATGTGAATTTATGGAAAAAGGTTTCAAAGAAGAAAAACAAAAATCAAGTGATGAACAAAAACAAAATTTTGTATGCAAAAATTGTGAATCACTCTCTTTCCAAATTGTCCAATTAAAAAGAGTCATTGAAAGATATGAAAAAGGCCAAATTGGATTGGAAGGTGTTCTTAGCCAACAAAGATACTCCAATGACAAAAGTGGACTTGGATATTCAAAGTTTTCAAAACCAAGTTCTAATAAAACTATCTTTGTTAAGGCTAGTGATCAATCATCCAAAGAGAAAGTGAAAAAACCTAAAATAGTTCATCACTATCCTAAAAAGAAAACATTTCCTAAGAAGAAATCTTATCCTTCTAGATATAGAAGTAACTTTGAACCTACTTGTTTTTATTGTGGCATTAAAGGCCATACACATAATGCTTGCTATGTTAGAAACTTTAGTGTGGCAAATGGGAATTATGCGTGGGTAAAGAAAGACACTAATTACAAAGGACCCAAATCAACTTGGGTACCTAACAAAACCTAATTTTTTTTTGCAGGTATGCTTGAAGACCACATGCAATCTTTGGTATCTTGATAGGGGTTGTTCAAAGCATATGACGGGAGACATAAACCAATTTTCAAATCTAGTGCTAAAGGCCAAGGGTTTTGTCACTTATGGAGACAATAATAAGGGAAGAATTCTTGGCAAAGGAAAAGTTGGTGCTCCAACTTTCACATCTATTGAAGATGTTCTTTATGTTGAAGGACTAAAGCACAATCTTCTTAGTATTAGCCAACTTTGTGACAAAGGCTTCAAAATCAAGTTCACCAAGGATGAATGCTTGATAGAAGACGAAGTCACACACGAGGTTATACTTAAAGGTAAAAGAATTAATAATATATTCATGATTTCCCTCATCTTTGAAGGTAAAATGTCTCATGGCGAACAACGATGATTCATGGCTGTGGCACAAAAGAATTGCTCATATTAACATGGAACACTTGAATAAACTAATCAAGCATGATCTTGTCATTGGGTTGCCTAAGAGAAATTTCGTCAAAGATAGACTCTGCGATGCTTGTCAAAAGGGGAAACAAACAAAATCAACTTTCAAATCTAAGAATGTGGTGTCTACTACAAGGCCACTACAATTGTTACATATGGAATTATTTGGTCCATCAAGAACAAGAAGTTTCAGAGGTAATGTATATGCTTTGGTTATTGTTGACAATTTCTCTAGATATACTCGGACATTCTTTTTAGTGCAAAAAAGTGATGCATTCAAGGCGTTCAAGAAGTATGCTAAACAAATTCAAAATGAGACGTCTATAACAATTTCCTCCATAAGAAGTGATCATGGCGGAGAATTTCAAAATGCTCTATTTGAAGAATTTTATGGAGAACATGGAATATCTCACAACTTCTCGGCACCAAGGGCTCCTCAACAAAATGGAGTGGTAGAAATAAAGAATAGGTCTCTTGTGGAACTTGCTAGAACAATGCTTAGCGACTCAAATCTTCCAAAATATTTTTGGGCGGATGCGGTGAGCACGACATGTTTTGTTAGCAATAGAGTTAACATAAGACCGATCTTGAAGAAAACTCCATATGAACTCTTCAAAGGGAGGAAACCAAACATTGCTTTCTTTCACATTTTCGGATGCAAATGCTTTGTCTTAAACAACGCCAAAGATAACCTTGGTAAGTTTGATGAAAAATCCGATGAAGGTATTTTTTTTGGCTACTCTCTTTCTAATAAGGCATATAAAATCTACAACAAAAGAACTTTAACAATTGAAGAATCAATGCATGTATCTTTTGATGAATCTAACCCCTCCAAGGAGGATAATATTGTTTGTAATGATGATGATGATGAAATACTAGAAGGTCCTCAAGAAAACTCTTCCAAAGATCAACCAATTCGGCACGAAGAATCACCCCAACAAGAATCAAATCTCAATGATCTACCAAAAGAACGGAGAACTCATAGAGATCATCCTATCAATAACGTAATTGGTGATATAAGTCAAGGTGTGTCAACAAGATTAAATCTCAAAGATGCTTGCCTAAACATGGCGTTTGTCTCTCAAATTGAACCTTCCAAAGTTGATGAAGCCTTAGGCGATGACCAATGGATTATCGCGATGCAAGAAGAATTAAATCAATTTGAAAGGAATCAAGTTTGGGAACTTGTCCCTAGGCCAAGAAACAAACACATTATTGGAACAAGATTGGTGTTTAAAAACAAACTTGACGAGAATGGAATAATTGTTTGTAAAAAATCAAGGTTGGTAGCACAAGGCTACAATCAAGAAGAAGGAATAGATTTTGAAGAAACTTTCGCTCTGGTTGCAAGGTTAGAAGCTATTCGTCTCTTACTTGCCTATGCTTGCTCATTAAATTTTCAGCATTTCCAAATGGATGTTAAAAGCGCATTCTTGAATGGATATATCACTGAAGAAGTCTACGTTAAGCAACCCCCGGGGTTCGAAGATTTCAAGAATCCATCTCATGTATTTAAATTGAGAAAAGCTCTATATGGTTTGGAACAAGCACCAAGGGCATGGTATGATCGTTTAAGCAACTTCTTATGCGAAAAAGGTTTTGAAAAGGGAAAAGTTGATAAGACTCTGTTTATCAAGAAAATCAAAGATGACACTTTGCTAGATCAATTCTATGTTGATGATATCATTTTCGATTCTTCAAATCAAGAAATGTGTGAAGAATTTTCAGAAATGATGCAAGGAGAATTTGAGATGTCCATGATGGGTAAAATGAATTATTTTCTTGGACTTCAAATCAAACAATTAAAAGATGGCATCTTCATTAATCAATCCAAGTATTGCAAGGAACTCTTGAAAAGATTTGACATGGATAACTGTAAGGCAATGTCTACACCAATGGGTTCCGGTACATATGTTGATCAAGATGAATTAGGTGTTTCCATCGACATTACAAAGTATCGAGGTATGATTGGCTCCTTATTGTATTTGACGGTAAGCCGTCCTGACATAATGTTTAGTGTTAGTCTCTGTGCTCGCTTTCAAGAAAATCCAAAGGAATCTCATCTAACAGTGGTGAAGAGGATCTTAAAGCATCTCAAAGGAACAACAAATGTCATATTATGGTATCCTAAAGGTAGTGTTTGTAACTTAATTGGTTATTATGACGTGGATTATGCAGGTTGTAAAACAGATAGAAAAAGCACAAGTGGTACTTGTCACATCCTTGGAAATGCGTTAGTATCTTGGGCCTGTAAGAAACAAGCATGCGTTTCTCTTAGCACGGCTGAAGCAGAATATATTGTAGTGGGTAGTAGTTGCACTCAAATTTTGTGGCTCAAACAACAACTTCGTGACTACGGAATCGATCTAGGATGCATTCCTCTACGATGCGACAATACAAGTGCAATAAACATTACGGAGAATCTAGTCATGCACTCAAGAACTAAACACATAGACATGCGACATCATTTCCTTCCTGATCATGTTCTTCAAGGATATGTCGAGGTAACCTTTGTAGATACTCATAATCAACTTGCCGATATCTTAACTAAACATTTGGCAAGAGAGACCGTTTTACAAGATTTGACGAGAGCTTGGCATACTTGACGAACACGACATATAAGGTGCCTTCTATCCTTGTTATGATTTTATATATATGCTTTTTAACCATGCTATATGTGAATATATGTTAAGTGGTGTTTAATTTTAAGAAAAATATGTTTTTGGTCATTTTTGGTTGATGCAAATGGATTGCACAATAGTGTAAATAGATTGCTCACTGAATGTTTTTAATTTTGACCTTTCTGTTTCAAGTGCAAATCGATTTCACTCTGTGCGTTTCAGTTTTTATTTTGGTTCTGTTTTATGTGCAAATCGATTGCATCTGTATGCAAATCGATTGCACCTACTGTAACTTGCTTTTATGACAGAAATATTGGTTGGTCAGAATTCCTCTCTCTCTTCATATTCCCTACACTAGAAGTTCCCTGTATGACCCTGAAAACGAGGCATGGGATGACTATCGGAAAAAATGATTTCTATTACAGCATTGGGCGATTAAGTGAATTTTAATTCTATGCCAAACAGATTCATGGTCTAGGTAGAGTAATTCCATTCAGAGACTCCTAGAGTGCAGGTAACTTTTATATAGATGATCGACTATTTGATTACTTTATGGTCTATATAATGTTTCCAAGAGCTGGAAACCACTGCATTGTGATCGACCAGGAAATGCAGCTGATTTATGCAAGAAAGAAACGAATAAGTGTTAACTGGGCAAGACTTATAATGGTTCATATGCTGAGAGTCGATGCAAAATCGAAATTTCTACCATATGCTTATTTTGTTACTTTAATTATGGAGGAATTTGGAGTGGATTTTGCTGGGTTTGAGAAAGTCAATATGGATCCAAATCTGAATAAGATTTCCATCAAGAATGTTGACTCAAGAATGAGCGTGCATTACAATCCGGAAACAAAAACTATCACTTACATTGGTGAAGATGTGGTTGGTGATGAAGGGAACGATCAAGAAGTCGAAGGCAGTGAAGCTGTACCTCCTCCACCTACTACTCCCTCTGGTCCAAGCAGCCAAGATCTTATGGATTTCATGTCTCAACAATTTGCTTCCATGAACACCAACATCAACAACCAATGGAATGCGATCAATGATTCTACAACAACCCGGATTAATGACTTCCGCACATATGTGAATCAACAATTTTCTTACCATTACTCTCATCTTCACATTCCACCATATGATCCAAATAATCCAGTTGCACCTCCATAACATTACACATAACCTCCTCTTCAACAAATACTTTCGAATCAAGGCTCTTGGTCCTATAACAACGGGAGATGCATCAACCTTGAAGTTCTGGCCAACTCTATTTTCTATTATGTCCTTGTCCTGTTATTCTATGTTGTGTTTGTTAAATTTCTGTGTAATCGTTAGACAATTTGTGTTGCATGTTTAATTAAAGTTTTCTCTATATATTGCTTTATTACTGTTTGTTTTTTGCATCATTCCCTTCTTTTTGATAATGTCAAAGGGGGAGAAGGATGTGGTACTTTATGCTTGTATATTTCATTGTCTTAATTTTTAAGGTACTCTCCAACAAAGATGATCAAATACAAAAGATTCCAACCTTCTCATACATAGGGGGAGTTATGCATCTTAGGGGGAGAAGCTCTTTCCAGAAAGTACAACGCATAAAGAAAGATTGTTTGCCATCATCAAAAAGGGGGAGAATGTAAAAACAAGCTTCTCAAATGAACTTTTGTTTTGATGAAGACAAACCATGATTGACAAAGAAGGCAAATATTTTTAATCAAGCTCAAGGCATCTATGGACAAAGTCTTCAGTTCAAGCTCTTAGCAACTTTCAAGGTATAATGATAATATTTACTTTGAACTTAATACATAGATGCTCAATGGTGAAAATAAATGTTTTATAAATCATTACTCAAGTTTTTCTAAGTTAAAATTCATTTTTCACTTGAGTGCAATCGATTTGCATATTAGTGCAATCAATTGCATGCTTCAATTTTTCTGATTTTTTGCTTCTGTTTCTTAGTGCAATCGATTTTCATTGCTTGTGCAATCGATTTCAAGCTTAAAATTTTCAAAACGTTTGCTTCTGTTTCTCAGGGCAATCGATGTACATTGCTTATGCAATTGATTGCACTCAATCATTTTTTGCTACTGACTTCACATGCAATCGATTTACATTCTTGTGCAATAGATTGCACACTTAATTTTTTTGAAAATATAGCTGTTGAAACCCCGTGCAATCGATTTACACAAAGGGTGCAATCGATTCCATGCTGCACGATTTTGAAAAATAGCAGCTTTGCACATGCCTGTTCATAATACCTTTTCATGGAAACCTTTCACTCAATCTTGACAATTGTTCATGATTCATTTACAGAACTTTATGTTGTTTCAAAAAGGTGCTATGAACATATAAATACTCATTTTTAAAATCATTTTCAACACCTCTTCCAAATATATTTTCTGAATTTTCGAAATACAAACTCAAGCTTTTCTTCACTTCCATACATAAGTTTTTTGCACACTTTCATATACTGTTAACCAGAAAACCTTGAGCATTTATATCTTGAGTCATTGTACAATATTATAATTGGAAGAGAAGATCATTCATTGTTAAAATCACTCTAAGTGATCAATACTACTCAACTCACTCAAAATTAAATATTGATAGATACTTACTTATTTTTCCAGGATTGTTGGAAATAAGTTTAAGTGGTTTTTAAATCTTGTCTTTCCAGGATTGTTGGATAGAAGTGTAGTCACTTTGAGAGGATTGTTCTCATTGTTTACATAGTCAAAATCTAAGAGGACTGTTCTTGGCTTTTTGGTAGTTCTTGTTTAAGTTTACCACAATAAGGAAATCTCTTTCATGTTGAAAGGGGACTGGAGTACTCTCGGACTGTGAGGGGAACCAGGATATATCGCTCGTGTATATTTATTTTTCTACACTTTACTCTTTCCTAAACTCACCATAATCCAGAAAAATAATATTCATCATCACTAAAACCAGAATTTTTAAAGTACCTAATTCACCCCCCCCCCCCCCCCTCTTAGGCGTACTTCGTACTTACACTAAACTTCAAGAGGGTACTTACCTATGATACCCCATGAAAGACTACACCTAAGGACTTGTTTTATTTGTTTGTATATACATACTTGTACATAACATAATTAACATCATAACATCATACTCATCCACTAACCATTTCAAGGATCTTGGGATATATCTTTGTTCTGTTTTGTAGGATATGGATTCTCTTCGCAGGAAAACTATTCAAGTCAATCTTGTAAGGATCCCTCCACAACTTAAGGAGCTAGCTTCAAGGATTCCTGAAAACTCTCCATTCACCGAGAGACATGGTCGCCTACTCAACTTGGTCACCTCCAACACAGATGAGGACATGATGAAGGTGCTCTTTCAGTTCTTTGATCCTTTACACCATTACTTCACATTTCCCGATTATCAACTTGTGCCTACTTTGGAAGAATTCTCCTGAATCTTGAGGATTCCCATTCTCAATCAACTACCTTTCAACGGTACGGAAAGAGACCCAAAGCCAGAAGAGACTGCCCAAGCTCTACACTTGCACTCATCTGATGTCACAACCAATTGGGAAACAAGGAGTGGTGTCAAAGGTTTCCTAGCAAAATTCTTGTTCGAGAAAGCCCGAAACTGTTGGAACTCCTTGGATTTTCAAGCCTTTGAGGAAATTATGGCTCTCCTCATCTATGGGATGGTTTTGTTTCCAAATCTTGACCAACTCATAGATGTTAACGCCTTCAAAATCTTCATATTCCGCAACCCGGTGCCTACTTTGCTAGGAGACATCCTACATTCTTTTCACACTCGCACAATGAGGAAAAGAGGTGTCCTTATGTGTTGCACTCCTCTCTTGGAAATATGGTTTATTTCGCATCTTCCCCAATATGTATTAAAGAACGAGCAAGGTTCAAGGTGGTCACAAAGGTTGATGACGCTCAAACATTCAGACATTCATTGGTGCTCCCGATCCATAGAGAATGTTACTATTGTTGACCGTTATGGAGAATTTCCTAATGTCCCTTTACTTGGAATTAGGGGAGGTATCACCTACAACCCCTGCTTAGTCTTAAGACAATTTGGTTACGCCCGAAGGGATGGCCCTCATAAGATGCTGATTCAAGGTTTGGTATTTGACTACGAGAACGACGATCAGGGTCTTCGCCAGAGATTTATCTTAGCTTGGAGGATGTTGAACAAGGTTGATAGCAAGACATTGGGGCACAAGAACTCCATCCCTCTTGAGCCTTACCTCAAATGGGTACAGACTCGTGCTCAAAGTCTGATGATGCCTTATCCTTCCATTCTCCCGGTAATCATTGAGCCTGTTATGGAAGGAGATGTTCCATACACTATCCTACATCCTGACATGCCCACCTCTCTTGAAGACCTACAAAGGGATTGAATACAACTCAAGGGGGAGCGAGATACTTTTGAAGCCCAATTCTACGCAAGTGAGAAGAAGGTTTTGGAACTCACTAAGCAGCTTCATGAGGAGAGGAACTTGAATGCCTACATCACACCAAAGAGGATGCGTACTACCTTTTTATCTTAGAGTTTTTGTATTGTTCTTCCCAAGAAGGCATTGATGTACTCAAAGCTTTAATTTATTAATATAACGTGTGTTTCCTTTTTTTCTAAAACAAATTTGAATCTTTGAAATCCTTGAAATCATTGCATAAGCATTAGCCATTCATCATAACATAAGCAGGTTTCTTGCAACAAGTATCCTCATATTTCTACTGTTTATTTCAGTAAGATGGATCTCGAGAAAACAGTGAAGGACCTCCAAGCTCAGAATGCACAGTTTCAACAATTGTTCTTAACTCTAGCCAAAGGACAAGAAGAGTTGAAGACCTTGCTGGTTGAGGAGAAGAAAAAGAAGACGAAGAAAATAACCGGAGTTCTAAACATGGGAAGAAGATTCCAAGGGCAAACAAGAAGGGCCTTAGACTTTGCAACGACATCCGGTGAGAAAGACAATCAAGATGGGAAGGGCAAAGAAATAGTTATCCAATCAGAGTCAGAAGAGGAAGAGGAAGAGGAAGAAGAAGACTATTCTGAATAACAATATCCTCCATCCGATGACAAGTATAAGCATCTAGAAGAACGGTTAAGTTCAATGGAAATCCAAAAAGTGCTTGGATTTGACTTTGAGGAGTTGGAACTAGTATCGGGAATTGTCATTCCTCCAAAATTCAAAGCACCTGTGTTCTCCAAATATGATGGAGTTTCATGCCCCAAAATGCATCTCCGGTCTTATGTGAAGAAAATACATCCCCATACCGCTGACAAGGACTTATGGGTACACTTCTTCCAAGACAGTCTGTCTGGAACTCAGCTTGATTGGTTTTATCAGTTAGAAAGAGCCAATGTTCATAACTGGGAAGATCTGGCCATTTCCTTTTACAAACAATACCAATACAACGCTGATCTTGCGCCTACCCGTACTCAACTCCAGAGTATGGCCATGGTTTCAAGTGAAGGCTTCAAGGACTATGCGCAAAAATGGAGGGATTTGGCAGGAAGAGTCCAGCCTCCCTTATCTGAAAGAGAATTGGTAAATATGTTTTTAGGCACCTTGTCTGGACCTTTCTTCGATCACTTAATTGGGAGTTCATCGGCAGGTTTTACTGAGTTGATACTGACCAGAGAAAGGGTAGAAGTCGGGATAAACAATGGGAAAATTAAAAAAGATGCATCCTCTGCTACTGTAAGGAAACCATTCATTGGAAAGAAAGAGGTGGTTGTTGTATATCCTCAGAGAAATCAAGATAGGGATGAACACCATCTAATGGTGGGGGCTGTTATGATTCCTAAACATGCGTCTGATCAACAAAGAAACAACCAACCAATAATGGAAAGACCAGTCATACAATTCACCCGAATTAATATGACATTATCCCAAGTATTTCCACATTTGTTAAGATCCAACCTAGTGACTTTGAAAGAAGCTCCAAAAAATCCTAACACAACCTCTCCTCACTATCATCCCAATGCCCGTTGTGCATACCATTTTGAGAGTCCCGACCATGACACTAATAACTGTTGGGCTCTAAAGAACAAAGTACAAGACCTCCTTGAAGCCAAAGAGATTAAATTCAATGCGCCAGAAAAGCCCAATGTCATTTATGCCTCTATGCCCAAGCACGACCATAATGCCAACGCCATTGAGGAAGATATGTTTGTTACTTCAGTTGATGAACTTGTGACCCCACTCCTAACTATCAAAAAGAACTTATTGAATGCCGGTGTATTCCCAGGCTGTGATGAAAGCTTTCATTTCTGTTTGTCCTCCCCAACCAGCTGTCCTTTGTTAAAAGCAGGCGTTCAGTGCCTAATAGATAACAAGGAAATTTTGTTCGAGAAGGCTTCAATTTCAAATGTTTCTTATAATGATGTTTCCATCGTAACCATTTCCGACAATTCTTCCAGGGTCTCCACCAAAAGACCCGTTAGAATTACATCGGTTCCTAAAGTAGCTCCTTTAATAATTGCAATGCCTGGACCAATCCCGTACTCGTCATACAAAACCGTACCATGGAATTATGGAGGGGATGTCTACTACCACGGTATCAAACAAGATTGGCCAGCTGCTGAAGATTCAAGTTCTAAGAAAGTTGACTCTGATATCAGTAATATTGCATGGACTAGCAAGATTACCCGAAGCAGAAGGATATTCTCTCCAGAAATTACTCCCCCAAAAGCAGTTTCTGGACCCGTAATTATTCCTGTTGTTGTTGCTCCTCCAAAGCCTATTCCCAGTCCTACAATAATTTCTGCTAATACTCCTGCTGACAAAACTATTACAATCCTTGTTATCACCCCTACTGACATTCCTGCTGTCGAGTCAACCGAAACTCGAGGTAAAGGTATTTTGATTGAGCTTGTCTAGACGAAGGCACAATCATTGGCTATCCCTGAAACCTCCCGGAAAGAGATGGAGGAAATCCTAAAGATCATAAAAAGAAGCGACTAAAATATAGTCGAGCAACTGGGGCAAACTCCATCAAAAATTTCCATGATGGCTTTATTACTATGTTCCGAGGCTCATGCAAAAGCCTTGGTAAAATTCCTGAAAACTGCCCATGTACCCCAAGAAACATTTGCCGATCAGTTCCAAGACTGCGTAGCCAGCTTGACTGTAGATAATGGTTTAGGTTTTTTGGATGCTGATTTAATGCCAAGAGGGAGGAAGCATAATGAGGCATTACATGTCTCAGTGGAATGCAGGGGCACGACTTTGGCTCATGTCTTGGTTGACACCGGTTCGTTTCTGAATGTGTTACCTAAAAAGGCTCTTGATAGTATTGACTGTGAGGGATTGACATTGAAATCGAGTAACATAGTAGTGAGAGCCTTTTATGGCTCAAAAAGGATGGTGCATGGGGAAGTTGATATCCCCATAAAAGTTGGAACCCAAAAATTTGATTCAAATTTTTATTTAATGGATATCCACCCTTCATATTCCTGCTTGCTAGGCCGACCATGGATTCACAATGCTGGCGATGTTACTTCTACATTGTACCAAATGTTGAAGTATCTGATTCAAGGGAAGATCATCACTGTTCATGGAGAAGAAGAGTATATGGTTAGCCATCTAAATTCCTTCAGATATGTGGAATTAGATGGTGAATTTATTGAAACTCAATTCCAACACTTTGAAGAAGTCTCGTAAGATGTGGAGGTAACTAAGGTTGTGTCTCAAGTTCCCAAAATCACAAGGCCTCCACTCAGGATGTCATCTTTAAAGGATGCCAAGGCAGTGATGGAAGAAGGTGGGTCCACTATTTTGGGACAACTCCTAGATATCCCATACAAATCTGACAAGTTTGGTATGGGTTTCACTTCAGGTGCCCAGAAGGCTGTACGTCACGCTCGTGCCAGAGGACCACCCTTGAAGATCAACAACTGCGAAGTCAATGCTGTGGAGGATGATGAAGACAACTACAACCTGGAGGATTGGATTTTCCCAACTGTCAGGGGAGGGCTCAACAATTGGGAGGCTAGAGATTTCGTCCCAATCACTTTTATCCGCAGTAATTTGTCTTTACATTTTGTTGGATATGTAATATTAAAATGATTCAGACTCTTAAAACCTTGTGTCTTACCCGAGGCACAATGGTCCATTTGTAAGGGTTATTATTTCATTTCCATATGACATCAATGAATCATGGATGTTTTTGCATACAAACTTTATGCTCATTGTTTTTACTTTTACATTTTTATTTCTTTCAAAGATAGCTATACTCCTACATACACTCACACTCACAATGCAGGTCTACATCCATTCGGGATCCCATGGTAACGACTCTGCTATGGCTTTTTGTGACTCTGAAAATCTAATATACCAAGCCGAAGACGAAGGTGAAGAAGATTGTGAAGTACCAGGGGAACTTTCCAGATTACTACAACAAGAAAAGAGAACCATTCAGCCCCACGAGGAACTAGTGGATACAATCAATCTAGGTACCGAAGAAGACAAAAGAGAGGTCAAGGTGGGTGCCAATCTGAAACCCAGTGTCAAAGAGCGTCTGATTCAGTTGCTACACGAGTATTGAGATCTTTGCCTGGTCGTATGAAGATATGCCAGGACTTGATGCAGATATTGTGGTACATCGTCTACCAACAAAAGAAGACTGTCCACCAGTAAAGCAAAAGGTCCATCGCATGCGACCAGACATGTCAGAGAAGATTAAAGCTGAAGTCATGAAGCAATTCAACGCTGGATTCTTGGTTGTCACCTCTTATCCGTAATGGGTTGCCAATGTTGTTCCCATGCCCAAAAAGGACGGCAAAGTATGAATGTGCATGAACTACAAATATTTGAATAGGGCAAGCCCTAAGGATGATTTCCCACTTCCCCACATTGATATTCTAGTTGACAATACGGCACAACACAAAGTGTTATCTGTAACGCCCGTAATTTAATAAATTATTTAATTAAATTATTTTTGGAATATTTGTGAAGATGTGTTATAATTAATTGGATTTAATTATTTTATTAAGTGGAGAAATAATATTAGAGGTATAATATTATTAAGTGGTGAAATAATATTAGAAGTATAATATTATTTGATGTGGGCTTATTTTGAAGGAATAGAAGTAATAAGGGGGTGTATTGGCCATAAGCCCAATAAGGAGTAAAAAGAATAATAAGGTTATTTTATTGTTGTTGGAATAGAATGGAAAGAAGGAAGCAGTAGAAGAATAAGGATTGAGAAAGAACGTGGAAACTCTTGGAAAAAGTGGGAAATGACAAGAACATGAATTCAACTGGAAATTGTAGAGCGACCTTCAATCCAAGATAAGGGTGGGGTTCTGAATCTATAATTGGGTTTATGATGATTGGTATGTGGGGTTAGAGATGTTTGTTGTCTTGTTCTTGAATTGAGAATATATGATTGTCGTATGATGAAGAATTGATGAATTTTAGATGAATATTGATGTCATGATGTTGTTTAATTAATGTAGAATTATAAGGTAAATTATGAGTGATGATTATTTATGATTATGTTAAGTTTTAGGACTTTAAGTGTGAATCCCATAGTGAGATGCAGGGAAGAAAACATAGAATATTGCAATGATGAAAATGCAAAATATTGCAGTGATGAAAAATGCAGAATTAGGCCAGAAGGATATCAAAAGTTGTTGTGTTAGAATAATGAATTAATTTGGAGATAGAGTTATCCGTACTGTTCTTAGTTAGGTTGATATCAGGCTAAGAATTAAAATAGTAGGATTAATAGAAAATAACAGTTCTGATGTTAGACGTAGGTTGTTCAAAGTTGCGTGGCTTAGTGAAAGGTAGAAATTATGATGTTAGAAGTTGCGTTGGAGTGGTAAGAAGTAGAGGTTCTGATGGTAGAAGCTATGTTGGTTAGAAGTTATGTTGAACTATTAGAAAGTAGAAGTTCTAATGGTAGAAGTTGTATTGTTTAGAAATTATGTTGTCAGACGATTGTGTCATCAGAAGTTGTATTGATCAGAAGTTGTATTGGTCAGAAGTTATATTGGTCAGAATGTTGTATTGGTCAGAAGTTGGGTTGGTCAGAAGTTGTGTTGTCAGAAGTTGTATTGGTTAGAAGTTGGGTTAGTCAGAAGTTGTGTTGTCAGAAATTTAATTGGTCAAAAGCTGTGTTGTCAGAAGTTATGTTATTAGAAGTTGTGTTATTAGAAGTTGTGTTGGTTAGAAGTTGAGTTGGTCAGAAGTTGTCCTGGTCAGAAGTGATGTTGGACGTTACGTTGTTTTATACAGAATGATGAAGGTTAGGTGCTTAGAAGCTGTTGTTTGAACTATAACAGTAGGATAGTAACAGTCATGACGTAAGAGTTACAGAATAGCAGTATTGATTTATTGTGGACTTAATGTATAGTTGAGTTGTTAGTGAGAAGTTATTCATGATGTTCTGTTGATGATTTATAATAAATAAATGATGTTTAATGAATTATTTTGATGATATGAGATGTTGATGACGAGACGTTGAGATGCATTTGAGATGTTGTTATTTTGAGATGCTTTTGAGATGTTAATTTGAGATGTTTTGAGATGATTTGAGACGTTGTTAACTTGGGTGTTATTATTACATTCATGGTTGTGTCGCATACATTGCATTTTTGAGATGGAGCTTATTCTCGTTGAGATGGCCTGTATTGGCAAATTTTGAGATGAAGGTTGTGCCTTGTTGATGCCTCTATTAATTGGCAAATTTTTGAGATGGGAGTTCTGCTCCAATGGCACCACATGCATTTGCATAGTATTGAGTCGCATTATATGATTTCATAAAGAAGTGTATTTTGATGTTGATGAATGTGTATATATGTTGTAATATTTGTTGATTATGAGATGAGAAGTGGTGATGTTATTGATCTAATTTAATATATTAAGTATCGTGCGCTTTATTATATTGTTAGATATCTCACCCCTTCTGTTTGAATGTTGCCCTTATGTTGGTAACGTGCAGGTAATCGAGAGTGAAGGCTGTATATCTTTGGTTGTTCGAGTCAGTGTCATTTCTCTGATATGTAACACTCGGGGGGATGAACGCTTGCTGATTTTTGATTGTTGATTTTCAGTTGTTGAACTTTAAATTAATTATTAGTAAATATGTGATGTTTCGAAGTTGATGTTTTGTTGTTAGAGATGTTATTAAGAATTCCGCTGCGTAGATGTTGAATTATTTGATTAAAGATGTTATGTTGATGATTCATCTGATGTTTGAAAAAGTGTTATATATCCACGATGAATGCAATGAATTTGTTAGAAGAATTTGTGACGTCCCAATTCATTTGTATGATTGAAATTTTATAACTCTGATTTAATTGTATAATTGCCTGGGGTAGAATTGAGGTGTTACAAAGTTGGTATCAGAGCAAAAGGTTGGTCCAACCTTGTCGTCGAGTCTTAGTTGTCTAACAATCGAGTATTGTTATTTTGAGTTCTAACTGTTGTTTGTGTTGTAGTAAGAAGTTGAGATGGCTGGAAGGAATGATGCTGCACTTGCTGCTGCTTTGGAAGCAATGGCTCATGCGATGGAAAATCAATCGAATGCTGACGGGAATGCTGAATCTCGTAGTTTGGCAACTTTCCAGAGAGAGAATCCACCTACGTTCAAGGGAATGTATGATCCTGACGAAGCATTGGAATGGTTGAAAGAGATTGAGAGAATATTTCGTGTGATGGACTGCACTCAGCGCAAAAGGTTCGTTATGGTACTCATATGCTAGCAGTCGAGGCTGATGATTGGTGGCTAGAGACTTGTCAGAAGTTGGAAGCTGCAGGTGAGAATGTCACTTGGTCCGTGTTCCGTAGAGAATTTCTGAGAAAGTAATTTCCTGAAGATGTCTGTGGTAAGAAGGAGATTGAGTTCCTTGAGCTGAAGCAAGAAAGTATGTCAGTTGTTGAGTATGCTGCCAAGTTTGCTGAGTTGGCTAAGTTTTATCCGCATTACGCTGAGAAAAATGCTGAATTTTCAAAGTGTATCAAGTTTGAGAACGGGTTGCGCCCGGAGATTAAGAAAGCAGTTGGATACCAGAAAATCCGTGTCTTTGCTGATTTGGTTGATAGCTGCAGGATTTATGAAGAGGATAATAATGCTCATTACAAGATTATCAGTGAGAAGAGGGATAAGCACCAACAAAATCGTGGTAAGCCTTATGATGCCCCAGTTGGTAAAGGTAAACATAAAGTTTCTCAGAGACAGAGGACTAATGGGGGAGATGCTCCTACTGGTGTGGTTTGCTTTAAGTGTGGAAAATCTGGGCACAAGAGTAATGTGTGCACTGCCGAAGTGAAGAGGTGTTTCCGTTGTGGTAAGAGAGGACATGTTGTATCTGAATGTGAACACAAGGATGTGATTTGTTTCAACTTTAGAGAAGAAGCGCACATTGGTAGTCAGTGTCCGAAACCGAAGAGGGCTCAATCAAGTGGTAAAGTGTTTTCTTTGGTTGAGGATCAGATAGCTGATGAGGATGGACTTATCAGAGGTACATGTTTCATTAATAGTACTTCTTTAATTACTATTATTGATCCTGGTGCTACGCATTGTTTTATTGTTGCTGATTATGTTGAAAGATTGGGTCTTATGTTGTCTTCTTTGAATGGAGAAATGGTAGTCGATACTCCAGCCAAGGGGTTGGTGACTACTTCTTTTGTGTGTTTGAAGTGTCCCTTATCGATCTTCGACAAATACTTTGTTGTTGATTTGGTTTGTTTACCGTTACAAGGTTTGGATGTAATTTTGGGTATGAACTAGTTAGAGCATAAATGTGTTCATATTAACTATTATGACAAGTCAGTGAAGTTTTCTACTCCTGAAGAAGAGGAAGACGGTCTGTTGTCTGCTAGACAGTTGCGGAAGTTGATGCAAGAAGAAGAACTATGTTCTCGTTGATGGCGTCGCTATCTGTAGAGACTCAAGCTATAATTGAGGAATTGCAGGTGATGTGTGAATTTCCTGAAGTTTTCCCTGATGAGATTCCTGATGTACCGCCAGAGAGGGAAGTTGAATTTGCAATTGATCTTGTACCTGGTACCAGACCTGTATCTATGGCACCATACATGATGTCTGCATCTGAATTGTCTGAGTTGAAGAAGCATTTGGAAGAGTTACTTGAAGAAGAGGTTAACGTCGGCTCCGATTTTGACGTTGCCTAATCCAGGAGAGCCTTTTGTGGTGTATTATGATGGTTCTAAGATGGGTTTGGGAGGTGTGCTCATGCAGAATGGTAAGGTAGTTGCTTATGCGTCAAGGCAGTTGAGGACTCATGAGAAGAACTACCCTACACATGATTTAGAGCTTGTTGCAGTTGTTTTTGTGTTGAAGATTTGGAGGCATTATCTTTATGGTTCTAGATTTGAAGTGTTTAATGACCATAAGAGTTTGAAGTATTTATTTTATCAGAAAGAGTTGAATATGAGGCAACGAAGATGGATGGAGTTGTTAAAGGATTATGATTTTGGTTTGAATTATCATCTAGGAAAAGCGAATGTGGTAGCTGATGCATTGAGTCAAAAGACTTTACATATGTCAGCAATGATGATTAAATAGTTGGAATTAATTGAGCAGTTCAGAGATATGAGCTTAGTTTGCGAGGTTACTCTGTAGAGTGTTATGTTGGGTATATTGAAGATTAATAATGAATTTTTAGACAGTATCATAGAAGCTCAGAAGTTTGATGTGAAACTAGTAGATTTGATGTTTGGGATTGATCAGTCTGAGAATAATGATTTTAAACTAGATGCGCAAGGTGTGTTGAGATTTCGTAACCGGATTTGTATTCCTGATGATGTTGAGATGAAGAAAGTGATACTTGAAGAGAGTCACAGAAGTAAGTTGAGTATTCATCCAGGAGCTACAAAGATGTATCAAGATTTGAAAGGTTTGTTTTGGTGGCCTGGGATGAAGAGTGATGTGGCTCGGTTTTTGTATGCATGTTTGACTTGTCAAAAGTCGATAGTTTAACATCAGAAGCCTGCAGGATTGATGCAACCATTGGAAGTTCCAGAATGGAAATGGGATAGCATTTCAATGGACTTTGTGACAGGGTTTCCTAATACTTTAAGAGGACATGATTCGATATGGGTGATTGTTGATAGGCTTATGAAGTCAACTCATTTTATTCCTATTAACATCAGTTTTCCAGTGCAGAAGTTGGCTGAGATTTATATTAGTGTGATTGTGAAGCTGCATGGTGTTCCTTTGTGCATTGTGTCAGATAGAGATCTAAGATTTACTTCTGATTTTTGGAAGAGTTTGCAAGAAGCATTGGGTTCTAAGTTGAGGTTGAGTTCAGCGTACCATCCTCAAACAGATGGTCAGACTGAACAGACTATTCAATCGTTGGAAGATTTGCTGAGGGCATTTGTTCTTGAGCAGGGAGGTTCATGGAATACTTATCTTTCATTGATAGAGTTCACTTATAATAACAGTTATCATTCCAGTATTGGGATGGCACCTTTTGAAGCGTTGTATGGTCGAAGATGTAGAACTCCGTTATGTTGGCATGAATCTGGAGAAAGTGTAGTACTTGGACCTGAACTTGTTCGTGAGACTACTGAGAAGGTGAAGTTGATTTGAGAGAAGATGAAAGCTTCTCAAAGTAGACAGAAGTGTTATCATGAAAAGCGAAGGAAGGATTTAGAATTTTAAGCTGGTGACCATGTGTTTTTAAGAGTTACACTTGTGACTGGTGTTGGGCGAGCATTAAAGTCTAAGAAGCTCACTTCTTGTTTTATTGGACCGTATCAGATTTCGGAGAGAGTGGGGAATGTTGCTTATAGAGTGGTGTGATCGGTGGAAATAGAACTGACTGTTTAAAGCTGGTTCGCGAAATGTCGCGGAAGCAAGAGTCGCCACCGTCTTTTATGTTGTCCAACATGGAAAGGACAAAAGCACAACAAAATTCCTTATGAGATAGTTTCTTGGTTTGGGAGGTAAATTTATAGAAAGGGAAGGTGTTAGCACCCTTTCTATCCATGGTTATCCATGGGCTCTTAGATACTTGCTCTTATGTTTTCAAAATGTTTGCTTTTCAAAATGTGAGTGGGCTTTGAAAAAGTTTCTTTGAAAGATTTATGAATAACTCTTGTATCTGTCCTCAAGAGTGTTTGAAAAATTTGTTTTGAAAACTTTTGAAAGTGTAAGGTGTGAACAGTATTTTGTTTGTTTTTGAAGAGAGAAAGTATCCATGAGTCATCTACCTACCCTAAGGAATTAAGCTGTGTAAGTGTCCTTTAGGTAGTGCCATCCCACCGTTGAGAGGTAGGTAGCACCACCGTTGGAGGTGTTCGGGTCAATTCGATTGTAGGGACAGTGTGGTCACCGAAGCAACAGTTAGGACACCTTAGAAGCTACCCTTATGTCCTTGATCCTTTTTTAATCCGAGGCAACCGTTTCGAGGCGACTGTTTCGAGGCAACTGTTTCGAGGCAACTGTTTCGAGGCAACTGGATCATGGACATCAGGACCGCTAAAACATCTATACTTGACGACCACGTTTCGAAGGCAACGAGTGAGGCGTACCTTAGAATTGGTGTGTGCATTGTGTGTTGTATTCAGTTAATGTTTGTCTTTGCAATTAGTGAGCTACGAGTTGTTTTTATTTACATACATTCTTTCATGCATTTAACAGTTAGGGGGTGCGGAAAGTAAATTGCGGAAACATAAATCCTACGCTATTACAAGGCGCGGGTCTATACATCGCCAAAAATACAAAAACCCGTTTTTGGTAAATAAGTACGAGAAATTAAAATAAAGCAGTAAACCTAATTAACTATTACATGTCTTGGAAGCAATTACATAATAATCAAAAATAAGGAATTAAAACTAAAATGCGCGCGAAAGAAAGAATCAGGAATGTCCTAAGGGTGTTGACCCTATTAAGAAAAGAAATTGAATTTTTTTGGTCTTTTTGTAATTAAAATAAAATTAAAACTAACTAATGACTAATTAATTAATTTAATTAAAAGAAAATATTTTGTTTTTTTTATGTTTTTATGAAATAAAATAAAAATGAAAGAAACAAAATTAAAAGTTAATCCTAAATCTAAGTTATTTTAATTATTTAAGAAAAGGAATTACAATTGCCTAATTAAACTATTTTGGTTAATATTTATTTACAAAATAAAATAATAATAATGATAATAATGTTAATTCTATTTTTTTGTTTTTTTATGAAAATGTGCTAATTAAGTTAATTGTTAATAATAAATAATTAAAGGGTTAGCAATTAAAAATAAGAGAAAATGACAAAACAAAAAATAAAAAGAAGTAAAACCAAGGGGGGTGTGGGCCAAATAGGAGGTTTATTGAAGCAATCCAAGCCCGCTGAAATCTAAGCCACGTTTGACTTTCATGGTTGCCTGCAGCGTGCTTGACTCCAGACCATGGTGTGCTACACTTTTTGTCCTTTGGATCTGCGTTGATGACATATGGCAGCGCTGGGAAGTGGGACTTATGATGCACCTCATATTGGAATCTGCACAGGAAAACGTTGAAGAAAATAATATGGAAATTATAAGGGACCTGGGAAGAACTTACAGCGCGGTATGAGCCTCAGGACTTGGCAAAGGTTGCTTTAGCCACGTGCTTGTTTTGATATGAAGATGCTCACAACTATGTTTTAGAACTCTCACTTTTTGAATAATTTTTGGTTTTGCTCTTGGCCGTTTCTGCACACACTTTCTTTTGAATGAGGTTGGGAAGGCTTGTATATATAGTAATGTAAAGTGTATCAATAAGAATAATGGTCATTAAGCTTATGCAATTATGTTCTTGATTCCCTCCATAACCAACATTGAAACAACTTGCCTTTTGTGTCAAAATTTGAATTTCTTGCTTGGATTAGGCCTTGCACGAATTTGGAAGGTGAGTGATGGTGTATCAAAGCATTTCAATACAAAATATATCCTTTAATTAATTTTCTTGATTTTCATTTGAATTTTAAAGATTTAAAATGATTTAAATCAAATAAAATTAAATAAAAATGGAAAAATTAACTTTTAATCTTGAAATAAATTGTGGGACACGTGGGAGGCATGGCCAAGCTGAAACAAGTGGAAAAAGTGGGGCCCTTTTGTCAAAAATGAAGTTTAAGGATAATTGACTTTGGCCATTTCACAAACATTTCCCAACTTCTCCAATGCATATCTTGCTCAATTTTGAAGCTATGAACATGTTCTTGGACATTTTGGAAAGGTCTTGAAGTCCTCTAACCAATTTCTTTGGTACCATGTCATTTTGATTTACCAATATCAAGTTATGGTCTTTGACTTAAAGTCCCTTTTTGTTGACTTTTGAAAATGACCTATAATGTTGAAATTGATAACTTTTTGTGAGAGCATTTCTTGGACTTGGAATGTGAAGATGAATTGTAGGAAATGTCTTCCCCTTCAAGATGAGCATTGGATGGGATTTTTCTGATGAACCATGAAAAAGTTATGCCTTGGTCAAGTTACAGTTGACTTTTCAACTGTCCAAAAATAGAAACTTTTGACACCTTGATGATTTTTGAGCCATTCTTGTGAAATCATGGTCAAGATTTGACCAAATGATGATTGTGGCTTCAAAATAAGATGTTGACCAAATTTTTTTACTTTTGACTGCCAAATGACCATTTTGCCCCTGCAGTTGACTGTGGAGCAATTAGGGTTTTTGACTGTGCAACTTGACCTTGTGAGCCTTGAAACTTGACATGTAGGTGCTTGAAAATGGTTATAGGCATGTGGGACTTGACTGGGCCCTTGAAAACCTCAACTTCCTTGCAGGAACCAAAACCCTAATTTGACTGGCTTAGGAGAGTGGTTTATTGTGTAGCCCTTGAGTAGACTTTGAACCCTTTGAGGTGATGCTTGTTTAAAACTTTGAAGATTATGGGAGGGAAAATTTTGGGGTACAACAGTTGCCCCTGTTCAATCTTCTTAGACCTGAGGATGTAGATTGGCTTGTGTGCCTTTCGTGATCTGAAGGTGGAAGATGATTGAACACTAGAGTGCCCAGAAATTTGCACTCACATAGTTGAGTATCAGCAGTGTGATAGCGAGAATGAGCTTAAAGATGCCATTTGGAGAGGTGGTGGATAGGAGGATGGGCTTAAAGATGCCATCTGGAAGATGTGACAGAATCTTGTCGGGAATGGGCTTATAGATGCCATTTGGAACTGTAATGGATAGCTGCGTCCGAATAAGAAATAGAATGGCCTCCGTGTCTGGAGCATATCTAGTCTGTGTTTGAATGAGTGACAGTATGTCATCCGAATCTGGATCGTATCTGGATTGTCTTTTGAATGAATCTGGACTAAACAATAGAATAGCATCCGGGCTGGAGCATCTCTAAGTTGTCTTTGAAAAGAACTCTGAATAAGCAAAAGAATATCGTCCATATCTGGAGCATTTCCCAGCTATATCAGAAAGGAAACTCTTGAATAAGCAAAAGAACAGCACCCATATTTGGAGCATTTCCAAGCTATCTCTGAAAGGCAATCTGGAAGAAGTATCAGAACGTCGCCATGCCTGGGTCACATCTGAACTATCTCTAGAAGGAGTCTTGAATAAGCAAAAGAACAACATCCATATCTGGAGCACTTCCAAGCTATCTCTAAAAGGAAATCTGGAAGAAGTATCAGAACATCGCCATGCCTGGGTCACATCTGAACTATCTCTAGAAGGAGTCTTGAATAAGCAAAAGAACAGTATCCATATCTGGAGCATTTCCAAGCTATCTCTGAAAGGAAATCTGGAATAAGTATCAGAACGTCGCCATGCCTGGGTCACATCTGAACTATCTCTAAAAGGAGTCTTGAATAAGCAAAAGAACAGCATCCATATCTGGAGCATTTCCAAGCTATCTCTGAAAGGAAATCTGGAATAAGTATCAGAACGTCGCCATGCCTGGGTCACATCTGAACTATATCTAGAAGGAGTCTTGAATAAGCAAAAGAACATCATCCATATCTGGAGCATTTCCAAGCTATCTCTGAAAGGAAAATCTGGAATAAGTATCAGAACGTCGCCATGCCTGGGTCACATCTGAACTATATCTAGAAGGAGTCTTGAATAAGCAAAAGAACAACATCTATATCTGGAGCATTTCCAAGCTATCTCTGAAAGGAAATCTGGAATAAGTATCAGAACGTCGCCATGCCTGGGTCACATCTGAACTATATCTTGAAGGAGTCTTGAATAAGCAAAAGAATAGCATCCATATCTGGAGCATTTCCAAGCTATCTCTGAAAGGAAATCTGGAATAAGTATCAGAACGTCGCCATGCCTGGGTCACATCTGAATTATCTCTATAAGGAGTCTTGAATAAGCAAAAGAACAGCATCCATATCTGGAGCATTTCCAAGCTATCTCTGAAAGGAAATCTGGACTAAGTATCAGAACGTCGCCATGCCTGGGTCACATCTGAACTATCTCTAGAAGGAGTCTTGAATAAGCAAAAGTACAGCATCCATATCTGGAGCATTTCCAAGCTATCTCTGAAAGGAAATCTGGACTAAGTATCAGAACGTCGCCATTCCTGGGTCACATCTGAATTATCTCTAGAAGGAGTCTTGAATAAGAAAAAGAACATCATCCATATCTGGAGCATTTCCAAGCAATCTCTGAAAGGAAATCTGGACTAAGTATCAGAACGTCGCCATGCCTGGGTCACATCTGAACTATCTCTAGAAGGAGTCTTGAATAAGCAAAACACAGAATCCATATCTGGAGCATTTCCAAGCTATCTCTGAAAGGAAATCTGGACTAAGTATCAGAACGTCGCCATGCCTGGGTCACATCTGAACTATCTCTAGAAGGAGTCTTGAATAAGCAAAAGAACAACATCCATATCTGGAGCATTTCCAAGCTATCTATGAAAGGAAATCTGGACTAAGTATCAGAACGTCGCCATGCCTGCGTCACATCTGAACTATCTCTAGAAGGAGTCTTGAATAAGCAAAAGAACAGCATCCATATCTGGAGCATTTCCCCGCTATATCTGAAAGGAAACTCTTGAATAAGCAAAAGGACAACATCCATATTTGGAGCATTTCCAAGCTATCTCTGAAGAGAAAATCTGAATAAGCAAAAGAACAACATCCATCTCTGGAGCATTTCCTAGCTATCTCTTTAATGTAGATATGCCCTGTCTAGATACAGGTATCGAATCCACAATCAATCGCTCACAGATATGCCCTGGCTAGATACAAGTATCGAATCTGGAACTGCGACAGTTGATGGTAATCATCTTTGGATTGACCTTTTTCCTGAAAAGGTAAAACATCAGTTTGTATGCAATGTTATGATGTATGAAATGCATGGTGTCATGATTGTTCTCAGGGAGAAATGAGATTGTGTTGTATGATGCATATGCATGCTATAATGTATGAAGATGTGATGTTTATGAATGTATTCTCGTCTAGGAAAATAAATCCTTGACGAATGTCGGGAGCTTGAATCCTGGGTTGATGTCGAAGAGTGAAGTTCTTCATTTCCGCTGGGGATGATGATTGCAAGAATAAACCGGTAGGAGAAGATGACTCCGTTGGGGAATAAACTTGTTGGAGAGATTACTCTGCGGGGAGTCACTCTGTGGAAAGAGACACTTTGCTGAGGTTTTGATGATAACTCCGCTGGGGATAGGAAGAACTTCGCCGAGGACGATCTTTCCGCAGTTTTTAGCTGAGGATAACCCAGTTATAAGCTCCGGTGGAGAATAACCTTTGAATAAAAAAGTCCGGGAGATGTGTTCGTGCTCTGTAGGGGATAAGCTTCCAGAATCTACTAGGGATAAGCTTCCTACTGGGGAGATGGATCAACTCTCCTGGGGATACTTTTGGACTGTACTGGAGAAGTGGCTCCACTGGGGCGTCTGGTATTACGCCGGGGAACAATCTTATATCAAGATTGCCGGGGATGCTTGCTGAGGACTAATCTGTATACTCCGTTGGGGAATATTGAGATTTTATGGAGATACCCAACTTCCTTAAGGATGACTGTAGGCTAACTCTGCTTGGGGAGAGTGTTGCTGACTTGCTGGAGATGTTGTACCTTGTCAAGGCTGACGGGAGACCAACTCTGCTCGGGGGAGAGTATTGCTGAATCTTATCTTACTCCGCGGGGAGTGAAGGTATCTTGGTCACGTTCTTCAGCTGAACCTACCTTAGTACCTTGGTTGACAGAGCAACTAGATCGTTTGGACAACTCATTATTGCCCATGTTTCTGATGTGGGAGAGGAAGATACCTTGTGGAGTGTTAGACAACTGCCGATTCGACAAATCTTCTTCTGGCAGGCAAATGACGAGGTGACGGGACATAGTCGTACGCTTTTATCCCTAACTTTTGCCTGGACTGCCCTTTCGGGTTTTCAGTCCACCGGGATACCCATTTTTGCCCAAGCCGCCTTTTTCAGGTTTTCGACTTGCCGGGTGTATATATTTTTTCATTTCATCCCTTGTTTTTGCCCGAACCCTTTTGGTTCGCCGGGAAGCCCTTATTTTTGCCTAGGTGTGTCAACCTAGCGGGTCTTTGATTATGCGTAGTATTTTTTTTTACTATGTCCGTGCTCTCAGGATGTAGGGAGGTGCCCCTGTCAGTAGCATTGTGTTGCCATACTACCAGAAGATGTCTGATCGTGCAAGATTCGTTGCTGGAATTCCAGTCCAATGCCCTAAGTGACTCAGGCGGAGATTTGCCCCTGGCCATTTGGCATTTTGAGAGATTTCTTGAATCTTGACTTAACTGCCCCAGATGATGGACAATGATCACGTCTGCCCCTTAGTTGGGAGGTGCTTTTGTTCATTTAGATATTCGTCGTGCGAATTTCTCTGCTGTTCGAACAAATAGTCATATGCAAACAGTGTTATATCAAGAATGCAAAGCTTATGTCTGTCTTGAAGTTTTTGAAAATGCATTTTTTCAGTAAAACAAGCAAATTTTGTAAAATGTGATGTCAACTCAGTATTTTGTAGCAAGCCTTAAGGAGTCAGGATACCTTTTGTAACAGTATGCCTTCGAACTAACCCATGCTTCAGCTAGGACTTTTTAAGGGTTATAACGTGGCCTGGTTCACGGTTTAAGAAACAAAGGATAAAGGCTCAAATTATATTTATACCCACCCGCTCTTCGTGATGTTCTTCAAACCTAAACTCAGTTGATCGTGCGTTAGACCTTGTTTGAGTCTTTGCTTTGATATTCCGGTGATGGTTCGGATGTTGACAGTTTATTTTGAATAGGCAGTCGTTTCCTTTTGTGTTGAGGGTTTGTAGGACCTCTTTCTTTTTCGTTATCCCTATTTTTTGCCTGAACTGTTCCTTTCATGATCACAGTCAGCGGGATGCCCCAGTTTTGTAAGTCTCCTTCATAGGTTTTGACTTAATGGGCTTTTATTTTTGGGAGATAATGACTGTCTGTCTTTATGATTATTCGGAGCCATCACTGTCTTTTGTTTTGGAAGGACTCCTTTGATGCCATTCGTTATGTACCTGGATCAACTGAGAGAACTACCCTTCCCCAGGTTATGATTAAGGGTTTTAATTTTGAAAAGAAAAACTCCTACTTCTTTGGCTCAAAGGGGTTGACGAGGGATTATCTTCCTTATAACTCCAGTGTTTAGGAATTGAAACAATGCCTGTACCTCATCAGCGGGGTCTGTTCAAAAGCATACTGTAGATTATGGTATCGTTTTCGTCATCCTCCCTCAAGAGGCTTAGAATTATTAATCGAGAGTTGAACATCACAAAAAATATGAAGGCAATGTGAATATAGTGAAAATAATTGGATTAATTCAAAAACAGACATATGCCGTGCATTAATGAAATAAAAGAGTTCGCTATGACATTTAATTGTTTGTATAAGCAAAAAATTACAACTCGGAAATTCAAATAAACAAAAGTCTTCAATGATTGGGCAAAGGAGCATTGATTATGTTTGGAGTCTTTGACGCTTCAAACTGAATCTCTCTGGCGTCGATCATGTCTTGAATCTTGTTCTTCAAAGGCCAGCAGTTGTCCGTAGTATGACCCGAGCTATCGGAGTGGTATGCGCACCTCTCATTAGGATGGTAGTTGGGAGCAGAGGTGTTTGGATTCCGGAGAGGAGCCCTCAAGGTAATCAGCCCTGCCTTCAACATTTGCTGTAGCGCTTGATCCAGTGACATGTTGATCTTAGTGAACTGTCTCTTGGGTGCGACCTCCTTACGTTGCTGCCCCTGTCCTTGTTGAGCAGGCCTAGGATTAGAGATCTGGATTGCCCCTACATGTTGATCACAGCGACCCTTTTGGCTGTACGCAACATTTGCCTCTTTCTTCCCACTGTAAGGCTTTTTATGAGCATCAGCAGGTGCAGCTTCTTGAATCTTTCCAGCCTTGATACCAGCTTCAATCCTCTCCCCGGTCAAGATCAAATCTGTAAACCCAGCTGAAGAATTCCCAATCAGATGGTTGAAGAAGGGACCAGACAGGGTCCCCAAGAACATGTCAACGAGCTCACGGTCAGTCAAGGGCGGCTGCACCCTTCCAGCCAGATCTCTCCACCTTTGCACATACTCTTTAAAACCTTCACTCGTCCCAAGTGACATACCCTGGAGTTGGGTACGCGTAGGAGCAAGGTCGGCATTATACTGATACTGCTTATAAAAAGCAGTTGCCAAGTCCTCCCAGTTACGAATACTGGTTCCATCCAACTGATAGAACCAATCGAGCTGAGTCCCTGAAAGACTCTCCTGGAAGAAATGGATCCATAGATTCTTGTCTGCCGTGTAGGGCTGGATCTTCCTTGCGTATGAACGGAGGTGCAGCTTAGGACAGGAAACCTCGTCGTACTTTACAAAGGCAGGTGCCTTGAACTTGTGAGGGATCACCACCCCAGCAGATAAACCTAGGTCCCCAAAGTCCAACCCAGGCACACGTTGGATATCCATAGCATTTAACCGGTCCTCCAGCTGTTTGTACCTGTCTTCAGCAAGGGGGTACTGTTCATCATTGAAGTCTGTCTCGGTGTCAGAGACCACAGGGCTAGGAACCTCTCTCCCTTGGTGACTGCCTTCCCCCACAAATGGAGTAGTCCTCTCAGCTTCATTCTGCAGTGTGTTCCCAGATCTGCGTCTAGGGTTGAACAAAACAATCCTCTTCTTCTTCTTCTTCCGAATCAGAGTCTTCAATTCCTTTTGACCCTGGGCTAGGCTCATAATCAACTCCTGGAACTGGGCATTCTGGGCCTGGAGGGCCTTGATAGCTTGTTCATCGGATGATTCAGGATTCATGATGACTGCTGAAATAAACAGCGAAGAAGGTAAGTGACCTGTAACAAAAGGGCACCTGTGATGCAATGATATGTATGATACGCATGCAATGTTTTCAAGGACCTTGCGAGATAAACAAAGATGCTTGTTAGAATTTGAATCCGATGGCTTGATTGAAGGAACTGCATATTGTTGAGAGTCCTTCTTCAAGAGTCAAGGCTCACCATATCGAGTGGGTCATAGCCCCTGACTCAAGCTGTTAACCTTGGCTAGAGGAAAATAAATCCCCTTTGCCCCTTGCTAGACATTTGATTCATCATGACATGCATCATAAGCCCTTGAGATCCTTGAAATGGATTAGTCCTTATGTAGGATGTATGCAATGGTATGATGGTATGATGTTATGCTATGCATGGAGTGATGTAGGTAAACCCTGTTATGAGTCCAGATTAAGGACTGTAAACAAAATCTGCAAGAAACTCAAGCGTCAGATAACAAGTATGCAAGTAGTCAAGTTTGAAGGCACACAAGTCACACAAGATAACCCTTAGAGTTCAGGCCAGCATGAAGTTTGGGGTACTACCCTCTTGAAGTTGGTGGGCTCAAAACCTGTCCTATCAAAAGTAACCGGGTTATAAGGATCTCAATATCATTGGATTGTTTTCTGTGTTCATCGTTTCGATTTAGCCACTGAACTGGCGATCAAAATATCCCAAGAAAACAACCCTCAACTGAGTGTAGTATCGAGTATCAACCAACTTCGGACTGCACCAAAGTAGTCATCTCACTACCCTAAAGAGGCCAAGATGGTTCAATTAAGGTTCCTAAGGTCAGTTGATGCTTCACGACACCACGCGGCGGCCCCGTACTCTCCTTGACTGGACTCAAGGGTTACCGGTACTCACCAAAGTGCCACATCAACGTAGCAGACTGCTTCAACCATGTCGGTATACCCCGAACAGTTCCCTCACAGCCTTGTTGCTACTTTCTAAGAAGGTATCCCCCAGATCCGGGTTAGGATCTATAGAACTCCCAAAATAGGTCCAATAATATTAAAGCACAAAAATCAGGCAATTGAAAACATAAGTATAATCTATCCTAAGGTACACCTCACTTTAAAATGTCCCCAGCAGAGTCGCCAGTTCTGTGATCGGTGGAAATAGAACTGACTGTTTAAAGCTGGTTCGCGAAATGTCGCGGAAGCAAGAGTCGCCACCGTCTTTTTGTTCTCCAACATGGAAAGGACAAAAGCATGGCAAAATTCCTTATGAGATAGTTTCTCGGTTCGGGAGGTAGATTTATAGAAAGGGAAGGTGTTAGCACCCTTTCTATCCATGGTTATCCATGGGCTCTTAGATACTTGCTCTTATGTTTTCAAAATGTTTGCTTTTCAAAATGTGAGTGGGCTTTGAAAAAGTTTCTTTGAAAGATTTCTGAATAACTCTTGTATCTGTCCTCAAGAGTGTTTGAAAAATTTGTTTTGAAAACTTTTGAAAGTGTAAGGTGTGAACAGTATTTTGTTTGTTTTTGAAGAGAGCAAGTATCCATGAGTCATCTACCTACCCTAAGGAATTAAGCTGTGTAAGTGTCTTTTAGGTAGTGCCATCCCACCATTGAGAGGTAGGTAGCACCACCGTTGGAGGTGTTCGGGTCAATTCGATTGTAGGGACGGTGTGGTCACCGAAGCAACAGTTAGGACACCTTAGAAGCTACCCTTATGTCCTTGATCCTTTTTTAATCCGAGGCAACCATTTCGAGGCGACTGTTTCGAGGCAACTGTTTCGAGGCAACTGGATCATGGACATAAGGACCGCTAAAACATCCTATACTTGACGACCACGTTTCAAAGGCAACGAGTGAGGCGTACCATAGAAGTGGTGTGTGCATTGTGTGTTGTATTCAGTTAATGTTTGTCTTTGCAATTAGTGAGCTACGAGTTGTTTTTATTTACATACATTCTTTCATGCATTTAACAGTTAGGGGGTGCGGAAAGTAAATTGCGGAAACATAAATCCTACGCTATTAAAAGGCGCAGGTCTATACATCGCCAAAAATACAAAAACCCGTTTTTGGTAAATAAGTACGAGAAATTAAAATAAAGCAGTAAACCTAATTAACTATTACATGTCTTGGAAGCAATTACATAATAATCAAAAATAAGGAATTAAAACTAAAATGCGCGCGAAAGAAAGAATCGGGAATGTCCTAAGGGTGTTGACCCTATTAAGAAAAGAAATTGATTTTTTTTGGTCTTTTTGTAATTAAAATAAAATTAAAACTAACTAATGACTAATTAATTAATTTAATTAAAAGAAAATATTTTGTTTTTGTTATGTTTTTATGAAATAAAATAAAAATGAAAGAAACAAAATTAAAAGTTAATCCTAAATCTAAGTTATTTTAATTATTTAAGAAAAGGAATTACAATTGCCTAATTAAACTATTTTGGTTAATATTTATTTACAAAATAAAATAATAATAATGATAATAATGTTAATTCTATTTTTTTGTTTTTTTATGAAAATGTGCTAATTAAGTTTTTTGTTAATAATAAATAATTAAAGGGTTAACAATTAAAAATAAGAGAAAATGACAAAACAAAAAATAAAAAGAAGTAAAACCAAGGGGGGTGTGGGCCAAATAGGAGGTTTATTGAAGCAATCCAAGCCCGCTGAAATCTAAGCCACGTTTGACTTTCATGGTTGCCTGCAGCGTGCTTGACTCCAGACCATGGTGTGCTACACTTTTTGTCCTTTGGATCTGCGTTGATGACATATGGTAGCGCTGGGAAGTGGGACTTATGATGCACCTCATATTGGAATCTGCACAGGAAAACATTGAAGAAAATAATATGGAAATTATAAGGGACCTGGGAAGAACTTACAGCGCGGTATGAGCCTCAGGACTTGGCAAAGGTTGCTTTAGCCACGTGCTTGTTTTGATATGAAGATGCTCGCAACTATGTTTTAGAACTCTCACTTTTTGAATAATTTTTGGTTTTGCTCTTGGCCGTTTCTGCACACACTTTCTTTTGAATGAGGTTGGGAAGGCTTGTATATATAGTAATGTAAAGTGTATCAATAAGAATAATGGTCATTAAGCTTATGCAATTATGTTCTTGATTTCCTCCATAACCAACATTGAAACAACTTGCCTTTTGTGTCAAAATTTGAATTTCTTGCTTGGATTAGGCCTTGCACGAATTTGGAAGGTGAGTGATGGTGTATCAAAGCATTTCAATACAAAATATATCCTTTAATTAATTTTCTTGATTTTCATTTGAATTTTAAAGATTTAAAATGATTTAAATCAAATAAAATTAAATAAAAATGGAAAAATTAACTTTTAATCTTGAAATAAATTGTGGGACACGTGGGAGGCATGGCCAAGCTGAAACAAGTGGAAAAAGTGGGCCCCTTTTGTCAAAAATGAAGTTTCAAGGATAATTGACTTTGGCCATTTCACAAAAATTTCCCAACTTCTCCAATGCATATCTTGCTCAATTTTGAAGCTATGAACATGTTCTTGGACATTTTGGAAAGGTCTTGAAGTCCTCTAACCAATGTCTTTGGTCCCATGTCATTTATATTTACCAATCTCAAGTTATGGTCTTTGACTTAAAGTCCCTTTTTGTTGACTTTTGAAAATGACCTATAATGTTGAAATTGATAACTTTTTGTGAGAGCATTTCTTGGACTTGGAATGTGAAGATGAATTGTAGGAAATGTCTTCCCCTTCAAGATGAGCATTGGATGGGATTTTTCTGATGAACCATGAAAAAGTTATGCCTTGGTCAAGTTACAGTTGACTTTTCAACTATCCAAAAATAGAAACTTTTGACACCTTGATGATTTTTGAGCCATTCTTGTGAAATCATGGTCAAGATTTGACCAAATGATGATTGTGGCTTCAAAATAAGATGTTGACCAAAAATTTTGACTTTCGACTGCCAAATGACCATTTTGCCCCTGTAGTTGACTGTGGAGCAATTAGGGTTTTTGACTGTGCAACTTGACCTTGTGAGCCTTGAAACTTGACATGTAGGTGCTTGACAAAATTTATAGGCATGTGGGACTTGACTGGGCCCTTGAAAACCTCAACTTCCTTGCAGGAACCAAAACCCTAATTTGACTGGCTTAGGAGAGTGGTTGACTGTGTAGCCCTTGAGTAGACTTTGAACCCTTTGAGGTGATGCTTGTTTAAAACTTTGAAGATTATGGGAGGGCAAATTTTGGGGTACAACAAGTGGCTTTACCGCCTAATCTTTCTAATTTGCATGATGTGTTTCCTGTGTCGCAACTCCGGAAGTATATTTCAGATCTATCTCATGTGATTCATATGGATGATGTGCAAGTACGGGATAATCTTATGGTGGAGACGATGCCTGTACGGATCGCGGATCATGAAATGAAGACTCTGAGGGGCAAGGAGATTTCTTTGGTTAAAGTGGTTTGGCTAGGAGCTGCTGGTGAAAGCATGACTTGGGAGTTGGAGAGCAAGATGCGAGACTCCTATCCTGAATTGTTTGATTGAGGTAAATTTTCGAGGACGAAAATATTCTAAGTGGGGGAGAGTTGTAACGCCCGTAATTTATTTAATTATTTAATTAAAGTATTTTTGGAATATTTGAGAAGATGTGTTATAATTAATTGGATTTAATTATTTTATTAAGTGGAGAAATAATATTAGAGGTATAATATTATTAAGTGGTGAAATAATATTAGAAGTCTAATATTATTTGATGTAGGCTTATTTTGAAGGAATATAAGTAATAAGGGGGTGTATTAGCTTTAAGCCTAATAAGGAGTAAAAATAATAATAGGGTTATTTTATTGTTGTTGGAATAGAATGAAAAGAAGGAAGCAGTAGAAGAATAAGGATTGAGAAATAACGTGCAAACTCTTGGAAAAGGTGGAAAACGACAAGAACGTGAATTCAACCGGAAATTGTAGAGCGACCTTTAATCCAAGGTAAGGGTGGGGTTCTGACTCTATAATTGGGTTTATGATGATTGGTATGTGGGGTTAGAGATGTTTGTTGTCTTGTTCTTGAATTGAGAATATATGATTGTCGTATGATGAAGAATTGATGAATTTTAGATGAATATTGATGTCATGATGTTGTTTAATTGATGTAGAATTATAAGGTAAATTATGAGTGATGATTATTTATGATTATGTTAAGTTTTAGGACTTTAAGCGTGAATCCCATAGTGAGATGCAGGGAAGAAAACAGAGAATATTACAGTGATGCAAACGCAGAATATTGCAGTGATGAAAAACGCAGAATTAGGCCAGAAGGATATCAGAAGTTGCTGTGTTAGAATAATGAATTAATTTGGAGAAAGAGTTAGTCGTACTGTTCTTAGTTAGGTTGATATCAGGCTAAGAATTAAAATAGTAGGATTAATAGAAAATAACAGTTCTGATGTTAGACGTAGGTTGTTAGAAGTTGCATGGCTTAGTGAAAGATAGAAATTTTGATGTTAGAAGTTGCGTTGGAGTTGTAAGAAGTAGAGGTTCTGGTGGTAAAAGCTATGTTGGTTAGAAGTTGCGTTGAACTATTAGAAAGTAGAAGTTCTGATGGTAGAAGTTGTATTGGTTAGAAATTATGTTTTCAGAAGATTGTGTCATCAGAAGTTGTATTGGTCAGAAGTTGTATTGGTTAGAAGTTGTATTGGTCAGAATGTTGTATTGGTCAGAAGTTGGGTTGGTCAGAAGTTGTGTTGTCAGAAGTTGTATTGGTCAGAAGTTGGGTTAGTCAGAAGTTGTGTTATCAAAAGTTGAGTTGGTCAGAAGCTGTGTTGTCAGAAGTTGTGTTATTAGAAGTTGTGTTATTAGAAGTTGTGTTGGTTAGAAGTTGAGTTGGTCATAAGTTGTCCTGGTCAGAAGTGATGTTGGACATTATGTTGTTTTGTACAGAATGATGAAGGTTAGGTGCTTAGAAGTTGTTGTTTGAACTATAACAGTAGGATAATGACGATCATGACGTAAGAGTTACATAATAGCAGTATTGATTTACTGTGGACTTAATGTACAGTTGAGTTGTTAGTGAGAAGTTATTCATGATGTTCTGCTGATGATTTATAATAAATAAATGATGTTTAATGAATTATTTTGATGAAATGAGATGTTGATGATGAGACGTTGAGATGCATTTGAGATGTTGTTATTTTGAGATGCTTTTGAGATGTTAATTTGAGATGTTTTGAGATGATTTGAGATGTTGTTAACTTGGGTGTTATTATTACATTCATGGTTGTGTCTCATACATTGCATTTTTGAGATGGAGCTTATGCTCGTTGAGATGGCCTGTATTGGCGAATTTTGAGATGAAGGCTATGTCTTGTTGATGCCTCTATTAATTGGCAAATTTTTGAGATGGGAGTTCTGCTCCAATGGTACCACATGCATTTGCATAGTATTGAGTCTCATTATATGATTTCATAAAGAAGTGTATTTTGATGTTGATGAATGTGTATATATGTTGTAATATTTGTTGATTATGAGATGAGAAGTGGTGATGTTATTGATCTAATTTAATATATTAAATATCATGCGCTTTATTATATTGTTAGATATCTCACCCCTTCTGTTTGAATGTTGCCCTTATGTTGGTAACGTGCAGGTAATCGAGAGTGAATGTTGTATACCTTCGGTAGTTCGAGTCGGTGTCATTTCTCTGATATGTAACACTCGGGGGGATGAACGCTTGCTGATTTTTGATTGTTGATTTTCAGTTGTTGAACTTTAAATTAATTATTATTAAATATGTGATGTTTCGAAGTTGTTGTTTTGTTATTAGAGATGTTATTAAGAATTTCGCTACGTAGATGTTGAATTATTTGATTAAAGATGTTATGTTGATGGTTCATCCGATGTTTGAAAAAGTGTTATATATCCACGATGAATGCAATGAATTTGTTAGAAGAATTTGTGACGTCCCGATTCATTTGTATGATTGAAATTTTATAACTCTGATTTAATTGTATAATTGCTTGGGGTAGAATTGGGGTGTTACATTTTCCTTCATGGACGGTTTCTCAGGCTACAACCAAATCAAAATGGCACCTGAGGACATGGAGAAGACAACCTTTGTCACATAATGGGGGACATTCTTCTACAAGGTTATGCCATTCGGACTGAAGAATTCTGGGGCAACCTATCAGCGTGTCATGGTAGCTCTATTTGACAACATGATACATCATGAAATAGAGGTCTATATGGACGCCATGATAGCTAGATCTTAAACAGAAGAAGAGCATCTTGATCATTTACAGAAACTGTTTGAGAGACTAAAGAAGTACAAGCTGAGGTTGAACCCAAATAAATGCACGTTTAGAGTAAGGTCTGGTAAGCTCCTAAGTTTTGTCATCAGCAATAAGGGTATTGAAGTAGATCCTGCCAAGGTGAAAGTGATACAAGAGATTCCTTCTCCTCGTACTGAGAAGGAAGTCAGAGGATTCTTGGGACGTTTAAACAACATTTCCAGATTCATCTCCCATCTGACAGCTACTTGTGAACCAATCTTCAGTTACTGAAGAAAGATCAAGTAGTCAAATGGAATGATTAGTGCCAAACTGATTTTGACAAGATCAAAGAGTATTTACAAGAGCCTTCTGTTTTGATGTCACCAGTCGAGGGAAGACCATTGATCATGTATCTGACTGTTTTGGAAAACTCAATGGGGTGTGTGCTGGGGCAGCATGACGAGTCTTGCCGAAAAGAGCATGCTATTTATTACCTGAGCGTAAAGTTTATCGACTGTGAAACAAGATATTCACTGCTCGAGGAAACTTGCTACGCTCTGGCATGGGATGCTCGCAGGCTAAGACAGTATATGCTGACCCATACTACCTTATTGATATCTAAAATGGATCCAATAAAATAAATCTTCGAGAAACCGACCCTATCTTGGAGAATAGCGAGATGGAAGATGATCCTGATAGAATATGACATACAGTATACTACCCAGAAAGCAATAAAAGGCAGTGTACTAGTTGATCACCTTGCTCACCAAGCTGTAGAAGACTACCAGTCCATGAAGTTCGAATTCCCAGATGAAGACATCATGATGGTAAACAATTTTGAAGAATTCAGACCATATGATGGACCTGAACAAGGATCCCGATGGACCCTGGTTTTTGATGGGGCATCTAACGCACTCGACAATGGTATTGGTGATGTACTCATATCTTTTGAAGGGTGTCATACTCCCTTTACTGCAAGACTCTGCTTCAATTGTAAAAATAACATGGCAGAATACGAAGCGTGCATTTTCGGTCTCAAAGTTGCCATATATTTGGGGATCAAATCCTTAAATGTATTAGGAGATTCAGCTTTGGTCATTAGCCAGATCAAAGTGGAATGGGACACCAAACACCCTAACCTTATCCCTTACAAAAAACATGTTTTGACATTGCTCCCGCATTTTGAGGAGATTACCTTCGAGCATTTCCCGCGAGAAGAAAATCATCTAGAAGACGCACTAGCCACGATGTCATCTATGTCTAAACTTAAATGGGATAACGAGGCTCCCCAGATCACCATTGAACGAATGGATGAACCAGCACACTGTCACGAGATTAATACTGAAGAAGTAGTGGACCAACCTTGGTTTCACGAAGTCAAGAGGTATCTCGAGACTCAAGAATACCCAGAAGGAGCTTCAGTAAACGACAAGAAGTTCTTAAGGAGATTCTCTGCTAAATTCTTCCGGAGTAATGGCATTCTTTACAAACGCAACCATGACTCTGTATTACTTCGGTGTGTAGACAAGGTTGAAGCTGAAAGGATCATGGCTGAATTACATGAAGGCACTTTTGGCACCCATTCCAGTGGGCATACGATGGCAAAGAAAATCCTACGGGCAGGCTATTACTGGTCTACCATGGAAGAAAATTGCTATCAACACTCTCGAACCTGTCACAAGTGTCATATTTATGCTGATAAGGTGCACGTACCTCCGGTTCCTCTGAATGTCTTGACAATTCCTTGGCCCTTTTCTATGTGGGGGATTGATATGATTGGGGAAATAAAGCCAACAACCTCTAATGGACACCGCTTCATCTTAGTGGCCATTGACTATTTTACTAAGTGGGTGGAGGCAGCTTCTTTCGCTTCTGTTACCAAGAACTTTGTCGCCCGGTTCATCGAGTAGAACCTCATCCGTCATTACGGTATCCCGGAGAGGATCATCATAGACAATGGTACGAATATAAACAACACTATGATCACCGCCCTGTGCGAGCAATTCAAAATCCAGCATCACAATTCTTCCCCTTACCGGCCGAAGATGAATGGTATTGTCGAAGCCGCGAATAAGAATATCAAAAAGATCGTATAGAAAATGACAGTCACATACAAAGACTGGAATGAGATGCTACCATTCTCTCTCCACGGGTATCGTACCACAGGTCGCACATCAACCGGGGAAACACCCTACTCTCTGGTATACGGCATGGAGGTTGTCTTTCCTATTGAGGTCCAGATCCCCTCTCTAAGAATTATGAAGGATGCAGGGCTGAATGAGGAAGAATGGATCCAGACTCGACTTGATCAACTAAACTTGATTAATGAGAAAAGTCTTACTGCTGTCTGTCATGGTCAAATGTATCAAAAACAAATGATCAAGGCTTTCAACAAAAAGGTCAGACGCCAAGTGTATCAAGTCGGGGATCTGGTGATCAAACGTATCATACTGCCGCAAGGTGACCCCAGGGGCAAATGGACTCCTACATACGATGGACCGTTTGTAATAAAAAACATATTCTCTGGTGGAGCAATGATCTTGACCACCATGGATGGTGATGACCTGCCGCACCATGCGAACGCAGACATAGTCAAAAGATACTACGCATAAGAGACCCGCTAGGTTGACACACCTAGGCAAAACAAGGGCATCCCAGCAAACTAAAAAGGTTTGGGAAACAAATTAGGAATAAAAACAAAAAAATCTGTACACCCGGCAAGCTGAAAAGCCGAAAGGGCGGCTTGAGAAAAAAAGGGTATCCCGATGGACTGAAAACCCGAAAGGGCGGTCCAAGAAAAAGTTAGGGAATTAAAGCGTATGACTATGTCCTGTTGAATCACCTTACCGACAACCCGAAAAACTCAGCGGTTCTGATCAATTCAATCATCTTCGGATGAGGCAACAAATAGATAAGATGCTCAGAGACATAAAGGTTATAGCAGAATGGGAACCCCACGGGATTATTGCACATAACTATCTTTTCTTTGTATCAAAATTTTCATTTTTACGACGGCATTCTCTTACTAGAATGTTTGTCTCATTGTACGAAAATACTTACTCAAAGTCAATACAAAGATATCCCTTTGAAAGTGCAAAACTATCTGTTTTTCTTTACTCTTGTGTTTTGTTTACAAAAACGTCCAATGATTTATTTTTGAACATAATCATTTGAACATAATTACTGTTTACAAATAAACAAAATAAAAAGACAATCACTAATGGCTTTAAGAGATAGGGAAATATCTCTAAGTTATTTCCATAAAATCCCCCATAGTATGCAGTTTAATCCCCAGCAGAACAGAACTTCCAGTTATCAATCCCCGGTAGAAGTCACCAAATTTCTCAGGATTCCCCAACAAGATTTTACAAGCAGTACACGACATTTCCCTTACAAGGGAGTTTATTTCTCTAAGTGGAAATTCTTCAACTTCACAACATGAAGACTTACACTCTATATCCTCAGCAGTAGTTAGGGATTTATTTTCCCCAATCCAACAGCAGTGCAGCGGATTAGCTCGCATGCACATACATCACATCCATATATCATAAACATTGATAACACAAATGCATTATACCATGCATTTCATACAATATGACATTGCATATTAGCTAACATTTTACCCTTTTCAGGATAATATTAATCAATGATACCATTAACAATGTTCAAAGGTTTCTCAGGTACAGTTCAGATACGCTCCAGAAACAAATGCCATTCTGATACTCATTCATATTCCTTCTCAGATACAGTTCACATACGCTCCAGATACAGATGCCATTCTGATACTCATTCAGATTCAGCTTTCAGATACAGTTCAGATACGCTCCGGACACGGATGCCATCCTGATACTCATTCAGATTCAGCTTTCAGATATAGTTCAGATACGCTCCAGACACGGATGCCATTCTGATACTCATTCAGATTCATATTTCAGATACAGTTCAGATACACTCCAAACACATATTCCATTCTAATACTCATTCAGATTCAGCTTTCAGATACAGTTCAGATACGCTTCAGACACGGACGCCATTCTGATACTCATTCAAATTCAGCTTTCAAATACAGTTCAGATACGCTCCAGACACAGATGCCATCCTGATACTTATTCAGATACGCTCCAGACACGAATACCACTCTGATACTCATTCAGTTTCATCTTAAAGATACGGTTCAACAATCATTCCTGGATGGAATCTACAAGCCCATCTCCAACAACTCTCCATCATCCCTCCAAATGGCATGTTTAAGCCCATTACCTAAATACCATCAATCATCACATCACCGAGTGAAAATTTTTGGGCACTCTAAGGTCCAATCATCTTCCACCTTCGAGTCACGAATGGAAAAACTCACCAATCTATCTCTTCAGGCTTAAGAAGATTGAACAGGGGCAACTATTGTATCCCAAAATTTGCCCTCTCATTTATCAAGGGATCATCCTGGATCCTCAGGTTTGCTTCTATTCAATTTCAAGCCTTGAATTACAAATTTTCCAAGAAAGTCACCCATAAGGGAAAAATGGTCATTTGCATATTAAAAGTTAAACTTTGATTTTTGGATCAAAATCAAGTTTCAAGAATCATATTTAATCAAGACATGTTGAAATATGAAGTTTGTTTCATCAAGAAATTCAAAAGTCAAAATTACTTTGGAAAAGTCAAATTTCTAAATACTTAGAATTTTTCTAAGTGTTTAAGAAATATGACAAGCTCAGAATTTCTAATCAGATTATCACCATGACGCAAGCTTATTTTGGAAGAACTTCTAACTCAAGAGTTTTAGATCCCTATGAGATCTAAAAAACTGCAGAACAAAACTTCTTCTAGAAATGCTGATATTTCAAGTTATACATCCTCAAAGGCACGTCTCTGAAGCTTAGGCATTTAGCAAATTCTGAGCATTTTCAAGTCAGAAGTTGCCTACAACTTCTGGGTCAGTTTTCATGTAGGCTCAGTCAGAAGTTGCAAGAGCAATTCAAAGAAGGTTTACAAAGCGTGTTACAAGCTTCCTTGAAAGTCTGAGAGCTCCTTCAGAACATACTGGAGCAAGGAGATACAAAGATCAGAAGTTGGATGTTCATCCTAAGTTACGCTTAAGCTGAACTTCTGATCCAGAATTAAGCAATGATGCAGAATCTCACATTGCAGGATTTCTGGTTTGATAAATCTCATCACCATTTAATGCTCACAACCACTTTTGGGTCTTTATCCAAAGGATTTCCCCACGTGTGGCATAGAAGTACATTTACTGTCTTGGAAAAGCAAACTTTTTTACAAGAGTGTGCTGGGCCCATACGTTGATTTTGCTTTTGAGGTTACCTTTCCTTAATTCCTGCTTACAAATCCAGCTAGGCGTTGCTAAAACTGCTAACCACCATACCTATTTGAACTTACTTCAAGAACAAGTTAGCGCCTAGCATATGATGGTTGTGCCCCTTGACCTCTCCAAGCTACTAAAACTTTGCCTATAAATTGGACTTTATTGGCAACTGTAAAGAGGTCGAAAATTTGAGAAAGAAAAAGCCTTGAACTCCTGCTAAAATTCCAAGAATCCAAAACTGCAAACACCAAAATACAAAACCTGTTAGCTTTTGATTTCTTGCATTCAAAATCCATTTTTCCTCAAGTGTTTCTTGAACAAAAACATCCATACAGTTTCTGATTTACATATTAGAAGCTATTCTAACTTCTGTGTTCAGAATTTAATACAATCTCCATCCATATCCACCTCAAAGAAGTTAGAACTTTGGCCCTTGGCTGTTCCAGAATCTTCTAACCATTCGTAGCCCAAGTTGAAAGTTTCCAACCTGGTGAACACGTGAGGAAGCTGTTCAGAACATCACAAGTGGTCAGAACCAGACTCCAGCTCACAGAGTATTTTCCAGTTGCAAGGTAAGCTTCTGCTGACTCTCATCATATTACTTAGGCATTGTTAGACTTGAATGTTCAAAATACAATGTAGACATCCTGATTCTGATGATGTACATATTCTGAGGTTTCATGCATTTTCCTGCCTAAGTAGAGAGAATTTCAGTTCAGAACTTCTTGAAGAAATTAAGACTCATAATTAGGATTAGCAAATTCATGCTTGCTTCTGATCTATAGTTTTGATATCTCTTGTTTCTGACACATTACGAAACCTGCCATAACTGTTATATGCACATTTTCTGTTTTGTTGAGAAATGACTAAGTTGTAGATGCTCTGACTAGTATGGAGAGGGAGACGAAGCTCTGCCAGTGGCATTAGAACTTCTGAAATCTCTTTTGTTCCCAGCGGACCCAGAACTTCTGACATTCCCTATTTTGGCTAACATGTTATTCCTATCTTGCAGCATGCCAGAGTCAGAACTTCTGATTTCTTTTATTTTTGCAAAGCGTTGATTATGTTTTCTTTCTCCTTATTATTTTTTACATCACTTTTATTAATAAAAAAAACCAAAAAACATTTCATATTCACATGTCTTATTTTATTTCTTTTAACATAAAAAAAAGATCAAAATATTTTCTTAAACAAAACTTATTTCTTTACTTAAACAAAACAAGTTCATTTTACATTTATTGTACATTCTTATCCATTCAATATGGTTGTAATAGTAACTTAGGATTTAATTTTACTTGCAATCCCTATTTGTAAATCATTACACCCCATCCCCCTAATGATTGTAATAGCGTAGGATATTTATTTTCCGCAATTTATCGCTTTATATAAATGCTAGTAAATAGGGTTTGTATAGAAAGACTAAAACTAATACTTAGAAAACCCTAATTCAAGACAAAAACAAGCATGGAAACAATACACTTGCACACAAGCACCCATAGGGTTATTCCACTTGGTTGCCTTATACAAAATAGCCATATTACGCATGTAAGGTATCTTAGCAAGAACAAGCAAATGCAAGATCATAGTCCCTCGATGACGCTATCTAAGTTGCCTTTCAAATGATCTTAGTCCCTAAAAAAGAATGCTAAGATATCTTGCAACATTGCTAATCATGGTTATACGATGACCCACGCCCGTCCCGTTTACATCCAAAGATAGGGTTACTTACCAAATCAATGGTAAGATAACAATGTCAAAGGAAAGAGGAAATGAACATGAAAGACTTTTGAGAAGGTAGAATGCTCCTAATTACTTGCTCAAATTCAAAACAAAACTCCTTGCTATTTTCAAAACAAACACCTACACTTTCAAACATCTTACAAACTTGAAAACATTTTCAAAAGATCAAACATCTTTGTATACATTCTTACAAACAAGAATCATTACAAAGATTTCCTAAACAATGACCTCTTTATAAAATACTTTCAAAAAACCACACAAAGCACAAATTTCAAACAAAAGCAAGTGATTTATCAAGTAACTAAGAGCCCATGGAAAACCATGGATGAAAAGGGTGCTAATACCTTCCCTTTTAATAATCTACCCCCCTAACTCAAGAAATAATCTCAAAGGTCTTTCCTATGCTTTTTCACCTTTCCTTTTGGATAAAAGAATAGTCGGTGGCGACTCTTGCTAACCTCAACATTTGCGATCAAACGCAAAACCCTCAAGTCAGTTCTCCCACCGTATCACACAGAGCATCATTATGCTTTCTCTCTTTGGGTGTCAAATCAGCATCAGAAAAACCCAACCCATTATTAGCAGTCAAATTGGCCACACAGTCCTTGAATTGGTCAGCGGAGGTTTCTTACGGCACATGCGCAGTCTTGAGAAATGTAATCAATGCCTTTGCATGGGCATCTGAACACAATAGCAGAGCAACATTGATATCTTTGAAGGGGTATGCCCCAGCTGTTCGACCACATTGTCGTCGCTCTTATTGATTATTTTTAAAATTTCCTCCATTTCTTGTTTAGAGGATTCCAAAATAACTTCTCTAGGTGCCTCCGTCCGGGCTGGCTCACCTACAACTTCTTTGCCCCGAGTCTTAAATGACTCGTCAGCAGGGGTAACAACTGGAGTAAGGATGGGAGTAGTAGCAGAAGTACTAGCCGAAACAACAGATGGAATAACAACAGGCTTAGAAATAGTCTTCAGGGAGATCTCAGGAGATAAAGCCCTTCCACTTCGAGTGATTTTTCTGGTCCTGACAATGTTACTGATATCGGGATCAGCCTCTTCAGCTTTTTCGTCTTTACTGGTTAACAAATCCTGCTTGACGCCATGGTAGTAAACGCCAACACCGTAATTCCAAGGAACAACTTTGTTCGAGGATTATGGTACAGGGCCAAGAAAAGTGATTATTAATGGAGCAATTCTTGGAGCAGGTGTAATCCTAACAGGTCTTTTGGAGGATACCTTGGAAGGATTGGCAGAAATGGTTATGATAGCAACATCTTCATGTAGAACAGTTGGAAACAGAGCATTTTCAAACAAAATCTCTTTGTTATCCATCAGGCATTGAAAACCTACTTTCATCAAATAACAACCAGAAGGCAGAGATAAACACATGTGGTAACCTTCACCACAACCCGGAAATAAACCGGCTAGCAATAAATTCTTCTTAACAGTCGTGAGAGGAGTAGAAACTTCATCAACAAAAGTAACAAATAGATCAGTATCAACGACATTAACACCACGGTTGTGCTTGGGCAAGGGAGCAGTTATGACATTAGGCATCTCAGGAGCATAAAACTCAATCTCCTTTTCCTCGACCAAATCATGTATCTTATTCTTTAAAGCCCAACAGTCATTTGTATCATGGCCTGGACTCTCAGAATGGTAAGCACACCAAGCGTTTGGATTGTAACGAAGAGATGTGGTGTTGGGGTTCTTGGGATCCTCCTTTAAGGTTTCCAGATTAGATTTTAACATATGGGGTAAAACCTCAGACAACGTCATATTGATTCAGGTGAATTGCCTTTGAGGTCTTTCTACCCTTGGTTGATTGTTTCGTTATTGAGTAGCCACAGGCCTAGGTATCATAACAGACCCTACCGTTGGATGGTGCTCGGTTCTGCTCCGACCTCTTGGATTGTAAATATAATTGAACTCCTTCTTACCCATGAATGGCTTCTTCACTATACATGAAGAGATGTATTTCTGGATCATTCCACTTCGGGTCCCGACTTCTACCCTTTCTCCAGTCAATATCAGCTCGGTAAAACCAACTGAGGAGCTACCAATCAAGTGATTAAAGAATGGACCAGATAGCATACCAAGAAACGTGTCCACCAACTCCATATCAGACAAAGGGGGTTGGAATCTCCCTGCCAAATCTCTCCACTTCTGAGCGTAGTCCTTAAAACCTTCGCTTGCACCCATAGACATACTCTGGAGTTGAGTACATGTAGGAGCAAGGTCAGCGTTATATTGATATTGCTTATAAAAAGCAGCAGCCAGATCTTCCCAATTGCAGATATTGATTCCCTCCAGCTGATAGAACCAGTCAAGCTGAGTCCCGGACAGACTATCTTGAAAGAAATGGACCCACAAGTTCCTATCAGCAGTGTGAGGATGGATCTTCCTCACATAAGAACAGAGATGAAGCTTGGGACAAGAAACCCCATCATACTTTGCAAATACCGGAGCCTTGAACTTTTGTGGGATGACAACCCCAGATACCAAACCCAGCTCTTCAAAATCCAACCCTGGTACCCTTTGGATATCCATTGCACTCAGACGATCCTCTAACTATTTGTATCTATCCTCAGTGGGAGGATATTGTTCATCATTATAATCAGATTCGTTCTCAGAAACCCTTGGACTAGGGTCTTCCTCCCTTGTTTCACCCTCTTGGTTCTCCCCTTCTTTGGATGAAGAGGTCAGATCAACCGGTTGCTTCAACGGTCCCTTGAATCTTCTGCCCAGATTCAGGACACCAGCGGTCTTCTTTTCCTTCTTCTTTCTATCTTTCAGAATAAGGGCCTTCAGATCTTCCTTCCCTTTAGCCGAAGCTACAAACATTTGCTGAAATTGGAAATTTTGTGCCTGGAGATCCTTAATAGCTTGTTCAGAAGTTATTATTGCTGAAATAAACAGCGAAGAAGATGAGAAGCCTGTTATGAAACTTGTTTATGCAATGTCATGGATGGTATGCGTATCCAATGATTTCAAGGATTCTTAAAGGCTTAAATTTGGTTAACCATAAGAAACACATGTTAATTATATTAATAAGTTCGAATTGTTACAAAGAGTTCCCTTTAGGCTTACAATCAAACAAAATAAAACTTAAAGAAAAAAGAAAATTAAGTTTTCCATAAGCGCATCCTCTTTAGCGCAATGTAGGCGTTTATATTTCTCTCTTCATGAAGTAGCCTAGTGAGTTCCAGGACTTTCTTCTCGCTGGCGTAGAATTGAGCTTCAAACGTATCCCGCTCCTCTTTAAGTTGAACCCAGGATTTTTGTAACTCCTCATGATCAGTTGGCATGTCAAGATGAAGAACAATATAAGAAGCGTCTCCTTTAGCAACCGATTCCATAATCATGGGTAGGATGGCGGGGTAAGGCATCATAAGACTTTGAGCACGGGCTCGTACCCATTTGAGATAAGGCTCAAGAGGGATTGAATTCTTGTGCCCTAGTGTCTCGCTATCAACTCTATGTACCATGCCCCAAGCTCGCATGAACCTTTTACGGTAACCCTGAGCATCATTCTCACAGTCGAAGGCGATTCCTTGGATAAGTGTATCATGAGGACCATCCATTCTTGCATATCTAAACTGTCGCAGTTCTAAACAAGGATTGTAAGTGATTCCTCCCCTAATTCCTAAGAGAGGGACATTAGGGAATTGTCTACATCGATCAATGATGGTAACATTCTTCGAGGATCGAGGACACCAATGAATACCTGCATGTGTAAGAGTCATTAGCCTATGAGACCATATCAAACCATGTTCATTCTTCAAGACAGATCGGGGTAGGTGCGAAATAAACCACCTAGCTAAAAGAGGAGTGCAACACAGAAGGGTCCCTCTATTCTTTATAGTGCGAGTATGCAGAGAATGTAGGATATATCCAAGCAGAGTAGGTACCGGATTGCATGACAGGAAAACCTTAACCGCATTCAAGTCTATGAGCTGGTCCGGATTAGGGAACAGTACCAACCCATAGATGAGAAGGGCTAACACCTCTTCAAAAGCTTGTAAGTCCAGGGTATCCCAAAAATTATGAGCTTTGTTAAACAAGAACTTAGCCAAAAAAACCTTGACACCTTTCCTGGTTTCCCAATTTGCTACTACGTCTGACCAGTGTAAGGATAGAGCTTTAGCAATATCTTCATGTTTAGGGTATCTTTCCATACCATTGAAAGGTACCTTGTTAAGGATAGGCACCCCCAGTAACAGAGAAAACTCCTCCATAGTAGGCACTAACTGGTAATCCGAAAAAGTGAAGCAGTGACGTAGAGGGTCAAAGAATTGAAAGAGCACTTTTAACGTTTCTTCATCAGGGTTTGAGGTGACCAAGCTGAGAAGTCGACCATGCTTTTCAGTGAAGGGAGAGCTTTCAGTAAACCTTGATATGAATTCTTTAAGCTAAGGCAGTACCTTTACCAGACTGACTTGGATAGTGAATCTGCGGGCGAGGGCCATGTCCTATAAAACAAGACAAAAATAAACCCTAAGAATCCTTGAAATGGTTAGTATGATATGCTATTTTATGATTTCATGTTTATGCTCAAATATAGCAAACACAAGCAAATCACACAGAGACCTTAGGTTTAAGGCTTGCACAGATTTTAAGGTAATACCCTCTTGAAGTTGGGTTGGTTCAACCTGTCCTAAATATAGTAACCGGGTTCTAAGGGATCTTAATATCACCGGTCTTTACCCCAAATTTCGTTTCGATAGATAATTGACTTGCCACCAAACAAAACTCAAGAGTTTAAACTCAATGAGTGTAGCATCGAGTATCAACCGACTTTGGGTTTACACCAAAGACGGCTATCTCACTACGTCCTAAAAGCCAAGCTGGTCAATTAAGGTGCTAAGGTCAGTTGACGCTTTATGAAACCATGCAGTGGCCCTGTATTCTCCTTGATTACTCAAGGGCTACCGGTACACACCAAAGTATCGCATCAACGTAGCTACCATTTCAACCGTGTCGGTATACCCTACACAGCTCCCTCACGGTTTATTGCTACTTACCTAAAAGGAATTCCCCGATCCGAGTTTAGGATCCAAACAAACCAAACAGATACCCTTAAAAGTAAATCAAACAAGAAAAGCCAAAGAAGCAATTAAGAATGACCTAGATCCTAAGGTAAACCCCACTTTTTATAATCCTCAACAGAGTCGCCAGTTCTTTAATACGGTGGCAGAACCGACTATTTTTTGTTACTACTGGTTTTGTGTTTTTTGTTTGCAAATGTACGGTAAGCAAGAGTCACCACCATCTTTTATTTTATCCAACAAAGGAAAAGGGAAAAAGAACAGAAAAAACTTTTTCGAGATGTTTCTGAGTACGGGGGGTAGATTATAGAAAGGGAAGGTGTTAGCACCCTTTCTATCCGTGGTTTTCCACGGGCTCTTAGGTACTTGCTCATTTTTTAAATTGCTTTTGTGTGTTTGTCTGTTTTTTGAAAAAGTTTTGAAATTGCCTTAGTGCGGCGTTTCACTTTATGGTAACTCTTATATCAGTCCTCAAGAGTGTGATAAAGTGTTTTTGAAAACTTTGTTTAAAAAGTGTTCGAAAGTGTAATGTAAAAAGTTATTGTTTTGAGAAAGTACTTAAGAGTTTCTACCTACTCGAAAAAGACTGTTCATTTTCTTATTTCCTTTAGATAGCGATATCCTACTATTAAGGAGTAGGTAGCTCCATCGTTGGAGTTTGAGGGACAATCGAAAGGGACAATTATGATCACTAAAGCAATGGTTAGGAAACCTTAGTAGTTACCCTAGAGCCCTAAATATCTTTCCGAGGCAACATTGGAATGGGTCATCTTTGATCTTTTGGGACTAGAGGGCAACCACTAACACCCCCTATACTTCATGACCGTTTACCGAAGGAAACCGAAGTGGGGAAAAACCCTAGGAGTGAGCATGTGCAAGTGTTTGATTTCAATTTGTTCTCTTTGCACAGTTAGGGCTTTCTACTATTTTAAACATTGGTTTATCTTTCACATACAATCCTATTATCAATCATCTAGCAGTTTAATTGATAGCAGAAAATAAAGTGTGAGAAATATAAACCTAACTATTACAAGGCTCCGGGGAATGAGATTACATAACCAAACTTGGGGAAAACAGTAAAATAAACCTAATTAAAACTATTACAACTTTGGAGCAGATACAATAATTAAAAAATAATTGAAAAAGAAAACACGCGACAAAATTAAATACGGGAAATTAACAATTAAATTCAAAGATATTTAATTAGTGAATAAAGAATTTTTTTTTTAGATTTTTGTGAAAAGTAATTAATTTTGCAAATTAATCTAATTTATAATTAATTTTTATTATGAAAAAGAAATTTAAATCATCCTAATTAACCTAATTAATTAATGAAATTAACTATTTTAAGAAAAAAACCCTAATTCTAATGTTTTTGTGATCTTTGTAATTTTTTAATTTAATTATAAAAAACAACAATTTTTTTGTAAAATAATTAAAACCAATAATTAAATAAAGAAATTAAAAAGAAATAAAATGGGTCTGGTATGAAATAGCAAACTGGGAGGTGTATGGCTGAAATTTTCCAGGCCCAGAATAGTTGGCCCATCTGTTTTGCATGTGATCCAATGGGGATCACCTTTGGAGGGTCTACCATGCTCTTTGCTTGCTGAACGTTTAAATCTGATCACGTGATGGATCTGATGGTTGAGATCAGGGGCGCATGTTGGGCATTTGATGGTGAGGCACATGGGATCTACAAGAAACAACTAAGAAAATAGGAAAATGTTGAGACTTGGGATCGAACCCAGGTCCTTCCTCTCAAAGGGCAACGCCTGGTCCAACTGTGCTGGAAAGCACATTTGTCAATATAATAAACAAATAAAATATAAGCCAAACAAAGCAGCATGCCCAGCAAAAAACGCGCGTGATTCAAACCGTCCAACCAGGCTTGGACACGCCATCATCTTCCTTACTGGGACTGTTGTTTTAGAAAGGACTTTTACCTACAGTCTAATCCGTCACTATAGGCTATAGTGACGGTTTTTGATTGTAGCTATAAACCTGCAAAACTCTAAAATACAATTCAAGCAGAATAAATTCCATCCAAAGACATGGATCGACTGCAAATCAACCCCTGAACATGAAGAGGCCCTTAATTTGGCCCAATTTCGCCTGTGTACAGAGTTCCCAATTTGGGACCTCAAAACCCTAGCAATGGCATATCACACATCCTGCATCTAAACACGAATTCAACTATACAGAAAGTTTGCACACATTCATATGAACAATAATACGTGGTTAAAACAAGTTTATGATACATGAATCAATGAATTCGAATATGAGAAAAAGAAAGCAAACCATGGGTGTGGATGGTACGATTCTAGGAGCTTTGACATTGGGAAACAATTGGAAGAGCCTCTGGGAGTACCAAGGAACATATTGCAATCTTAAAATCCTCTTGAGGAGGGCTACAATATGGAATCCGAATTGAGTTTTTCTTGAATTTTTGGAAGCTTGATATGAGTTCTATTGGCTGCAAAACCTTAAAAAATTTCCGTCCCCTATGACTTGTGAATGTTGTGTTTAAGTAATGGATTGAATTAGGGTAATAGAATTGGAAAGAATCCAAAGATTAATGGCATGGTTTTTTAAGAAAAAAATCAAATCTTGAAAAGTTGCCATATGTGAAGATTTTGTGTCCATTTGGCCTTGCACGATTTTTTGGCTATTGACAGCATATGAGATCTCCATTCAATGCAAAAATCATTCATAAAACAAATTATGTGATTTATTTGGATTTATTTGATTTTATTTGAGTTTTAAATGAATAAAAATCAAAATAAATTAAATAAACAAATAAATAAGGCATGGAGGGTCCCATAGGTCGTAGACCATGCTAAGACTGAGATTTAATCTTGAAAAGATGGGCCCATGTGGAAAAAATGTAATTTTGGGCATTGTTGACTTTGTACAAATTTCCAAAAATGGCCAACTTTGACAATGCATATCTCTCTCAATTTTGAACCTAAGAGGGTGTTCTTTGAATTTTTAGAAATCTTAGGATGTCCTCTAAATAACCCTTTTAGTTTCATCTCCATTGGATCTTCCATGTTCATGTAAGAAGCTTTGACCCACAAGGTGTTTTTGTTGACTTTTTGAAATGACCTATAATGTATGAACTTATATCTTTTGATTGACGCATTTCTTGAACTTGAGGGCTGAAGAGGAGTTGTAGGGAGTTGGATTCTATTCAAAATGAGCCTTGGATGAGAAATTTCTGATAAAGTATGAGAAAGTTATGCTTGGTCAAAGTTTGGTTGACTTTTCCTATAGGAACCCTAATTTAGCAACTTTTGAGTTTTGATGAATTAGGAGCATTCCTTGAGGAATCATGATCAACCTTTGATCAAATGATGGATATAACTTCAAAATGTTGATGTTTACAAAAAATCTTGAAGTTTGACTGTATGTGGGTCACAGTTGACTTTTGACCTAGTACAGTTGATTTTCAGGCAATTGAGCAGTTGGCTGAGCAAACTTCTTGTGAAAGGATTGAAACTTGACATGGATTATCTTGAGGACATATTAGGGTAATGGAAACCATTTAGGACCCTTGGGAATCAAACATATTGATGAGGAGTGAAACCCTAGTTGGAAGTTCATTGTCTTAGGAGGAGGATTTGTCTGGTCAATCCTTAGTCAGCTTGAACACTTGAGGACCTCTAGGAGTATGTTTTGAGTAAAATGGGAGGGATAATTTTGGGGTACAAAAATCTAGCTTCGGTCGTTTCTCCGACGACTTCAATTTTTCAACCTGCGAAATAAGAAAAGTTAGTGATCCAAAGGGACCTTACCCCCTAATTCGGCCCTTACGAGTTCAATGTTGGCCTTGGTTTTGGCTAACTCTCCATGTACAAAGAGATACAAAGCAAACAAGGTCAATTGGTGTAAGAATGGAAACACATGGTTGTGGCATCATGGGGTCCATGCGATGGTTCAAACCTGTACATTTACATCTCAGAAACACATTAGCAATGTTAGTATGCGTCAAAACACAATAAAAACGAAAAATATGAATTTCATGCAAGAATTGAAACTGGAGATGCATGTATGTGATTTTCAGGCTCTTTGGATCATCAAGATCGATCCATACTTACTTTGTGTTTTCTCAGGGATTGATTGGAAAGAAGGGTTTCGATTTGTCCTAGTTTTGACCATTTTTTGAAGTTTTTTGGAAGGTGATATCTTGCAAGGTTTCATGTGGTCTTGTTGTCTGAATGTGAGGAATATATATAGAGTAAAATTAGGTCAAGAAGAATGGGCTTGGACCTTTGGATGAAAACTTTGATTTTTTATTTAATTTAATTTTGAATTTAAATAAATAAAATCAAAATAAATGGAATAAAAATCAAAGGGGGTGTATAAATAGATTTAGAGGTTAACTATGATGACTAAGACACATTTGGACCTTGAAAGATAAGCCCACTAGCCCAAAAATTCAAGTTTGATCAATTTGGGTTTCATGCATTTTCTCAAAATTGCCCAACTTGCACCAATAATAATTCTGTCAATTTTTATCATATGAAGGTGATCTTGGACTTTTTGGAAAGCTCAAGATGTCCCCTACAATCTCTATTTTTATCATTTTTTAATTTGAAGATTTATATTGATGTAAGTTGCCTTGACAAAAAGTGTCTTTTTGTTGACTTTTGAAATGACCTATAATATTTTGGCCCATATATCTCAAATGAAGCATTTTTTGGACTTGAGCTTAGAGAGACTAAGTTATAGAGAATTTAATTTCCTTCAAAATGAGCTTTGGTTGAGAAAAATCTGATGAAGCACGTGAGAGTTGTGCCTGGTCAAAGTTCAGTTAACTTCTCCTTAAGAAAATCCTAATTTGGTAAATTTTGACTTTTGATGAATTGAAAGTCTTCTTGATAAGTTATGATCACCCCTTGATCAAATGATGAATTTAACTTCAAAATATTGATGTTGAGCAAAAATCTTGAAGTTTGACTGTATGTTGACCATAGTTTACTTTTTACCCAATACAAATGATTTTCATTCATCTAAGTAATTGACTGAGCAAATTTATGATGTAAGGCTTGAAATTTGACTTGAGTATACCTTGATACACGTCAGAAACCATGAAGTCCACTTTAGGCATTAGAAGTCTAATTTCCTCTGATAAAACCAAAATCCTAACTGTAGGCCATTGCTTAGGAGGAGGGTTCATCTGATCAATTCTTGAGTAGTCTTGAATACTTGAGCACCTTAGGAGCACGAGGAGGTATCTTGGATTAATTTGTATTTATAAAATGGGAGGGATGATTTTGGAGTATAACACAAACGTCTAATGATTTATTAAATGAAAATATGCGGATGAAAAATGACAACCCTAACAAATGGATCATTGTTCCCCGGGTAAGGCACAAGGCTTAAAGTTATTGTTCAAATTACATAACCAAAAACTTGAAAACAAGAAAGCATAAAATAAAATTTACTCTTGACTAAAGGAGACTGGTATAAAGTCTCCAGCCTTCCAATTGTTGAGCCCATTGCTGGTAGTATGGAAAATCCAATTGTCTATGTCACAGTCGCTTTCATTGTCAAGTTTGTCTAAAACAACTTTTGGCAATACATTCAATGAGGAACGTGTGTCTACCAACACATGAGATAAGGTAGTTCCCCTACACTCAATAGAGACATGCATGGCTTTATTATGGTTCCTTCCTGCGGGAGTTAAATAAACATCAGAAAAGCCTAGCCCATTATCAATTTTCAGGCTAGAAACACAATTTTCAAACTGATCAACAGAGATTTCCTACGGTACATGAGCATATTTCAGAAATTTTACCAAAGCTTGAGCATGGGCTTTTGAGCATAATAGCACATATAACATAGATATTTATGAGGGGGTCTGCCCCAACTGTTCAATAATCTTGTAGTCACTCTTTCGAATTATTTCCAGTATCTCCTCCATCTCTTGCTTGGAGGTATCTTCAACATCAGCCTTTTTTGGTGCCTCAGTTTGGGCAGGCTCAGCCATCTGTTTTTTGCCTTGAGTCTCGGTAGTTGATTCAGTAGTAGTGATACGAACTGGTGTAGTAACAAATTTTAGAGAGATCTCTTGAGAGAAAACCCTTCCACTTCTGGTAACCTTACTAGTCCCAACAATATTTCCAACATTGGGATCAATAACTTCAATATTTTTATCTTCGACAACCAATGGTTTCTACTTGACACCATGGTAGTAGACATTAGCTCCATAATTCCAAGTAATAGCCTTGTTAGAGGAATATGGAATTGGCCCAGGTGCGGTAATGATTAGAGGAGCAACCCTAGACTCGACAATAATCTTCATAGGACCCTTAGTAGTGATCCTTACAAAAGTAACAGAATTTGTAATCACGGACACGTCTTCAAGCTCCAGGCCTTGAGACATACCTTTGCATAAGCTCTTCACAGAAGGAGTCTTCTCAAACAGAATTACACGGTCATCCATCAGGCATTGAATACCTTCTTTCAGCAGTACACAACCATTGGATTGGGATGCACATTAGTAGAAGTTTTCAATGCAACCCATAAATAAATCGTCTTGCAATAACTTATTCTTAACAATCATCAAAGGAGTAGTCAAGTCACTCATTGCAGAAACATAAGAAACATCATCAATAACATTAACGCCTTTGTCATGATTAGGCATAGGTGCAGTGATCACATTAGGAGTCTCAAGAGGATCAAATTCAATCTCCTTAGAGTCAATCATGTCTTGAATCTTATTTCTCAATGCCCAACAGTTGTTAGTGTCATGTCCAGGACTATTGGAATGATAGGCACACCTTGTATTGGGATTGTAGCAGGGAGAAAAAGTATTGGGATTCTGAGGAGGATCCTTCAATTTAATCAGCTCTACCTTCAACATATGTTGCAATGCTTGAGACAACAGCATGTTGATTTTGGTGAATTGTCTCCTGGGTGCCTCCTGCCTATGTTGATTCCCTTGTTGTTATTGCATTGGCGCATGATTAGAGATCAGAATTTCCCCTACAGATTGGTTGCAGTTACTCTTATTATGACCCTTCTAGTTGTACACAACATTGGATTATTTCTTACCATTATATGACTTCTTCGCAGTATTCGAATATGTAGCCATATGAATTTTACCACTTCTGATTCCATTCTCAACATGTTCCCCTGCCAATATCAGTTCAGTGAAATCGGCTGAAGAACTTCCAAGTAGGTGATTATAGAAAGTACCTGTTAGCATGCTCGTTAACATGCCAACCAATTCCCTATCAGCCAAAGGAGGTTGAACTATGCCTGCAAGATCTCTCTATTTCTGTGCATACTCTTTAAAGCCTTCCTCAGAACCCATGGAGATACTTTGTAGTTGCATGCAGGTTGGTGCCAAATCAGAATTATACTGATACAATTTATAGAAAGCTGCAGCCAAATCTTCCCAGGTATGGATATTGGTACCTTTGAGGTAATAATACCATTCCAATTATGCTCCAGACAGTCTTTTTTGAAAGAAATGCAACCATAATTTCTTGTCAGCAGTGTGTGGTTGAATTTTCCGATCATATGACCTCAAATGCAGCTTCGGGCAATAAACACCATCATACTTAGCAAAAGTAGGAGTTTTGAATTTGGGAGGAATAACGACTCTTGAGACTAAGCCCAATTCTTCAAAGTTTAAGCCAGGCACCTCCTGGATCTCCATGGCTTTCAAACGCTCTTCTAATAGCTTATACTTCTTGTCAGCAAGGGATATTGTTCATCCAAATAATCCTCTTCCTCTTCATTAGAATATTTTCCAGAACCACGATTTCTTTTTTCAATTTTGACGCTCTTATCATCTTCCTCCCGTTCGTCATCTTCGTTTAATGGGATATCAAGATCTTGAGCTTGCTTGACTCGACCTCTGAACCTTCTCCCCATGATAAGGATGCTGATTGGTTTCTTTGTCTTCTTCTTCTCGTTTATGAGCGCTTTCAGTTCTTCTCGCCCCTTGTCTAAGTTTAGGAACATCTCTTAGAACTGAGTGTTCTGAGCCTGGAGTTCTTTGAATGCCTGTTCGAGAGCCAATTTTTCTGAAATAAATAGCAAGAAGATGAGAAACATGTCTTGTAAACCTGTTATGCAATGATATGTATGGCATGTAGATGCATATGAAATGTTTTTAAGGACCTCGAGGGATTTAAATTTGTAAATAAAAAATAGAACAGAAACAAAGACTCTTATTAGTAAGTTCAAATTTTAACTTCCTCTTAGGCTTACAATGAAAACAAAAAGAGTTACAAAGAAAACAAATTATAAATCAAGTATCCCATGGACGCTTCCTCTTTCTGTTGACATACACATTAAGGCTCTGCTCTTCGTGAAGTCATTTTGTCAGCTCTAACACTTTCTTCTCACTAGCATAAAACTAAGTCTCAAAGGTGTCCCTTTCTTATTTCAACTGAATCCAAGACTTCTGTAGCTCTTCAAGGTCAGTAGGCATATCTGAATGAAAGATGGTATGGGGAATATCTCATTTAACAACAGGCTCCACAATTACTGGTAGGACGACAGGATATGATATTTTGAGCACGAGATTGCACCCGTCTGAGGTAGAGCTCCCAAGGGATGGATTTTTTTGTCACAAAGTCTTGATATCAATCTTATTCACCATGCCCTAAGCACGTATAAACTTTTGACGGTAACCTTGAGGATCATTCTCGTAATCAAATATAATACCCATGATCAACATATCATGAGGACCGTCTCTTCGAGCATAACCAAATTAACGTAGAGATAGAGAAGGGTTGTAAGTAATACCTCCCCTTATGCCAAGGAGTGGAACATTAGGGAATTTCCCACAGCTGTCAATAATAGTGATGTCCTCCTGAGATCGGGAACACCAATAGATATCTGAATGAGAGAGTGATATCATCCTTCGAGACCACCTCAAACCTTGTTCATTCTTCATCACTGATCAGGGAAGCTGAGAAATAAACCACCTGGATAGTAAAGTTATGCAACACATGAGAGTCCCTCGCTGTCTCATAGTACGAGTGTGAAGAGAATGCAAAATATCTCCAAGAAAAATATGCACATGATTATGAGTAAGAAATATTTTGATGGTGTTCACATATATGAGTTGGTCTGGATTAGGGAATAGTACCAAACCATAGATCAATAGAGCCAAGATCTCCTCAAAATCATGAAAAATCATAGTATCTAGAAACAACCGAGCCTTCTCTATCAGAAATTTAGCAAGAAGACCTTTAACTTCGCTACTTGTTTCCCAATTAGACATAATATCTGACCGCTTCAGATGTAAGGCTACTGCAATAACCTCAGGTTTTGGAGTTTTTGCTAAACTGGTGAAGGGTATTGGATCAAGGATACATACTCCAAGTAGCTTAGAAAACTCTTCTATTGTGGGTACAAATTGATAATCTGGGAAGGTAAAACAGTGATGCTTAGGATCAAAGAACTTAAATAGAACACTCATCACGTCTTCTTCAAAACCTGAGGTAACCAAACTGAGTAGATAACCAATTCTTTTGGTGAATTGAGAGTTTTTGGGAACTTTTGAGACTAACTCTTTAATCTTGGAGGGTATCCTCACAAAGTTGAGTCAGACAGTATATCTACGAGCGAAAGCCATAACCTGCAAAAAGGAACAAAGATAAATCCCCAGGTCCTTGAAATGGTTAGTAAAAATGTCATGTTATAATGATATGATGTTATGATGTTATTGTTGTACCCCAAAATTTTCCCTCTTCACTTTACTTTACATGGCTTATGCTTCATACTCATGCATTCTCATGATGGGATCAATGTATCTTGGTTCCTAGTTTCTTCTACAGGCTATAAAAGATGATTGTTTAGTCAGTCAGTGCAAAGAAAGGGGGGGGGGGGTCCCGTATCCTAAATCCTTGACTCTCTTAAACCATAATGGTTTATTATATTTCCATACATATAATTTGTCCCATGTGATGATTAGAAGATGGGGATTTAAAAAGTTTTCAGGAGAAATTACATTTCTACTATTCACCACTCAAAATTAGGGTTTTGACCTGTTAAGAAGTTTGAGGCTTGTAAAAGTAAAGTCAATGAAGAATCACCTTATAATCATCATATGAAGCATCTTTGTTCAAAGGATGTCTCAATTTTCCTAGAGGAATGAGGGTTTTGAAGATTGGTCACTATCTCCTAGCACAAAGGGCTAAAATTTGGGTTTTCATTTTAATCAAGAAATCTCTGACTTTTTGGGAAAGACTTAATTCCATGCCTCTTTATATTTTGATAAACACCTATGATTTAAGGTTTGAGTGCCAATTTTGATTGGAAGAGATTCAATTGATCAAAAAGGGCAAAATAGTCATTTTTACCAAAAGTCAACTAAAGTCAAACTTGACCAAGTGGACTTTTGGTCAACCATCAATTCAAGTATCCTATTTTTATATTTCATGATCATTGATGTCATAAAATCAAGAGAAGAGGTTAAATTGGAGATAACTTGTTCAAGAAGTTATTTGGACACTTAGAAAAATTCCTAAGTTCTTAAGTCCCTATAGTACTGAGTTGTGGACACTCATAAATTTCTCATTTTTTATCTAATGGAGGCAAACCTTACATGATTGGAAAGTTTGAGAGAAACCCTACAAGATTTTCAATGTGTGTTCAGGTCCCAAAAACGAAGTATTTGTGAGTTATTGAATTTAGAAGTTTAGGGCATTGATTTGGCAAGTTATAAGTCATGTCGCATGCTCCCCTGCAGTCATTCCCACAAACACATGACGTGCACCTATTCATGATGCTATATCTCTTAATACAAATGATAATTGGAATTGGAATTCAAAAAGTTGTAATTGGGTATGTAAGCTACAACTTGATCTTTGAATCACTTGATTTGGATCACAATTGAATGGGATACTAGGGTTTGAAGATTGGCTCATGAAGTTGCCTTGCCATGTGTACTGCTCATGACCTGCGTATGTTCCAAACATGGCTAACCAAAATTTTCTCAAAATTTATGACATTTTACCATCAACTTGCAAGCACCATTTTGGATTTTCACCAACTACAACTTTGATCCCTAATATCTCAACTTTCCAAAGGCCCCAACTTCAGAGAAAACGCATGATTGAAATGGTATGTTCATGAACTTTTGCTTAAGTTGTCACTATTTCATATTCTGGCCAAGAGTTCAATGCAGTTTGTTGCAAAACTTTTTACTTGCCACCTCTTCACACTTTCCTTATTACATCACAAACTAACCAAAAAGATTGCTAGCTTAATTGGAAACAACATGAAATGCATGCTGAGAAAGTACAAGATGCTGATTTTTTCAGAAATGCCAAAGAAGCCCTCCAACGGCTCCTAAAGAAAATAGTCTTTTATACCCTTAACAAAGCTTCTTAAATACTCTTCCTTGGATCTATATAATACCACTTCATAATCATTTGAGGGGGAGAGGCTTCTTCTTAGAAACAACACTATACTTCTTAAACTTTCTTTTTTCTGCGAAATTTATACTTCCTCTGTTCTAGAAATCTCCTATACATCCATTTATTTCTATTGAAACGAAGCAAGCAAGATCCAAATGAGTTTCTCTTTCAAAATCAGAGGCCACAGTTGAATTTATTTTTCAACTCACAAGGTAAGCTTCCAGATCTGAATCCTCTATATGCTAGCTTGAATTTTGTTTGTTGAAATTGCATGATAGCGTAGCTGGCAAGACAATAGGTATTTGGTTATAGAGAATTTGAATACAGATCATGCTCATGATTTGGAAGTTGGGTGAATACACATTTTTCAGTCAATTTCGTGCCATGATTTATTGGTAATCTGTAGATAATTTTGATTTTTATAAATTACACGATGTAGCTTGATGTATGATCTTCGCTTTGCACTTTGAATCACGAAAAATGATTAGGAATTGAAAGAGAAATCCAAGTTTGAAATTCATATGTCAGATCTGAATGTTTGGATATTTTTGAAAGCTTGCAATTAGGGGTTTTCGCACACGTTTTTCTCTTTGAATCGTGAATCATTTTTGAAAAATTCTTGGATCTATGTTATAGACCTCCATGATACCTTTAATTTGATCAAAGTTTCATGAGTTTGCATCAAGAAACGAAGGAGAAATTGCAAGTTGAATCTAGCATACCAAATTGAGCAAAGCATGTTAGGGCATGGATAACAGACAAAGACGATTATGTGGCGCGCGTTAATTGAACATGATTTGAAATCTTTTACAACGCGTTTGTTTAAAAGTAAGTGTAATAAACCTTGGCAATATTTGAATTTAAATTCATTTTATTTTGTTTTGTTTAATTTTTATTTAATACTTTATATCATTAAAAAATATATTACGCTCTTTTTTTAGTCTATTTTCACATTTTGAATTTTATTTTTATTTTTTATCATTTTTAGAATATTAAATAAAATAATGAGTTCAATTAGGGTTTTTGTTATCTTTTAAGTTCTAGAACTTTATTTTCCAAGTTTTATCAATATAAAAAATCCATAAAAAATTTATTAAGTTTAAATTTGAACTATTTCATAAAAATAATTTTTGTGTTATTTTTATAAAAAAAATTTATGACAAGTAAATAAAATCAATCAATAGTTACATCTTTCTTTTTACTTGTTTTTGTTACATTGTGTGAATAATTTTTATTTGACATCTTTTTCTATTAATAAAATTCCACAAAAATATACTTGTTGACCCTTAGGTATTAAATCAATTTTCTATATTCTTTAATTAAATTCACCTTTCAATTTTCTATTTTCTCCAAATTTAGAAACTAATATTAGTTTTTGGACTCTTCTTTGCTTAAAGCTAAAAGGAACCCTTGAAACCCTAATTTCCTTTACTCATAAAAATCAAAAGAAATATGTTTAAATTTCTTGGATGACTCAAAATCATAAAAATCAGTTTTGTTGAATTTTAAACTTTTGATTTTACATTCCTCACAAATATTTTTCTAAAACCCCCTAATTTGATCTTTGTGTCAACTAGTCTTAAAGATTCTCAATCATTTTCACCTCTTCAAGTTAATCCAAGAGATTTAAATAATGTATTTAACTTTTATAAGTATTTTGAAAGCTAGGGTTTATTTGGTTTAATTTTTACAAGTTTTGTTTAATTGCTTAACCTAATTTCGATTTAGGACTTCCCTCCCCTTCAAAACTCGAGTATCTCTTAGCCACCTCTCTTGGTGTGTTTAAGAGTTTCACCTATATCTTATGTTTGTAATAAAATATTAATCATGCTTGATGATTAGTATTTCCTTGTGTGAGGTTTTATTACCCCATTTTTGCTTTCTTTGGCATGCTCCCCATAGGATCTTCAATTCACTCTTTTCTAAGTATGAATTAAGTAGACCTTAGGCTTATATCCATGTATGCCAATATTAAGTAGATACTTCCAACTTTTATGGTTATTTTAATACTCCCCTAGAATTTTCTTTCTTCTTTTGCATCTCATTAAAACCAAAACTTATTTTTTGTAAAACACTTCAAAAAACACTTAAAGATTAGTGATGAGAATCATATATTTGTCGAATATGGGAGACGATAAGTGGGTTTCTTCTCGATCTTATTATTCTTCCATTCTAGGATTTGGTGAGGTTTAAGTCTCAAACACCTTTTTCATGAATAAGTGGGGAAGTGGTTAATATCTCTCTCTTGAGATTAACTAGCTATTATCCGCAACAAAAACACCAACCAACTCAAACTCCTTTTTCCTTCAGGATTTTCTTTCAAACTTTTTAAAAGAACATGTTAATTCACTTCTGTCTGACACATAAGTCTCCAAAGGTAGAGTTGTGGCAGAAGGAGAAATTAATATTGTTCAGTAAAAGATACAAAACAAACAGAAACTTTTTATCCGAACTACGATACTCTGATTCCTTGAAAGGGATACATATGCAACTGGTCACGGGGCTCAGCCGAGCGACCTTTGTAATATTTCCTTATTTTCCTTGTGTTTTCTCTTTTGTATGCATCCCCCCCCTGCATCTTTCTTTTTAGCTCTTAAGCTCTAGATAAATTTTATACACCCTTAGATTAGAACAACACAAGTGTATCCTATGGAGTACCACAGACGTGTGGGGTGCTAATACATTCCCCTTACATAACCAATTTCCTTACCTGATCTCTATGGTTGCAATACCATGATTTCAACCTCTTAGGTTTTCTCGATGTTTACCTTTTCCCTTCCCGTGGGATAAACGACGTTAGATGGCGACTTCATTGAATTTTACCTTCGATGATTTGTCCAGTTGTTTTAGTCGTGTTCATGTTAAATAAGTAGCAAACACAAACAAGTCATACAATAGCTTAGGTTTAAAGGCTTGCATGAAGCCCATAGGTAAATACCCTTCCCCATTGAAGTTAAGTTGGCTCAACCTGTCTTAAAATAGTAACTGGGTTCTGAGGATCTCAAATCACAGATCTTTCTTGCAGGCTTTATTTTAGCACGACAACCGTCTTGCCACCAACACATCCCAAAAGTAGAATCTCAATGAGTGTAGTTTCGAGTATTAACCAACCTTGGACTGCACCAAAGTCGGCCATCTCACTACTTTCTAATGGCCAAGATGGGTCAGTTAAGGTTCTACAAGTAAGTTAGTGTTAACGACACCACGCAGAAGCCTAATGTTATCCTTAACTGACTTAAGGAACATCAGTACAATCCAAAGTGTCACACTAACTGTAGATATTATGTTAACCATATCGGTCTAAGCCATATAGTCTTTAAGATCTATTTCTACTTACCTAAGGAATCCATAGATCTGGGTGTAGGATCTTTCCTGCAAGAAATACCCAAACAAGCCCTTAAAAGTAAAGCAAACAATTAAATCAAGTAAAAGTGATCTAAACTCTAAGGTAACCCCTCTTTTTTAAGTAGTCCCCAGCTGAGTCTCCAGTTCTATAACACGGTTGGAGAACTGACTTTTTTAATTTATCCAAATATGCGGATAGCAAGAGTCGCCACCGACTTTTATTTTATCCAATATTTAGGAAAGGTGAAAAGAACATGAAAGACCTTTGATAGATTTTGAGTTCGTGGGGTAGGTTATGAAAAGGGAAGGCGTTAGCACCCTTTTCATCCGTAGTTATCTACGGTCTCTTAATTTCTTATCTCACTTTTGAAAACTTGCTTTGTGTGTGTGTGATTTATTTGAAACTATTTTGAAATGCCAATGTAAGGCTAACTTTGTAATGATGTGAAAATGTATTGTTTATGAAAAAGGTTGTGAGCAAGTAACTAGGAGTCTTACCCACTAAAGTCTTTCTTGTTATTTTTCTTCTCCTTTGGAGATAGTATTATCCATACCATTAGTTGGTAGTAATCATATCTATTGGATTTGAAGGGACATGCGTATGGTCATCGCATGGTCATCGAAGGCAACATGTAAGGATACCTTAGCAATTGTATCAAAGGGACTATCATCATTTGTTCGTAGGAAACTCGAAGGGACTAGATCATTTTGTAGTCAACTCGAAGGGTCATCGAGGGATTACGATCTTTATTCGAAAGGGACTATGATGATTTGATCAAGGGTCTTTTGCTAAAGTATCCCCACTTTTGAGGGACATGACCAAAGTATCATAAGGCAACAAGAGAGGTTATCCTAGAGGTGCAGGTGTGAAGAGTGTGTGTTTTCAGTTATTTATCTTGGGAATTAGGGTTTTCTAGATTGTTTTTAGTCTTACCATACAAATCCTAGTTACTAACAGTTAGGAAATTAAAGTGCGGAATGTAAAACCTAAGCTATTACATGGCTTTGGGAGAGATACATAGGTATAGAAATTGCAGGAAAATAAACCTACGCTATTACATCCTTGGAGCAGATACATAATTAGAAAAATGTGGGAATGTAAATCTAAGCTATTACATCGATAGTGCGACCTATACAATTATTCTATGAAATTAAATATCAAAAGATGAGAAAAGTGTTAGAAAAATGTTTTAATGTTTTAGATATTTTTTTGTAGAAAATAATTTAAGTGTTAATAGTAATTAAAACCTAAATTCTAATTCATTTTAATATTAAGAAAAAGGTTAATTAATTAATTAATTAGTAAATAAAATATATTAAAATTTTAACTACTAATTAAAAACCCTAACCCTAATTTGTTATAATTTGAAAACAGATTAGGTTAGTTAATGATTAATTAAAAAAGAATTAAGAAAATATGGTGAAAAATAGGGTTAGAAAAATTAAGGAAAAAAGAATGCATGAGATGGGTGTTGAATCCACGCCCTTGGCCTCACAGATTTCCCTCTTCACCACTAGGCCATGCGCTTGTTTGTGTTTGAGAATGGGAAGCATTCAATATATTGTAAACCTGCGCTTTAAATCCTGGAAAATACAAAATAATTGCAAAACACACGGATCGAACCCACACATCTATGGTTAACAGTCACCCCTCTCACTATCTGCGCCATGCTGCGTTTTTGTTATTAAAATACAAACAAATAAATATATAATAAAAGAAATTGAATCACAGAAGCATCGGAGCCCTAGCTCCGGTCGTCTTCTCCGGTGAGCCTTTTTTAAAAACCTGAAAAACAACATGCCTTAGATCATAACAAGGACCCTATCCCTCTAATTTGACCCTTGCGAATCCAATGGTGGTGTTTGTTTTTCCTAAAACTGATTGTATCGTGAGTTTCGAAGGAAAACTCAGATTGTGCCCTAACAATGGTGTTTCATCGTCCCTGCGCTATATCTCACAAGTAATGGATCAAAAAAGTTTTAAACATTATCATGAACACATATGTATGCATCAAATCATTCAATAATGCATGAATTAATAATTTGAGATTGAAGAAGTTTACCAAAACTGGTGCAGTTGGATATGGCAGTTTTGGACGTGGAATCGCATCAAGGATTGTTGGGATGAACTCCTGGCAACTTCAAGAAGCTAGTGTGATGCTTGGAATGGATTGAAAGTGGCTGGAAATAAGGGTTTGAGTTTTCCCTGGTTTTTACAAATTTGAGATTTTTAGGGCTTGTTCTTGAGGAAATTTTCATGTTCTTGATGTCTGAAGGTGTCATGTATTTATAATGAGAAGATTAGGTCAACACATGGGATTGGACATCTCATGCAATTATATCTTTGATTTTGTTTTGAAAATAAGTTCAAATCTTCCAAAACTATGAAGATTTGTTTCAAATATAGGCCACACGGTTTGTTTAGCTTCAAGGTAGATTTTTGGGCCTCCAGTATGATCAGATCAAAAGCCTACATGCATTATATCAATGCTTTCATATTTTATTTAATTTAATTTGCATTTAAATGAATAAAATCCAAATAAAACAAAATAAAAATCATGAAAAATATGTGAATGGATTTAAAGGTCCCTTATGAGGCCATGGACATGTTTGAACCTAAAAACTTAAGCCCATTAGCCCAAAAATTCAAGTTTGCTCAATTTGAACTTCATGCATTTTCTCAAAATTGCCCAACTTGCACCAATTATAACTCTCTCAATTTTTTACATACGAAGATGATCTTAGACTTTTTGGAAACCTCAAGATGTCTCCTACAACTTTAATGTTGGTCATTTTTTCATTTGAAGTCTTTGTCTTGATGTAAATTGTTTTGACAAAAAATGTCTTTTTGTTGACTTTTAAAATGACCTGTAATGTTTTGGCCAATATCTCTCAAACGAGGCATTTTTAGCGTTGAGCTTAGAGATAAAAAGTTATAGAGAATTGAATTTCCTTCAGGATAGGCTTTGGTTGAGAAATTTATGATGAAGTATGTGAAAGTTATGGTTGGTCAAAGTTCAATTGACTTCTCCTAAAGAAAACCCTAATTTAGTAACTTTTGACTTTTGACGAATCTTGAGTTTTCTTGATGAATCATGACCAACCCTTGATCAAATGATGAATATGACTTCCAAATGTTGATGTTCACCTAAAATATTGAAGTTTGACTATAGTCTGGTCAAAGTTGACTTTTTGTCCAATACAATTGATTTTCAATCATCTGGCTAAGCAAACTTATACTACAAGCCTTGAAAGTCGGCATGAGGATACTTTGAGTCATATGAAAAACCATGAGATCCATTTGAGGCATTAGAAGTCCAATTTCATTTGAGAGAAATAAAACCCTAATTGTAGGTCAATTGGTTAGAAGGAGAGTTTGTCTAGTCAATCCTTGAGTAGTCTTCAGTTTTTGATACCTTCATGAGCATAAGAAGATATCTTGAATAATTTTGTCTCAAATATGGTCATATAAATGCGACCACGACTTGTCAAGTACATCATCATTCACATAAACATCACATAAATCATCGCATAAATCATCGCATAATCATAACATCATCACATAATCATCACATAAATCATCACATAATCATCACATAATCATCACATAATCATCTTCATAATACTTCACAACAACATCATAATCATCATTAAAATAGAACAGCATATCATAACAACATCATATCATGAATTATATATCTCATATTATTATATCAAATTATAGTTTATAATGTCAGCTTCCCAACACTTTGAACGAAGCGTAAAACTGATTCCTGAAACTCAAGTTATGATGTTTTGAAAATTTTGCCAGACTACCTCGCCTGATGGTCGCCTGGCGCTGCCGTTGGCGCTCTACTCGCCACTTCTCACCCTCGCAAAGTCCTAGAGATCCATACATTTTTCAGAGGCTGTGCATTCCTCTCTCGCCACAGGCTCTCCTGGTGCTGCTAGGATGCTCTCCTCTCCTCTTCATCACCTGACACTGCTTGCAAAATATCACTTCTCAGCCTGTGATTTTTTGCGGTTAGAGGCCTTCAAGACCTCCGAATTCGATTCCGTAAAAAGTATCAGTTTTAGAATTTGAAATCCTACAGTTATATAATATTTATAACAGCCTATAATACTTATTTAAAATTCCTAACAACATACATTCATCAATGGTTCATCCACTCATTTATTCAATACATTAGTTTCACCAATTTCATCAATCTTCATCATAATCATCATACAAAACACAAACCTACCGCTACCTTAACCTGAAATCAATTATAATAAATACAATTAAATCCCTTACCTCAAATTCTTAACACTTCGATCTCTTTCAAGCTCTACAGGATGAATTCCTCTTCTCTTCTCTATGTGCCCTAATTGATTCTAGGTTTTCTTCAAAAATCACGATCTTACAGACTGACCTCTAATTCCCTTATTTATTTATTATTATTTTTACCCCTTTAACCCTTTATATTATCTTCCCATCATACCCTCACTAATCCTCATCATATTTGAAATTCTGGTAGATCAGATCTCAGATGTCCTATGAGATTTAGAGACAAATGTGTTAGAACAAAGTTTGATTCTACAACCCTTGGTTAGAGTGTTGATGATAACAAATACAAAGAATAAATAAATACAAAGAACAAATATGCACCTTAAAAATATGTTTTATGTATGCAGAAGTTCTGATCAGATCAGCATCAGAAGATAAGCCATAAGTGTTACACGCTGAAGCAATCAGATTATACACTGAAGATTGGTGACCAGAACCTGCGCTTAATTATAGTAAACTCTGATTCTGAACAAGAACATATCAAACCAAGTCATCAATATTCTGAAGCGTCATCAGCAGTAAGGAGAAACGATTCTGAAGTGTTACTGAACATTCAAGACAAAATCAACTACAACGGCTTCCTTCAGACAGGATCTTCTCCAAAAGGAAAGTGTTTTAATGACATTAAACATGCTTTATGATCAACGTCATTACACTGCCTATATAAACAAGTCAGCTTGCAAAATGAAGCACGTACGTACACACAACGATTTTGCTAAGATCACCACCCATGCATATTCAAGCTGCAAGCAAAATTCATTCTTTATTCTAAGCTATAAACCTGTGTAATTTATCACAGTTGTGATAAATCGTTTTTGTTAGAAAAATAACAACACATATTGTTTAATCATATTGTAAAAGAGATCCTTGAGATTAATCGGATTGTGGTTATACTCAAGAAGACTTTAACAGTTGTTAAAGTAGCTTTTGTAATCTTGTTAAGATTAGTGGATTAAGACCTCGTTGGAGAGAGGAGAAATCACCTTGACGGATGGACTGGAGTAGTTTGAGATCAAACGAACCAGGATATAAATACTGTGTGTGATATGGTGGCCAGAACCGGGACGTGTTTCCCTATTTTTTAAGGAATTTGCTGGTTTGCGTTTTGCGTTTGTGTTCGCAAAATGTCGCGGTAAGCAAGAGTCGCCACCGACTTTTATTTTATCCAACAAGGAAAGGAAAAAAGCACAGAAAAATTCCTTTTTCGAGATATTTCTGAGTACGGGGGGTAGATTATAGAAAGGGAAGGTATTAACACCCTTTCTATCCATGGTTTTCCATGGGCTCTTAGGTACTTGCTCATCATCTTCAAAATTGTTTTCTTTGTGTTTATGGGCTTTGAAAAAATTTTGTTTTAACTTCGATTTAACTATTGCTTCTATCTTCAAGAGTGTAATGAAGTGTTTTTGAAAACTTTGTTTGTAAAGGAGTGTATGTGTGAAAAAAGTTTGTTTTGATTGAGCAAGTACTTAAGAACTAATCTACCTACTCGAAAAAAGAATCGTTCTATGTTTGTTTCCTTTTGACAGTGCTATCCTACTATTAGTGAGTAGGTAGCACCGTCGTTGGAGTTTGAGGGTCAATTCAAAAGGGATGTACGGTCACTAAAGAAATGTTAGGACGTCTTAGTAGTAACCCTAATGTCTTAGATCAATTATCCGAGGCAACAATATCCGAGGCAACCTTTCTGAGGCAACTTTGATCTTTGGACAAAAGGACGACCACTAAAATATCCTATACTCAATAACCGTTTACCGAAGGCAACCAAGTGGAAGTGTACCCTAGGAGTGCGCATGTGCGAGTGATTCAATTTAAGTTTATTTATCTTTGCACATTTAGGGTAATCTAACTGTTTTAAACTTAGTCATACATTCTTGTCATGCAAACCCTAATTATTCATACATCTAACAGTTAATAGTTTGCGGAATTTTAAAGTGCGGAAATTAAACTACGCTATTACAAGGCTTCGGGTATTTACATAGCCAAAAACAAACCCTTTGAAAAATAAAACGGTAAATGAAAAGTAAAAGCCCTAATTAAAACTATTACAAACTGTGAGCAGATACAATAATTGGGATAAAAAATAGCATAAAGCGTGCGTTGACAAATTATATCGAATGCGAAATTAGGGTTTTGACCCTCCTATCCTAATTAAAAGAAAAATTGTTTTTTTTTGTTTGTTTTTTTTAATAAAATAAATAAGTTTTCTAAATTAATATAAAAATTAATTAGTTAATTAAATTAATTAATGAAAAATAATTACAAGACCTATTTTTGGTTTTTGGTTATTTTAGGAAAAAAGTAAAAATATAATTAAGTTAGTGATAAAACCTATTTATTCTAATTATTATTAAGTTATTTACAAAAGGAAATTAAAATTGTCTAAAATTAACAAACCTAATTAAATTAATTAATTTATTAATGAAAAGTAATACCTAAATCTAATTGGTGAAAAATAATGTTTTTGGTGATTTTTTGATTAAAAAAAAATTTTGGTTAGTAAATAAATTAAATAAGTTAAATGAAATAATAAACAAATATAGAAAAGAAAATAGAAAAGAGAGAATGGGCCTGAAATAATTGGGGTGCCAATAGTCAGATCTGGGCCCAAAATGGTGAGGTCCACATTGACTCTTTGGATCCAATGTATTGCGTTTGACTTGGCTCATGGTGGTCTCTCCTGGATGGCCATCAGATTTGGCCATCTGGCCACTTGGCGTACCATATCTCGAGGGAGTATGATAGTCTTTATGCTTGCAAGCGCACCTGATTACTGAAAAGAAAATAATATCAAAGGAATGGGGGACCTGGGATTCAATCCCAGGCCCCAAGGAAATTTCTAGCGCTGCACTCACCACTGCACCATTTGTTTTTTGTTGTACATAGGATAAGAAATAATAATAATAAACAAAAAGCGTGTTAGTGGAGGAAACAAAAAATGCACGCAAAAGATTTTAATGGGCCAATGGAAAGGTGACACATAAGTCATCTTCTTCCCTCCTCTGTGGGTAAAAGTCCCATACTTTTACCTACGGACATTTTGTCTGTCGCTATAGGCAGTGTTCGTTCCAAAACCCTCCATGAGCTATATAAATGAAACCTAACGCCATGGTTGGATTCGTCTCATCATTCTGAACATGATGGTACCCTTCATCAGGGCTAATTTCACCTGCAAGCAAAATCCCTAATTCGGAGCTATAAACCCTAACAATGGTGAATTCCAGTATAGGACATATAAATGCAATTAATCAATACAGGAAGCTTGCAAATGTCTCATAGATTAACAATATATGATTAATTCATCCTAACAATGCCTAAATCATGCTATTCGAATTCAAGATTTCATGAGTTTCGTGATGGACTTACAATGCGATTTGGGACTGAAACGGCTTGGTTCTTAATTGCTTTAGCTTGCTGACACTCCCAGGAATCGATTGGGATGGATAGAAAGCCTTGAGGATGCCTGGAATATGGAATTCGACCTTACACTTTTCTTGATTTTTTTCAGACTTGGCTCTTGTTCATGCGCCTGCCTCTAACCTAGTTTATGGTCTGCCTTTGTTCTATTTGTACCAAGGAGTGAATTAGGTTTGAAAGAATGCATCCAATCTTCCTCCATCAATGAGTTTTGATTTGATTTGATTCACTTTGAAAACTTTCCAAATTTGGCCTATTTCCAATCTTTTTGTGCACACATGCCTTGATACGAGTTTGATTTGATGCTAGCTGTGTAATAAGACCTGACAAAATCACAAAATCTTTGGTTTTCAATATTTTGGGTTTTATATGATTTGTTTTGATTAAAATGGAATTAATTCAAATAAAAATCAAAATAAATAATAAAAATAAGATATGGACAAGTGGCAAAGGCTAGAGCTCGTGGAATATGTTTCCAACTCAAAACAAGTGAAAAAGATTGGGCCCATTTGGCAAAAATTGAAGTTTTAGGGATAGTTGACTTTTGGTAATTTTGCAAAAAAGGTCAACTTCACCAATGCATAACTTCCTCAATTTTGACTATTTGGAGGTGTTCTTGGACTTTTTAGAAAGCTTGAGATGTCCTATAAGCAAAACTTTTGGTCTAATCTCAATTTGATATTCCATGTGCGTGTATGAAGCTTTGACAAAAAAGGTGTTTTTGTTGACTTTTCAAAATGACCTATAATGTCCAAATTCATAACTTCTTGTGAGTGCATATTTTGAACTTGGGAGCTAAATATGGATTGTAAGGAATTGCATCCTATGCAAAATGAGCTTTGGATGGGTCATTTTTCATAAATTATGAGAAAGTTATGCTTGGTCAAAGTTGAGTTGACTTTTCCTGCAAAACCCTAATTTAGCAACTTTTGAGTCTTGATGAATTATGAGCAATCCTTGATGAATCATGACCAACCCTTGATAAAATGATGAAATAAACTTCAAAATGAGGATGTTGACCAAAAATCATGAAGTTTGACTGTATGTGGGCCACAGTTGACTTTTGCCCTAGCATAGTCGATTTTCAGGCCTTTGAGCAATTGACTGAGCAAACTTCCTCTGCAAGGAATGAAACTTGACATGGATGATCTTGAGAACATATTAGGACATTGGTTAGAATTTGGGATCACTTGGAATCAAGTATCTTGATGCAACATGAAACCCAAATTTGGGGTAGACTGTCTTAGGTGGGAGCTTGTCTGGCCAACCCTTGGACTACCTTGAGCAACTTGAGGATCTTTCTTGAAATATTTTTAGAAATATGGGAGGGAAAATTTTGGGGTACAACATCTGCCCCTGTTCAATCTTCTTAAACCTGAGGATGTAGATTGGCTTTCGTGCCTTTCGTGATCCGAAGGTGGAAGATGATTGAACACTAGAGTGCCCAGAAATTTGCACTTGCATGAAGTGGTAATTGTCTTGCGATGTCGGGAATGGGCTTAAATATGCCATCAGAAGGAGTGTCAATCACATAAGAGATTCCTTAGCGAGAGCTTGTATACCTTTCGTTGAGGAAGATTCCGTTGGGGAAGGATGATCTCTGTCTCGAGAGAAATAGAATTTTAGGAGCTTCGTCGTCCGTTATTCTGTTGGGGAATAATCTCTGTTGAATTTTAGGAACTTCGGGCGTCCGTTATTCTACCGAGGAACTGTCTCTTAGTCGAGGAGGTGAAAATGAACAGTTATCTGGTCGTGGTCTAGGCTTCATAGTAATAAGACTGGTTGCTATCTGGTCGTAATCCAGGCTTTACAGACTTATTGGGGAGATGAGATTAAACTTGCTATCGGGTTGTAACCCAGGTTTCGCAACTTCTTAATTCTTATCTGGTCGTAATCCAGGTTTCGGAAGGAATTCAAATGTTATCCGGTCGCATCCGGACTTTAACTTTAATTTATGGCACACTAATATTCGATCGACTCCGGGCTTCTTAGTAACTGTCCAGGTAAACTGCTATTTGGTCGAAATCCAAACTTCGCAGGGTCTTGTACTGCTATCTGGTTGCAATCCAGGCTTCAGTCCTTTTATCGTTATCCGGTCGTAATACAGGCTTCATGGTGTTCCTTATTGCTGTCTGGTCGTAATCTAGGCTTCACAATACTTTACTTCTTATCTGGTTGTAATCTAGTCTTTAGAACACTTTACTTCTTATCTGGTCGTAATCCAGTCTTCAAAAGAGATCAAATGGCTATCCGGTCGTAATCCGGGTTTCCCTTTGGCTTTGGGCCAACTAACATCTGGTCGTAATCCGAGCTTCATAGTATTTGGCCAGGTGAACTGCTATTTGGTCGTAATCCAAGCTGCACAATATCCCTTATTGTTATCTGGTCGAAATCCATCCTTCACAGTGTCTTTAACCACTATCTGGTCATAATCCAGGTTTCACAGGTACTTGTATTGTTGTTTGGTCTTAATCCAGGCTTCACAATAACTTCTTGAGTTGTTATCCGGTCGTAATCCGGGATTCACGACTTGCTGAGGATTTAAACCATTGTCTAGTCGAATCTGGGCTTCATAGCTTGCTTTTGTGAGAATTTGATTTTATCTTTCCTGAAAGGTAAAGGTTAGCTGCATGTGATGCATGATATGTATCAGGCAATGATATTCTCAAAATAAATGAGATTGTGCTGTATGATGCGTATATGCATGTGTCATGATGTATGGAAATGTAATGTTTTTAGCTAGGGAAAATAAATCCCGGATTGCTGCTGGAGAAGAGAGTTGAATCCTTTGTTTCTGCTGGGGATAGTGAATGAAGATGATTGTGAGAATAAACCTGCAGGAGAGGATAACTCCGCTGGGGAATAAACTGATGAGGAAATGGCTTTGTGGGGAGGATATGCTCTGCTGAGGATTCCGCTGATAAATTCAGCTGGGGATGAATTACCGTTGCTGGAGATACTGAATCCTGTTGGGGATTGAGTTTCTGTTTGTGAAAGGAATGAACTCCGCTGGGGATGATCTTTCAGTTGTGACTTCACTGGGGATAACTTTTTAGACTCTACTGGGGACAATCTTCCAGAGTCCACTGGGGATGATTCTCCAAACTCCACTGGGGAAGATTTTCCAGACTCCGCTGGGGATAATTGTCTAGTGCTGATGATGGATAAACTCTACTTGGGGAGAATATTGCCGACTCATTCGCGGTTGTGAGCCTCAGCTGGGGAGAGTTAACATTATTGTCTTTCTCTTACTTTGCGGGGAATGAATGTATCTTAGTCATGTTCTTCAGCTAAATCTATCCCTGTACCTGGTGGACAGAGCAACTGTAAGGCCTGGACAATTCTTATTTGCCCCTATTTCTGATATCACGAGTAATCGTCTTTTGTTTCGTATGTAAATATTTATGAACAACAATTATTGTCAAATGTATATATAAAAAATGAACATTGGACGTTCTTGCAAAACAAAACAGAAAAAAGAAAAACCATTTATTTGTGAAAATGAATTGTATTGACTTTGAAGTTTGGCCTGAAAATAGGCGTTTTTGTACAAGAGGTTGACGTCCTAGTAAGAGAACGCCGCCGAACAAATAGAATTTATACAATTTGTGAAAAACAAAGAAAAACAACTATGTGAATTAATCCCACTGGGTTCTGACTCTGCTATTTCTTTTATATCCTCGAGCATCTCATCACTTTGCTACTTGGTTGAAGGTAGATCAAATTGATTAGTGTCGTCCGATCTTGATAGTCGATATTGAAGTCTGGTTGCAAGGTGATCTAATGAGACATAGTGTTACGCTTTGATACCTAATTTTTCCCTGGACCGCCCTTTCGGGTTTTCAGTCCACCAGGATACCCTTTTTTGCCCAAGCTGCCTTTTCAGGTTTTCGACTTGCCGGATGTACATATTTTTTCATTTTCATCCCTTATTTTTGCCCGAACCCTTTTGGTTCGCCGGAAAGCCCTTATTTTTCCCTAGGCCAGTTGACCTAGCAGGTCTTTGATTACACGTAGTATTTTTTCACTATGTCTGCATTGACGGGGTGAGGAAGGTCGTCCCCATCCATGGTGGTTAGAACCATAACTCCTCCTGAGAAAATGTTCTTAACCACAAATGGTCCTTCGTGCGTAGGGGTCCATTTGCCCCTGGGATCACCTTGAGGTAAGATAATGCGCTTGATCACCAGATCCCCAACTTGATACTCTTGTCGTCTGACTTTATTGTTAAATGCCTTGATTATCCGCTTTTGATACGTCTGACCATGACATATAGCAGTAAGTCTCTTTTCGTCGATTAAGTTCAGCTGATCAAGTTGAGTCTGGATCCAGTCATCCTCGCTCAAACCTGCATCCTTCATAATCCGAAGAGAGTGTATCTGAACTTCAATGGGCAAGAATGCCTCCATACCATATACCAAGGAATAGGGTGTTTCCCCTGTTGACGTCCGCGCTAAGGTACGGTACCCATGAAGAGCAAAAGGTAACATATCGTGCCAGTCTTTGCATGTCGCTGTCATCTTCTGCACAATCTTCTTGATGTTATTATTAGCTGCTTCAACAACCCCATTCATCTTCGGCCGGTAAGGAGAAGAGTTATGATGTTGTATCTTAAATTGTTTGCAGAGCTCGGTGATCATCTTATTGTTGAGATTTGTACCGTTGTCCATAATGATCCTCTCTGGCACACCATATCGACAGATCAGATTATGCCGAATAAACCGCGCCACGACGTTCTTGGTTACTGTAGCAAAGGAAGCTGCTTCAACCCACTTTGTAAAGTAATCAATAGCTACCAGAATGAAATGATGCCCGTTAGATGCCGTAGGTCTGATCTCACCGATCATGTCGATGCCCCACATTGCAAAAGGCCAAGGTGTTGTCAAGACGTTCAGAGGTACTAGAGGTATGTGCAACTTATCAGCATAGACTTGGCACTTATGACAGGTCTGAGAATGCTGATAACAATCGGCTTCCATGGTAGACCAATAATATCCTGCCCGAAGGATTTTCTTTGCCATGGTGTGTCCACTGGAATGATTTACGAAAGTACCTTCATGTAACTCCACCATGATTCTTTCTGCCTCGTTCTTATCCACACAACGTAGTAAGGTCGAATCATGATTACGTTTGTAAAGGATACCATTACTGATGGAGAACTTCACCGCGAACCTCCTCAAAAACTTCTTATCATTAACAGACGCACCCTCAGGGTAATCTTGAGCCTCAAGATACCTCTTTACCTCGTGAAATCAGGGTTTATCTGCTACCTCTTCAGTCTCAATGTTGCAGCAATGTGCGGGTTCGTCCAACCTCTCAATAGTAATCCGGGGAGCCTCGTTGTCCCACCTGACCTTGAACATAGAAGGCATCGTAGCTAGCGCGTCCGCTAACTGATTCTCCTCTCTTGGGAAGTGTTCAAAGGTTATCTCCTCGAAGTGTGGAAGCAACGTCAATACATACTCTTTGTAAGGAATAAGATTTGGGTGCTTCGTATCCCACTCGCCTTTTATCTGACTGATCACGAGAGCGGAATCTCCGAATACACTTAAGAACTTAATCCTTAGGTCAATTGTTGCTCGAAGACCCATGATGCACGCTTCGTACTCTGCCATGTTGTTGGTGCAGTTGAAACATAATCGGGCGGCAAATGAAGTATGAGAGCCTTCAGGAGATATGATCACAGCGCCAATGCCATTACCCAAAGTGTTTGAAGCTCCATCAAAGTACATAGACCATCGGGATCCCTCCTCATGTCCTTCATCTGGTCCAGGTGTCTCACAGTCAGTTACCAACATGATGTTCTCATCCAGGAATTCAAAGTTCATGGATTGGTAGTCGTCTATAGCCTGATGCGCTAAATGATCAGCCAACACACTTCCCTTGATTTTTTTTGGGTCGTGTATTGGATGTCATACTCAGTCAAGATCATCTGCCATCTTGCTATTCTTCCGGACAAGGCAGGCTTTTCGAAGATATACTTGATTGGATCCATCTTTGATATCAATAGAGTAGTGTGAGTCAGCATATACTGTCTCAGCCGGCGAGCAGCCCATGCCAAAGCACATCAAGTTTTCTCAAGCAACGAGTATCGGGTCTCGCAGTCGGTAAACTTTTTGCTAAGGTAATAAATAGCATGCTCTTTTCGGCCAGACTCGTCATGCTGCCCCAGCACGCACCCTATTGAATTATCGAGTACTGTCAAGTATAGGATCAAGGGTCTCCCTTCAACTGGAGGCATCAGAATGGGTGGCTCTTGGAGGTATTCCTTGATCCTTTTGGAAGCGGCTTGACATTTATCGTTCCATCTTACCACTTGATCTTTCTTCAATAGCTTGAAGATTGGCTCACAAGTAGCAGTCAAATGTGAAATGAATTGAGCAATGTAATTCAACCGTCCCAAAAAGCCTCTAACTCTCTTTTCTGTCCGGGGAGCTGGCATTTCCTGTATAGCCTTCACCTTTGCAGGATCCACCTGAATACCTTTATCACTAACGACGAAACCCAACAGCTTATCAGACCTCACCCCGAAGGTGCATTTGTTCGGGTTTAACCTCAGCTTGTACAACTTCAACCTGTCAAATAACTTCTGAAGATGGTCCAAATGTTCTTCTTCAGTCTGGGATCTTGCAATCATGTCATCAACATACACCTCAATCTCATGATGAATCATGTCATGGAACAAAGCGACCATGGCGCGCTAATACATTACCCCAGCATTCTTCAATCCGAAAGGCATGACTTTGTAGCAAAAGGTACCCCACTGCGTGACGAAGGTTGTCTTCTCCATATCTTCGGGAGCCATCTGTGATACGGTGGGAGAACTGACTTGAGTTTTGCGTTTGTATTCGCATTTGTTCGGTTTAGCAAGAGTCGCCACCAAATTTTTATTTTATCCTAAAGGAAAGGTTAAAAAGCACAGGAAAAACTTTTTGAGATGTTTCGTGGGTTCGGGGGGTAGATTATGAAAAGGGAAGGTATTAGCACCCTTTTCATCCATGGTTATCCATGGGCTCTTAGTTACTTGGTTTTAGATCACTTGCCTTGATTTTTGATTGCTTGAAAATGGTGTGTGTGTGTGTGTGTGTGTGTGTGTGTGTGTGTGTGTGTGTGTGTGTGTGTGTGTGTGTTTTGAAAATGTTTTGAAATAGACGCCTTTGTTTCGGCAACCGTTGTAATGACTCGTGTTTGAGTATATACAAGGGTGTGTATCTTTTCGAAAAGATGTTTCAAATGTTTTTGAAAGTTTTGTTTTGAAAGTGTTGTGGAGTGTGATTTAAAAAGTAGGCAAGTGTTTTTGCAAGTTTGATCAAGTAACTAAGAGTTTTGTCTACCCCTAATGTACTCAAAGGTTTTTCTCATGTTTTAACCCTTTTTAACAATTTTGTTCCACCATTGTATTTGGTGGACAATCTTGCGTTTAGGATGTTTAACGGGACAGGCGCGGGTCATCGTATGGACCATGAATGCAATGGTGCCAAGTGTCTTTGGCAAATTTTGCTTGAAGGGACTATGATCATTTTGATAGGCAACTTCCGAATGTGTCATCGAGGGACTTATGATCATTTGAATTGTTTTGCCAAAGAAACTCGACGTGCAAGCATGGCCCATTTTGGAAGGCAACATGTGGGATTACCCTAGGGGTGCAAGTGTGATTGTGTATTGATTTCATGTATTTGTCTTGTATTAGGTTATCTAGCGTTCGATTTTATGTACATACAAACCCTAGGTCTAACCATGGTATATTTGAAAGCGATAAATTGCGGGAATTTAAAGTCTACGCTATTACAAAATAGTATCCGGGAGTGGGGGTACAAATTTACAAATGGGGATGAGACTTAAATAATTACAACCAAATTGAATCGATCGCAATGTAAAATGTATCAAATGTACAAGAATAAGCAAATGTGTAATGTATCAATGTAAGTGTATTTGTGTATTGCAAACGTGTAAGTGTGTAAGTGTATGTGTAAATGTATGAGGTTTATTTATAAGTGCGAGAGAATGTGAATTTAATGTATTATCAAGTATTGTTAACTTAATGAAAAATTAAGTGTTTGTTATGTATTTTGTATTCTTACATTTTGTTTAATATGTACCAATAAGAAAATTTAATAAAAGAAAAGAAAACATCTTAAGTTCTATATTTTTTTATGTATTAAAATAAGGTATTTTAATTAATTATGTACAAAGAAAATATATATTTTTTTTTAAGAAAAGAAAAGAATATTTTAAGTTCTATTTTTGATGTATTAAAAATTAATATATTTGTATTTAGTATTTTTATGCATAAAAAGAAAAGAAAAATGTTCAAATTTAAGAGAAAAATTAATGTTTTTAATTAGTAATTTTGTGTATAAAAAGGATTTATATAGGAAAAAAAATTTTAAGATAAAAAATATATTCATCTATTTAAACCTAAAGTTCATGTAAATAAAGAAAGTTTTATAAAAAGAAATAAGTTTTTTTTTTTTAGCTATACTAGAAAGATAAATAAAAAAAGGTTAGTGGATGTACAAAATTTATAAAAAATAAAATAAGAGGTTTTGATTAAAATTGGGGTAAAAGTTAGTATGTTAATTTCTGTGCAAAAGAAAATGGGCTAAGGGAAATTAAATGGCCCAAACGAGGCAGAGGCACGTGGGGGGTGCGTTTGGAAAAATGAACGGGCTTAGGCGTTTTGAAGGGCAAGGCCCATTTGCTTCACAAATTATTTTTAGGGTTTGTCATAGTTTGTCTCAATTGGGAAAACTTAGGGTTTGAGAAACACAGAGGCGTCGTTCTTCGTTTTTTTCTCTTCGTCTTCTTCGCTTCGCTTCTTAGTTTATTCTTCGCCATGACCACTGATGCAATCTTCCGTCCAAGGCCACCCACGCCACCATTTGTCCTCCTCCTCACGTTCAACTCAAACAGCGGTAAAAAGAAGGTATGACTTATTTCAACGCGTTAGGGGTTTTGAATTTTTTAACCTTGCATGCTTTACTTTTCATCGTGTTCTGATCTTAAGTGTTATTATTGTTGTTTCTGTTGAGGTATGAAAGGGAATGGAAGAAAATTATACTACCTCTTGGAGACGGAGGAGAAAAGGATTGGGAGGCGCTGTGGCGGTCAGAGGCGAGGGGAACGGTGATGATGAACTTGCTCTTCCTGATATCTTTATCTTTATTGGCCCTTTGTTGGGTTTAATGATGCATTTCTGAAAGCCTAGTTTAACTTCCTTTTTCTCTTCTTCTCTTATCCTCGCTTCTGCTTGTGTATGCTTCTGTGTGTTTGGTTGCCTTGGATGATGTTGCCTTCGTTTGTATGCTTGATGATGATTGATATGTTGCCTATGATGAAAGTTTTCTGAGGCTTGGTTGCTTAGAACTGCTTAGTGTTTGATATGCTGAGACATTGGGGGAATATTTTTGTGGTGGATTTTGTTGGTATGTTTGGTTGTTTGGCTCAGTGATGAACCATTGGTGTTCTGAGAGCGGCCTGTTGGCTAGGCTTAGTGTGCTTGACCGTTTGTATGGTTTGAGGTAAGGTTTTGGTGATTTTGGCGTGGGCTTGAAGCTTGTATGGTCTAGGTTTCAAGTTGGACAGTTTTTGTTGTTTGGTTACAGGTTTGAGCTTGTTGTGTCTTTTGGTGTTTTGGTTTAGAAAACACAAGTTTAGGTTTCAAGGCTTGGCTTTGTCATGCTTGATGCAGGTATGAGGCTTTTGTTTGAAAGGTTTCTGTTTGTGTTTTAAGGCTAGGCTTGACAGGTTGGGACAAAGGTTTTTTGTTTTCAGGTTAGGGGGCTTGGCCTTGTGTGCATTGAGTTTGTATGCTTAAGGTTTGATGGACTTGGGAATTCTTAGGCTTTTTTTTGGCTTGGCTATTTCTAGTCTTTTGTTTATGTGGCTTGTGATGTATATGTTATGCAGGAGGAGGCTCGTCCCTTGAAAGGTTGAAGGCTTCTGTCTTTTATCCTGCAGGGTCTTGGCCTTGTGGTCTTTGAAAGGCATGAGCTATTATATTTTGTATATTCTTTCTTGGTCAAAATTGTGGACAGGTTTGCAAGGCTGGAGGTTTTCCCTCTTTGTGATATCCTGCTACATATGTTCTTCCCCCTTTTGTTGTGTATTCTGATATGCTGTTTATATCTCTGCCTTCTTCTTTTTACTGTGTTATTACATTTTGTTTTTATATCTCTTTCAAGCCTAAGCCTATAAGCCTGGTACTTCTTTTTCTCTCTCTCCTCTCTCTTGACAATTTTTAAGCATTTAATATTGCTTATATTTGTCTTATTCTGAAAAAGCAAATGGCTGGAAAATGATGATATTTATGTTTCTTGCACTTGTATATTTTCCTCTGCATACTTCCATGTTTCTTGCATACTTTATGTACTTTCTCTTGACAGCTTTTGGCTTAGTTGATACTTTGATCCTTGGACAGCTTTTGGCTTAGTTTGAGAATGTAACTCAGTTTGCCTTTACTTGTACATGCTGTTTGGAAACTTGGTTGACAATTCTTTTGATTTATGCAGTATGCTTAAAAATTTGAATTTGTGCAAAAAAAATCAACTTTGTGCATTTCATGTTTCATTGCAAACATTTCATCCCTCTTTGTGAACCGGGAGAAATCCCGTGATTTGCAGAGAGGGCAAAACTGATTCCGGCCATTTGTTTTTAATGATGAATATTTAAATTACTGTCTGCCTTTTATTTATTTTATCTGCAATTGACTTTTCTTTTGTTTCTTGTTTTTGCAGATAAAATTCAATGGAGCATTGGAGCAATGGACGGAAGATGAAGACTTAGGAATTTTCTTAGGATAGTTTTATTTCAATTTCAATTGTCTGTAAAATTATCATTGTAAATACTTCGTAAATGAATACTGTATTTAAATAATAATTGTAACAAATAAATTAAAGATGAATAAAATCTATTTTTTATCAGTTAATTCATTTTCTTCTTCTCAATTGTTTATTTTATTATTTATAATTCTCAAATTATAATAATTGAAAATAAATTCCAACCATTTTAACTCAGAATAATAAATAATCCATAAACGTCCGGCATCTTGAATAATCAAAGCAATGCACTGTCAAATCACACATGCCCAAATGTCTTTTCCTTTTACTGACTTTAATCAAACACTGCAAACTCAATCCAAATGCCTCTTTTCACTGATTTAGTCAAACACTGCGAACTTAATCCAAATGCTTCAGTCCACATCTCAGAATAACTTGAAAAACACCGTAGAATTAAATCTTTCTGAGAAATGTGCGTGCGAAAACCCTAGTTCTTGATTAAATGTCAAAGAAACGTCCGCCTGATCAAAACCTGAACCAACTCAACCAAACCTTAGCAATCTGCCTGAGCTGCTTTAAAACCAGTGAAAACCCTAATTTTGACTGACGAGAAAAGTTTGTTTGATCAATTCATGAGCCAGTCTGAAAAAATCAGGAAAACGCCCGAGGCTGTGGTTTCTTGTGGAAAAAATACGAGGGCAAATTTTGGGGTACAACAGTTGCCCATGTTCAATCTTTTTGAACCTGAAGAGTTAGATTGGCAAGTTTGCCTTTCGTGACTCGAAGGTAAAAGGAGATTGGACACTAGAGTGCCCAGAAAATTTGCACTCGGCGATGTGATGGTAGAGGGAATGGGCTTACATATGCCATTTGGTGATGGGCTTAACGATGCCATCTAGGGATGTGACCGAATCTTGTCGGGGGATGGGCTTAGAGATGCCATCTGGAAATGGGCTTAAAGATGCCATTTGGAAGTTGTTGGTAGGAGGATGGGCTTATAGATGCCATCTGGAAATGTTGAACTGCATGTCCTTGGTGAGTGAACGAGTATCAGAAAGGTATCCATGTTTTGGAACGTCTCTGAACTGGGGGTCTGAACAAGCGATAGATTGACATACATGTTTTGGAGAATCCGTAAACTGTTTTCAGGAGTTGGAGTTGAATAAGCAATAGAGCAGCATCCGTTGTTGGGGAAGCGTCCGTAAACTGTTTTCAAAAGTTGCATCTGAACAAGTGATAGATTAACATCCAGTGTTGGGAAGAATCCATAAGTTGTTTTCAGAAGTCTTGAATATGAATCTTACTAATTCTTATTCTGAAAAAGGGTAAGATATTAGCTGAAACACAAAGTCATGTTGCATGAAATGCATGATGCAATGTATGTTATATCGATGTTTTTGATATGAATGTAATGAATATGCATGTATGCTGATGAGCTGTCCTGCTGAGGATAGATGAATCCTGGACGGCTGAAGATAAAAAGAATCTTGACTGCTGCCGGGGAAAAATAATTCCTTGACTGTTGCTGGGTAGGGCAAGAATATTTTGATTGTTGAAGATGAGAAGTCATGGGGCCACTGTTGGGGAATCCGGAGCTTGGTTTGTATGCCAATCTACTGGGGAATCCCGTCTTGGGGAGATCTTCACTGGAGAATATTCGAATATTCTGTGAGGAACTGAGAATGGGTCTTCATTCTGCTAATGCTTAACTGTTATCTGGTCGATCTCCAGGCTTTCATAGAAGCTTGTATTATCATCTGGTCGTAACCCAGGCTTCACAAATAGCTTGCTAAGCTGCTATCTGGTCAAATCCGGGCTTCACGGCTTGTGTTAAAGATATACCACTATCTGGTCGACTCCAGGCTTCGTAGTATTCTTGACTGTTGTCTGGTCGTAATCCAGGCTTCACAGAAATTTGTATTGTCAATTGGTCGTAACCCAGGCTTCACAATAGCTTGCTAAGCTGTTATCCGGTCAAATCCGGGCTTCACGTCTTGTGTTGAAGATATACCACTATTTGGTCGACTCCAGGCTTCGTAGTATTCTTGACTGCTGTCTGGTCGTACTCCAGGCTTGGCGATTGTCTGACACTGTTATCCGGTCGCAGTCCGGTCTTCACAACGTGCTGTAGAGATCAAGATGTTATCCGGTCAAATCCGAGCTTCATAACTTGAATTCAGGAGATCCCACTATTTGGTCGTAATCCAGGCTTCGCGGTAATCTGACACTGTTATCCGGTCGTGGTCCGGTCTTCACAATGACTTGTTGGGGATTAAACTATTATCCGGTCGAATCCGGGTTTCATAGCTTGCTCTGAGGGGATACCACTATCTGGTCGCAATCCAGGCTTTGCGGTAGCTTGACACTGTTATCCGGTCGTAGTCCGGTCTTCACAATGTGTTGTAGTGATCAAGATACTATCCGGTCAAACTCGGGCTTCATAACTTGAATTTTGTGAGAGTTTGGCCTTTGACGACTGTAACTTCCAACAGATGATGAAGGAGTTTCTAGACGACTGATTAATTTGAAATGTAATTTGTTCTGGAGAATAAATTCTAGACAAATGTTGGGGAAATAAACCCATAACCAAAGTTGGGGATAGAAGAACTCTGGGGTTACTGAGGATGAGAAATCCTTGTTGTCTGCTAACTGCTTAGGGAACAAGATCTTCACCTGTTGAGGGATCTTAGGACCACTACTGGGGATTGGAACTCCTTGATGACTTGCGGGGTGAGAGAATTCTGATGATCTCTGCTGGGGAGTTCAGAACCTGGTAGAATTATGCTGGAGAGGTATGACTGGGAATCTTCGGTCTGGTGGGAAATATCTCTGTGGAGAGGATGTTCACTGGTCTGGTTCTAATGGGGATTGATAGTTTGTAGTTTTAACTCCGCTGGGGATAAGATTTTCATATTTTAGGGCTCCACTGGGGGTGCTGAAACTTATCTCTGGGGGGGGGGGGGGGGGGCTAAGTTCTGGAAGGCTCTCTGGCTGGGGAGATCAGCTTTGAGAAAGTTCTCGTTCTGCTGAGGACCCTAGAGTTAAACTCTGTTCGGGGACTCCTTCTGAAAGGGCATCGAGATATCTATCTGTACCTTCAACTCATCAGTAATAATCTTTTCCTGATTTGTGAGGAAATGACTATGTTCAAATGCATATGCCTACTTAACAAAACATTGGACGTTTCTCAAGTAAACATAAGTGTGAGAGAGAATAAGGGAGACAAAGCAAATTCGTGTATTTGGAAAAGTATTTGTATTAACTTTCTATGAGCATCTTTGTACAAAGGAGACAGGCATCCTGGTAAGAAGATGTCGTCGTAGAAATTGAAAGTTTTATACAAAAGCAAGATGGCTATGTGAAATAACTCCATGGGATTCCATTCTGCTATAGCCTTCACAACTCTGAATATCTGTCCGTTCAATGCTTCGCCTGCCGATGACTAGATTGATCAGAAGCTTGGAGCTGGTTGATGAAGAGATTGCCCGACGAGACATAGTCATACGCTTTAATTCCCTAACTTTTGCCTGAATCGCCCTTTCGGGTTTTCGATCCACCGGGAAACCCCTTTTTGCCCAAGCCGCCCTTTCGGGTTTTCGACTTACCGGGTATACAGATTTTTTCGTTTTATCCCTAACTTTTGCCTGAACCGCCCTTTCGGGTTTTCAGTTCACCGGGATGCCCATTTTTGCCCAAGTCGCCCTTTCGGGTTTTCGACTTGTCGGGTTATTTCATGCGTAGTATCTTTTGACTATGTCTGCATTCGCGGGGTGCGGCAAATCATCGCCATCCATGGTGGTCAGAATCATCGCACCACCAGAAAATATGTTTTTGATCACAAATGGTCCCTCGTAAGTAGGAGTCCATTTTCCCCTGGGATCACTTTGCGGCAAGATAATGCGCTTGATTATCAGATCCCCAACTTGATACTCTTGTCGTCTAACTTTCTTGTTAAATGCCTTGATCATCCGTTTTTGGTATGTCTGACCATGACAAATAGAAGTAAGTCTTTTTTCGTCAATTAGGTTTAATTGGTCAAGCCGAGTCTGGATCCAGTCATCTTCGTTCAAACCTGCATCCTTCATTATTCGGAGAGAGGGTATCTGGACTTCAATAGGCAAGACCGCCTCCATGCCATAGACCAAAGAAAAGGGAGTTGCCCCTGTTGACGTTCGTGCTGAGGTACGGTACCCATGATGAGCAAACGATAACATTTCATGCCAATCTTTGTAGGTCACTGTCATCTTCTGCACAATCTTTTTGATATTTTTATTAGCCGCTTCCACAGCCCCATTCATCTTCGGCCGGTAGAGAGAAGAGTTGTGGTGCTGTATCTTGAATTGCTCGCAGAGCTCAGTGATCATCTTGTTGTTAAGATTGGTACGATTATCCGTAATGATCCTCTCAGGTACACCGTAGCGGAAGATTTATGCCGAATGAACCGCGCCACGACATTCTTGGTTACCGTAGCATAGGAAGCCGCTTCAACCCATTTTGTGAAGTAATCAATTGCTACTAGGATAAAGCGGTGCCCGTTAGATGTCGTAGGTCTGATTTCGCCGATCATATCAATGCCCCACATTGCAAAAGGCCAAGGTGCTGTCAAAACGTTCAGAGGAACCGGAGGAATGTGCACTTTATCAGCATAGATTTGGCATTTATGACAAGTCCGAGAATGCTGATAACAGTCGGCTTCCATTGTGGACCAGAAATATCCTGCCCGAAGGATTTTCTTTGCCATGATATGTCCACTGGAATGTGTTCCAAAGGTACCTTCATGCAGCTCTGCCATGATCCTTTCCGCTTCAGTCTTATCTACACAACGCAGTAAGGTTGAATCATGGTTTCGCTTGTAGAGAATGCCATTGCTGAGGAAGAATTTTGCCGCAAACCTTCTCAGGAACTTCTTGTCATTAACAGACGCGCCTTCAGGATATTCTTGAGCTTCAAGGTACCTCTTCACTTCATGATACCAGGGTTTTTCTGTTACCTTTTTGATCTCGAGATCGCAGCAATGTGTCGGTTCATCCTTCTTCCAAATAATGATCCAGGGCGCCTCATTGTCCCATTTGACTTTGAACATAGAAGACATCGTAGCTAACGCGTCTGCTAACTGATTCTCCTCTCTTGGGAAGTGTTCAAAGGTTATCTCTTCGAAATGGGGAATCAACGTCAGCACATACTCCTTGTAAGGAATAAGATTTGGGTGTTTCGTATCCCACTCGCCTTTGATCTGATTGATCACGAGAGCAGAATCTCCGAAGACACTCAGAAACTTGATCCTTAAGTCAATTGCAGCTTGAAGACCCATGATACATGCTTCATACTCCGCCATGTTGTTGGTGCAGTCGAAACATAGTCGGGCAGTGAGTGGAGTATGAGTGCCTTTAGGGGATATGATCACAGCGCCGATACCATTACCCAAAGCGTTCGAGGCTCCGTCAAAGTGCATAGACCATCGATATCCTTCCTCAGGTCCTTCATCCGGTCCAGGTACTTCACAATCAGTCACTACCATGATATCCTCGTCTGGAAATTCAAAGTTCATTGGTTGGTAATCGTCCACTGCCTGGTGTGCCAAGTGGTCTGCCAATACACTTCCGTTGATTGCTTTTTGAGTCGTGTACTGGATGTCATATTCCGTCAAGATCATTTTCCATATTGCTATTCTTCCGGACAAGGCGGGCTTTTCGAATATGTACTTGATTGGATCCATTTTTGAAATCAACAAAGTAGTGTGAGTCAACATATACTGTCTCAGCCGGCGAGCAGCCCATACCAAAGCGCAACAAGTTTTCTCGAGCAGTAAGTATCGGGTCTCACAGTCGGTAAACTTTTTTCTAATGTAATAAATAGCGTGCTCTTTTTGGCCAGACTCGTCATGCTGCCCCAGCACACACCCCATTGAGTTGTCAAGTACCGTCAAGTATAAGATTAGAGGTCTTCCTTCAACTGGTGGCATAAGAATGGGTGGTGTGATCGGTGGATCTGGAACTGACTGTTTTAAAGCTGGTTCGCGAAATGTCGCGGAAGCAAGAGTCGCCACCGTCTTTTATTTTCTCCAATAGGAAAGGACAAAAGCACAGAAAAATTCCTTAAAGAGATTGCTCTCGGTTCGGGAGGTAGGTTATAGAAAGGGAAGGTGTTAGCACCCTTTCTATCCATGGTTATCCATGGGCTCTTAGGTACTTGCTCAATGTGTTTTCAAAATTGTTTGCTTGCTTTTCAATGTGGGTTTCAAAAATATTCTTTGAAAAGTTTCAGTTCAACTCGTACGTCAGAGTGTTTGAAAAGTTTGTTTTGAAAGTTTTTTGAAAGTGTTTGGTGTGAAGAGATTTCAGTTTGTTTTGAAATTAGAGCAAGTACCTTTGAGAACCTACCTACCCTAAGGAATTCGTCTGTGTAAATGTCCTTTAAAGTAGTGCCATCCCACCATTGAGAGGTAGGTAGCACCACCGTTGGAGGTGTTCGGGTCAATTCGAGTTTTAGGGACGTGGTGATCACCAGAGCAATGGGAAGACACCTTAGAAGCTACCCTCATGCCAGGTTCCCGGACCATGAGGACTTACTAAGACGTTTCCTACTCGACGACCACCTTTCGAAAGGCAACAGTGAGGCGTACCCTAGGGGTGGTGTGTGCGAATTGTGTGTCATTTTCAGTTCATTGTTTGTCTTGTCGTGCATTGGTGATCTATCGATTCGATTTTATTTTTTGGGCATTCATTCTTTCATGCATATTTATTAACAGTTATATACTTGCGAGAAAATAAATCTAACTATTACAACTGGCGCGGGTCCACATCGCCAAAAAAACTGAACCCGATTTGACTGAAAATAAATAAAGCGAAAAAGTGCAGGAAATAAATCTAAACTTATTACAAGGCTTTGGGGCATATACAGAGTTATTTACACAATACAAAACAAATGCGCGAAATAAAGAGTTTAAACAAGATTAGGGCGTTGGACCCTTTTACAAATAATTAAAATTAATCAAGGAATCTAAAATTAAAAATTAAATGAAAATAATGTTTTTTTGTGTTTTTTAGGTTTAAAAGAAAGAGAGAAAAAATTAGTTAGAATTAAAGTGCTAAACCCTAGTTTTAATGTTTTTTAAGTTTATTATGAAAAAAAAAGATTTAATTTCTAACCTAATTAAATTCTAAACTAATTTATGTACAATTTTTGATTTATAGAAAATAAATAATAAATAATAATATTGTGAGGAAAAAATTAAAAAGGATATGAGAAATTAATAATTAACCTAATTCTACATTTTTTTGGATTTTTATTATGAAAAAAGAATTAAAATTAACATTAAAACCTAATTAAACTAAATGAGTTACATTTTAATTAAAAAAAAAAAGAATCAAAATTAATTATATTTTTTTTTGTCCTTTCTGTATTTTTAATGTTTTTATATTTTTTGTAAGAATTAATTAAATCAGAAAATAAAACACAAAAAATAATAGAATATAAAGAAAATTAGAAAAAAAGAAAAAAAGGATATAACCAGGGAGGTGTGGATTTGAATTTGGAGGTGCAGGCCTGGCCCATTTGCTGGCAATTTATTGACTTTTCCACTCAGGTGTGCGCCTGTTGACTTGCATCCATCCTATGCCTTTGTTCTGGATCCTTGGATGATCATCTGGGACACGTGGATGAACTGACTTTGCAGTGCATGGTGAGTCCTTATGTGAGCGCTGCATGGAATTACCAAATGAAAAATAATATGGAAATTTTACAAGGCCTGGGATTCGAACCCAGGCCATAAGCATTGCAAGCGTAACAGCTGTACCACTGGAGCATTTGTGTTTCATTTAATATATAACATAATATAAATAATATAAATTAAACCCAACGCCTAATGACTAAAGCGCGCGCGAATTCAAATTGCCCAGTCTCCGTGTGACAACTCATCGTCTCTTCCATTCTTTCTGAAACATGAGGACAAAGGCAACGTTTTTTTGATCGTTGTTTTAGAGGGCCTAATAGAAAATAGCGACTAGCCCCTCGTCGCTCATAAATTGAGCGCGAGGGTGCCATCTTCTTCGTCTGGATGAGCTGAGCATGATGATGGTACTGGCATGGTCCAATTTTTCCCCTAGTGAGAACCCCCAATTTGAAGCAACCTGTAACCCTAAAAAACGCACATGGTGGATTCTTGTATACAGCAAAATAATGTAATTAAACGTTGTGGTTAGCTTAGAAATAGCAATATGAACATGAATCAACAAAGAAAAATGCAAAAGGATGATGGAATCATGCTATACGATTTCAAAAGTTTCAAGGTTCAGTTTTGATTCTAACTACCAATTCTTGAGGTTTTAGTTGATGTTAATGATTGGCCCGCGTTCAGAATTGTCTCAGGAAGCTATTGGTACAAAAATTTTGGCTTGAAAAGATCCCTAGCATTGATTTCAGATTTGCATTTTATGTCCAAATTTTTAAAGTTTCAATGGCTTTTTCAGCGAGCTTTTTGCTATGTTCTAGGTAGGGTTGGACTCAGTGATCATCATAGAATTGAATAGGCTTGCTAACTCACCTTAATTCATGCTTGTTAGAGAATTGGTCTTAGGGTTTGTCCATTAACCATTTTTTCCTAATTTCTAGCCAAAACCTAGACCTAGTATGTAAATGAACCTTGGCCTGATTTTTGAGTTGGTTCATGATACATAGAACTTGTCCAAGTTCATATGACACCATTTCATTGATTTTTAAATTTTATTTGAATTTTCAAAGAATTAAAATGAATTAAATCATCAAAAATTAAATAAAATAAAAAAGTCAACATTTGGTCTTGAAATCAACCATGGGCCACGTGTGTGGCATGACAAGGATGAACAAAGTGAGAAAAATGGGGCCCTTTTGTCAAAATTGGATTTTCAAGGATAGTTGACTTTTGCCATTTCACAAAAATTTCCCAACTTCTACAAGGCATAACTTGCTCAATTTTTAAGCTTTTCACATGTTCTTGGACATTTTGGAAAGGTCTTTGAGTCCTTTAACCAATGCCTTTGGTCCCATGTCATTTTGATTTACCAATCTCAAGTTATGGTCTTTGCCTTAAAGTCCCTTTTTGTTGACTTTTGAAAATGACCTATAATGTTGAAATTGATAACTTTTTGTGAGAGCATTTCTTGGACTTGAAGTATGAAGATGAGTTGTAGGAAATGTCTTTCTCTTCAAAATGAGCTTTGGATGGAATTTTTCTGATAATCCATGTGAAAGTTATGCCCTGGTCAATTTCAGTTGACTTTTTCAGCTGTCCAAATATAGCAACTTTTGCATCTTTGATGATTTCTGAGCCAAATTTTGAGAATCATGATCAAGTATTGATCAAATGATGTTTGTGGCTTCAAAATGATATATTGACCAAAAATTTGAACTTTTGACTGCCAAATGACCATTTTGCCCCTACAGTTGACTGTAGTGCAATCTAGGGTTTTGACTGTGCAATCTTGAGCTGAATGCCTTGAAACTTGATATGAGGATGCTTGACCATGTTTGTAAGCCTATGAGACTTGATTGAGCCTTTGAAAACTTCCTTTTCTTGATCAAACTCAAAACCCTAATTTGGACTGTTTAGGAGACTGTTGAACTGCACAACCCTTGGGGAATTTTGTGACCTTGACTTGGCAATTTCTTGAGGAATATGGGAGGGCAAATTTTGGGGTATAACAGTTGCCCCTGTTCAATCTTCTTAGACCTGAGGATGTAGATTGGCTGACGCGCCTTTCGTAATCCGAGGGTAAAAGATGATTGGACACTAGAGTGCCCGGAAATTTGCGCTCACATGTTGGCAATGAGGGGGAATGGGCTTATAGATGCCATTTGGATGTTTATCGCGCAGGAGATTTCTTGGCGAGAATCTGTATACCTGCAAAACAGAAAATGAGTACCTGACACGTTGCAGGGATGATTACTTCCTTAGCATGAATGGTAAGAGAGCCTTGAGCGACTTTAACTTCAACAACGCTCGTTGAGAAAAATCTGGGGTGTCTTCTGCTGGGATAAGAATCAGGGAGATCTTAAGGTCGATCTGACTGAACCAGAGAGGCCTTTGACAGAATCAGGAAAATCTTGGGACGATTTAACTGAACCGGTCTAGGTCTTGAAATGTCTTCCACTGGATAAGCAATCAGGAAAATCTTGGGACGATTTAACTGAACCAGAGGAGGCCTTTGACTGAATCAGTCTAGGTCTTGAAATGTCTTCAAAGGGATAAGCATCAGGAAAATCTTGGGACGATTTAACTGAACCAGAGAAGGCCTTTGACTGAACCAGTCTAGGTCTTGAAATGTCTTCAAAGGGATAAGCATCAGGAAAATCTTGGGACGATTTAACTGAACCAGAGAAGGCCTTTGACTGAACCAGTCTAGGTCTTGAAATGTCTTCAAAGGGATAAGCATCAGGAAAATCTTGGGATGATTTAACTGAACCAGAGAAGGCCTTTGACTGAACCAGTCTAGGTCTTGAAATGTAGCTTGAGAACTTAACTGGACCTTCCCTGAAAGGTAAAAGTCAGTCATATGCAATGCATGATATGGATCAAGCAATGATGTTCTCAACATAAATGAGATTTGTATGATGCAGTGCGTTATGCATGCTATAATGATGTATGTGATGTTTTATGTATGTTGTCGTCTAGGAAAATAAATCCTTGACGGGTGCCGGGAAGTCGTATCCCGGGCTGATGTCGAAGAATAAGCTTTTGCTTCCGCTGGGGATGATAATTGCAAGAATACCGATAGGAGAAGATGACTCCGTTGCGGAATAAACTTGGCGAATGGAAGATTCTGCGGGGGTAAAAGCTACTCTGACGACCATGCCGGGAAGCAATACTCTGTGGGAAGAGTGATGCCTTGCTGAATGTTGATAGTAACTCTGTTGGGGATACCGTTGTTGTATTGGAAGTATTGATGGACTTCACTGGGGATAGGAGAGAACTATGTTGACGATGACCTTCCCGTGGCTTTTGGCTGAGGATAACCCAGTTATATCCTGTCAAGGAAATAACCCTTTGAATAAAGCCGGACGACGCGTTCGTGCTCTGCGAGGGGATAAGCTTCCAGAATCTACTGGGGATAAGCTTACTGCTTGGGGAGATGAATTCCATCTTTCCTGGGGAACCTGGATGGGACTCTCCTGGGGAAGTTTTGATATGCTGGGGAAGAATGCACTGACTTGCTGTCTCACTCCCTGGGGAACTTAAGATGTCTGGTTAGGTTCTTTAGCTGAACTTACCTTGGTACCTTGGAAGATAGAACAATCAGACTGCTCAGACAACTCATTATTGCCCCTGTTTCTAATGTCACCTGCAATTAATTCTTTGTTTCGTATGCAAATATTTATGAGCTAGCAAATTATTGTCAATGCACATATCACAAATTGAACCTTGGACGTTCTTCGCAAAACAAAACGGAGAAAGAAAAACAGTTGGCACGTTTAACTGAAAAATATATTTGTATTGATTTTGAATAGCCTGTGAATAGGCGTTTTGTGTACAAGAGGCTGGCGTCCTAGTAAGAGGTACGTCGCCGAACAAGAGAGTTTATACAAGTTTTGTACAAAAGAAAATAAACAGCTGTGTGAAAGATGAATGATCCACTGGGTTTCAACTCTGCTATAGCCTTTATAACTCTGAGCGTCTCATCACTTGATGACCTTGGTTGAAGGTGAAGCTGACTGATCGATGCCGTCTTGATGTAGATACCGGATTCTGGATACAAAGTGATCCAATGAGACATAGTATTACGCTTTTATCCCTAACTTTTGCCTGGACTGCCTTTTCGGGTTTTCAGTCCACCGGGATACCCATTTTTGCCCAAGCCGCCTTTTCAGGTTTTCGACTTGTCGGGTGTACAGATTTTTCATTTTCATCCCTTCATTTTGCCCGAACCCTTTTGGTTCGACGGGAAGCCCTAATTTTTGCCTAGGCATGTCAGCCTAACGGGTCATTTTTTCATGCGTAGTATTTTTTAACTATGTCTGCATTGGCGGGGTGAGGAAGGTCGTCACCATCCATGTTGGTTAATATCATTGCTCCCCCTGAGAACACATGCTTAACCACAAATGGCCCTTCGTACGTAGGGGTCCATTTGCCCCTTGGATCACTCTGAGGAAGGATGATTCGCTTGATCACCAGATCCCCGACTTGATATTCCTGTGGTCTGACCTTTTTGTTAAATGCCCTGATCATTCGTTTCTGATACGTCTGACCATGGCAGATAGCAGCAAGTCTCTTTTCGTCAATAAGGTTGAGCTGATCAAGTCGTGTCTGGATCCAATCATCTTCATTCAGATTTGCATCCTTCATTATCCGGAGAGAAGGAATTTGTACTTCGATCGGCAAGACTGCCTCCATGCCATAAACCAGAGAGAAAGGAGTTGCCCCGGTTGACGTCCTAGCTGAAGTACGATACCCATGCAGGGCGAACGGTAACATCTCGTGCCAATCTTTATACGTTACTGTCATCTTTTGCACGATCTTCTTGATGTTCTTATTTGCTGCTTCCACAGCCCCATTCATCTTCGGTCGGTAAGGAGAAGAATTATGGTGCTGTATCTTGAACTGTTCGCAAAGCTCGGTGATCATCTTATTGTTCAGATTGGTACCGTTGTCTGTAATAATCCGCTCAGGGACGCCGTACCGACAGATCAGGTTGTGCCGAATGAACCGTGCCACAACAGTCTTGGTTACCGTAGCATAGGATGCTGCCTCAACCCACTTCGTGAAATAATCAATTGCCACTAGGATGAAGCGATGTCCGTTGGATGCCGTAGGTTTTATCTCACCGATCATGTCTATGCCCCACATTGCAAATGGCCAAGGCGCAGTCAGAACATTCAGGGGAACCGGAGGAACATGCACCTTGTCTGCGTAGATCTGGCATTTATGGCATGTCCTAGAATGTTGGTAGCAATCAGCTTCCATGGTGGACCAGTAATACCCTGCCCGTAGAATCTTCTTTGCCATGGTATGTCCACTGGAGTGTATACCAAAGGTCCCATCATGCAGCTCTTCCATGATTCTTTCTGCTTCAGTCTTATCTACACAACGCAGTAGAGTTGAATCCTGGTTTCGCTTGTACAAGATGCCATTGCTAAGAAAGAATTTGGCTGCGAACCTCCTCAGGAATTTCTTATCATTGACAGATGCTCCTTCAGGGTATTCCTGAGCTTCTAGGTATCTCTTCACTTCGTGGTACCAAGGCTTCTCAGTTACCAATTCAGTTTCGAGATCACAACAGTATGCCGGTTCGTCCAGTTTCCAGATGGTGATCCGGGGAGCTTCATTATCCCATTTAACCTTGAACATTGAAGACATTGTAGCTAACGCGTCCGCCAGCTGATTCTCTTCTCTTGGAAAATGCTCAAATGTTATCTCTGTGAAGTGGGGGATCAGGGCCAACACACATTCTCTGTAAGGAATCAAGTTTGGATGTTTCGTATCCCACTCTCCTTTGATCTGATTGATCACGAGAGCGGAATCTCCGAAGACACTTAGACATTTGATCCTCAAGTCAATCGCAGCTTGAAGACCCATAATACACGCTTCATACTCCGCCATGTTGTTGGTACAGTTGAAACACAGCCGGGCGGTGAGTGGAGTATGAGTACCTTGTGGAGATACGATTATGGCGCCGATACCATTTCCCAAAGCATTGGAGGCTCCGTCAAAGTGCATAGACCATCGGGATCCTGGTTCAGGTCCTTCATCCGGTCCAGGTATTTCACAGTCAGTTACTATCATAATGCTTTCATCTGGAAACTCGAAATTCATTGATTGGTAGTCATCCACAGCTTGATGTGCTAGGTGGTCTGCCAATACACTTCCCTTGATGGCTTTTTGGGTCGTGTACTGAATGTCGTATTCCGTCAAGATCATCTGCCATCTTGCAATTCTCCCAGACAGAGCAGGCTTTTCGAATATGTACTTTATAGGATCCATTTTTGAGATTAACAAGGTAGTGTGAGTCAGCATATACTGTCTCAACCGGCGAGCAGCCCATACCAAAGCGCAGCAAGTTTTCTCAAGCAGTGAGTATCGGGTCTCACAGTCGGTAAACTTTTTGCTAAGGTAATAAATGGCATGCTCTTTTCGGCCAGACTCGTCATGCTGCCCCAGCACACACCCCATTGCATTATCAAGCACTGTCAGGTAAAGTATCAAAGGTCTCCCTTCCACTGGTGGCATAAGGATGGGTGGTTCTTGGAGATATTCTTTGATTCGGTCAAAAGCAGCCTGGCATTCATCATTCCAACGTACTACCTGATCTTTCTTCAGCAGCTTGAAGATTGGTTCACAGGTAGCAGTTAAATGTGAGATGAACCGAGCAATGTAATTCAGACGTCCTAGAAAGCCTCTGACTTCCTTCTCTGTCTTAGGAACTGGCATCTCTTGAATGGCTTTGACCTTAGCAGGGTCCACTTGAATTCCCTTGTCACTGACCACAAAGCCTAGCAACTTCCCAGATCTTACCCCGAAGGTGCACTTGTTCGGGTTCAATCTCAGCTTGTACAGTTTCAACCGGTCAAACAATTTCTGCAGATGATCAAGGTGTTCTTCCTCAGTCTGGGACCTAGCGATCATGTCGTCCACATATACTTCTATCTCATGATGGATCATGTCATGAAATAAGGTAACCATGGCACGTTGGTAGGTTGCCCCAGCATTCTTTAACCCAAACGGCATGACCTTGTAACAGAAGGTGCCCCACTGAGTAACAAAGGTAGTCTTTTCCATGTCTTCAGGTGCCATCTTGATTTGATTGTAGCCTGAAAAACCATCCATGAAAGAGAACACTTTATGCTGAGCTGTATTATCAACAAGGACATCAATGTGGGGTAGAGGGAAGTCATCCTTGGGGCTGGCCCTGTTCAGATCCCTGTAATCAACACACATCCTGACCTTGCCGTCCTTCTTAGGTACCGGCACCACATTAGCAACCCACTGAGGGTAAGAAGTTACTGCAAGAAACCCGGCATCAAATTGCTTCATCACCTCGGCTTTAATCTTCTCAGACATCTCTGGACGCATACGGCGGACCTTTTGCTTAACCGGAGGGAAATCTTCTTTAGTTGGTAAGTGATGGACCACAATGTCGGTATCCAATCCGGGCATATCTTCGTAGGACCAGGCAAAGATTTCTTTATAGTCATGCAGCATCTGAGTCAACCGTTGCTTCACGCTGAGTTCTAGGTTGGCACCAATCTTCACCTCTTTCTTGTCTTCCTCAGTACCCAAGTTTATTATTTCCACTGGCTCTTCATGGGGTTGAATTGCCCTCTCTTCCTGTTGTAACAATCTTGCAAGTTCACCAGGCACTTCGCAATCATCTTCACCTTCGTCTGCGGCCAAGTTGATTGGATTTTCGAAGTCATAACTGGCAGTAGTAAAGTCGTTACCAGTGAGATCCAGAGTGGATTGAAACCTGTACGAGTGAGTGTGTGTGTAAATACAGCTGTTTTGCAATATGTAAAGAAAGGAAAGAAAAGGAGCGCAAAATTTGAATTGTGAAAAACGTCCAATGCTTTTATTCATGATATATGATGGTGACAAACAAAAGCCCTCATAAATAAAACCACGGTGCCCCGGGTAAGACACCGGGCCATATAGTCTCAAATTATTGTTTATTACAAATCAAAAACAAAGAAACTCATTACTGGGAGACAAAAGTTATTGGAGTAAAATCTTTAGCAGTCCAATTGGTCAATCCACCGTCGGCCGTTGGGTAGATCCAGCTATCGAACTCTGACTCTCCCACTTCATCTTCCTCTCCAATAGCATTCACTTCATGCTGAGTGATGAGCAACGGAGGTCTTCCAATTCTTGCCTTGCGCACCGCTTTCTGAGCTTCTGTGGTGAAACCCAGCCCAAACTTGTTAGTCTTAGGAGTAAGATCAGGGAGCTTGCCCCAATTTGCACATTCACCTTTTTCGATCACAGCCCGGGCGTCCTTTAAGGAGGCCATCTTCATAGGAGAAACCTCTTCATCTTCTGCTGCTGCCAAGGTTTGTGGTACTTCCTCAAAATGCTGAAAGGGGGTTTCAATGAACTCCCCATCCATTTCTACGTATCTGAAAGAGTTGAGGTGGCTGACCATGTATTCCTCCTCCCCTTGCACTGTTACGATCTTCCCCCTGACCGGGTATTTGAGCTTTTGATGCAATGTAGAAGTCACAGCTCCAGCTTTGTGGATCCATGGGCGACCCAGCAAACAAGAATAGGACGGATGGATGTCCATCACATAAAATTTTGAATCAAATACTTGTGACCCAACCCTGATTGGGATGTCCACTTCACCATGCACCATTCTTTTGGACCCGTCAAAGGCCCGGACAACAATGCTACTTGGTTTGAGCTCTAGACCCTCACAATCCAGCCTATCCAGAGCCTTCTTGGGCAGCACATTTAATGAAGAACCTGTATCAACCAGCACATGAGCAAGAGTAGTGCCCCTGCATTCAATGGAGACATGCAGGGCATCATTATGGTTCTTCCCCTTTGCTGTCAGATCGGCATCAGAGAAACCCAGGCCATTATCAGCAGTTAGGTTGGCCACACAATCGGTGAACTGGTCAGCAGTCGTATCTTGGGGTACATGGGCAGTCTTTAAGAAAGCAATTAGAGCCTTCGCATGGGCCTCTGAACACAGCAGCAGTGACAACATGGAGATTTTAGAGGGGGTGTGCCCCAGCTGTTCCACAACATTGAAATCACTTTTCTTTATTATCTTGAGAATTTCTTCCATTTCCTGCTTGGAAGCCTCAACAATGGTCTTTGGTGCCTCCGTCCTGGCAGGCACATCAGCAGCAGTTCCCTTGCCCCGAGTATCAGATGACTCAGCAGCAGGGGTGGATACTTGGTCAGAAGGAGAAACAGGCACTCTAGCAGGTGTGAAGATCAAAGGCCTATGAATTGCTGGAGGAGCAATGTCTGGCGAGAACAGTCTTCCACTACGAGTGACCTTAGCAGGCCCGGTGATGTTGGAGACACCAGTATCAATGTTGCACTCTTGTTTCACACCCAGAACATAAACATCCGCCCCATAGTGCCATGGGACAGCCTTATCAGATTTGTAGGGTATAGGCCCCGGAACAGTAATGGTGATGGGAACATTCTTGTGAACTGACAAAACCTGTATAGGCTTCTTTGAAGGAGCCTCGGAATAGTTGTTGAAGATGGTAACGATTGACACTTCTTCAACAGGAGCAGCAGGAACAACAGTCTTTTCAAACAAAATCTCTCTATTATCTATCAGGTTTTGGATGCCTGATTTCAACAGAGAACAACCAACAGGGGAAGCAACACATAGAGGGCAACTTTCGCTACATCCTGGAAATAAACCGGCTAGCAACAGATTCCTCTTAACCATCAGCAACGGAGTAGCAACATCATCCACCGAAGCTACATACAAATTTTCCTCAACAGCATTCACTCCATGCTGGGGCAAGGGAGCATTTACAACATTTGGCCCCTCGGGCGCCTCAAACTGTATCTCCTTGGCATCAATGAGGTCTTGAACTTTGTTCCTTAGGGCCCAACAGTCATCTGTGTTATGCCCCGGGCTATCAGAGTGATAAGCACAGCGAGCATTCGGATTGAACTTGGGAGATGCAGTGTTGGGAAACTTTGGAGCTTCCTTGACAGTCACTAAATTGGTGGATAGCAACTGTGGCAGGATCTGTGATAAGGTCATGCTTAACCGGGTAAACTCTCTCCGGGGTCTTTCAAACTTTTGTGGATTAGTTGGCCGAGGAGCGGCAGCAGGTTTGGCAATCATTACCGCACTGACAGATTGGCGGTGTTCAGGTCGCTCTGTTCTCCGGGAGTTATATACAGCACTAGCCTCCTTTTTGAAGGGCTTCTTCTCAGTACTGGAGGAGGCAACTTTCTGTATCTTCCCCGATTTTATACCGGCCTCAATCCTTTCACCAGTCAGGATTAGATCGGTAAACCCAGCAGAGGAATTACCAATGAGATGATTGAAAAATGGACCAGATAAGGTCCCCAAGAACATATCTACCAGCTCCCGATCCGTCAACGGTGGCTGCACCCTGCCAGCCAGGTCTCTCCATTTCTGAGCGTACTCCTTAAAACCTTCACCCGACCCTAGCGACATACCCTGGAGCTGGGTACGCGTAGGAGCGAGGTCGGCATTATACTGATACTGCTTGTAAAAAGCAGTGGCCAGATCCTCCCAGTTACGAATGCTGATTCCATCTAGCTGATAGAACCAATCGAGGTGAGTCCCTGAAAGACTCTCCTGGAAGAAGTGGATCCAAAGGTTCTTGTCTGCTGTGTAAGGCTGGATCTTCCTTACATAAGAACGGAGGTGCATCTTGGGACAGGAAGCCCCATCATACTTCACGAAGGCAGGTGTTTTGAACTTGTGCGGGATCACCACTCCAGTAGATAACCCCAAGTCTCCGAAATCCAATCCAGGTACCCGTTGAACTTCCACAGCCTTTAATCTGTCTTCCAGCTGTTTGTACCGGTCTTCAGCAGGAGGGTACTGGTCGTCATTGAAGTCTGTTTCAGTATCAGAGCCCACAGGAGTAGTGACCTCCCTTTCATGATGACTACCTTCCGTCACAGATGGAGGAGTCCTTTCAGCTTCAACGACCAAAGTGTTCCCGAGTCTGCGCCCAGTGTTAAATAGCACAGTCCTCCTCTTCTTCTTAGTCTTCTTCAACAGCATGGTCTTTAACTCTTGTTGACCCTGAGACAAGCCCTTGATCAGCTCCTGAAATTGGGCGTTTTGCGCCTGAAACTGGACGTTCTGCGCCTGAAGAGCCTTGATAGCCGCATCGGTTGATGATTCAGGAGGGTTCATGATGCTGAAATAAACAGCGAAGAACGGTAAACAACCTGAAAAGAAGAGTATTTATGATGCACATGATGAATGATATGTGTTTATGCAATGCATTCAAGAGTTCGAAAATTCAAATTTGTTGTAGACCAAAAGGAACACACTTTATTATTAAGAAAATCATTGTTTTACTACATCAAAGCCTCATGGGCAAAAATACAAAAAGATCAAGTCACATCCAAAATATGTTGCGCATCTTCTCTGGAGCTATGTAAGTGTTGAGATTCCTTTCCTCGTGCAACAGGCGAGTGAGCTCCAAAACCTTCTTTTCACTGGCATGCAAACTAGTCTCAAGAGAATTCCTCTCTTCTTTAAGCTGGATCCAACTCTTCTGCATCTCTTCCCAGGATGTGGGCATATCAGGGTGCTGAATAACATGAGACACCTCTCCCTCCAAGGCAGGTTCTTTGATTACTGGAAGCATGTGAGGATAAGGCATTACTAACTTCTGAGAGCGGGCTCGTACCCATTTGAGGTAAGGCTCCAAAGGGATGGAGTTCCTGTGCCCCAGTGTCTTGCTGTCTATCCTACTAGGCATCCTCCAAGCTCTGATAAATCTCTGGCGAAGTCCTTGAGTATCGTTGTCGAAGTCAAAAACTATGTCAGGAATCAACATGTCATGAGGACCATCCCTCCGAGCGTAACCAAATTGTCTCCAAGCCAGGCATGGACTATAAGTAATACCCCCTCTGATTCCAAGTAAAGGAACATTAGGATACTCTCCGCAACGATCAATGATAGTGACATCTTCCCTGGACCTAGGGCACCAATGTATATCTGCATGTGTAAGAGTCATCAACCGTTGTGACCATCTCAAACCCCGCTCGTTCTTCAGGACTGATTGTGGAAGGTGCGAAATAAACCACTTTCCCAGGAGAGGAGTGCAACACATAAGGACACCTCTTTTTCTCATGGTTCGAGTGTAACATGAGTGAAGGATGTCCCCCAGCAGTGTAGGTATAGGATTCCTGGTCATAAAGATCTGGACAGCACTGATATCAATGAGCTGGTCTGGGTTAGGGAACAACACCAAACCATAAACAAGGAGGGCCACAACCTCTTCAAAAGCTTGTAAGTCAAGGGAGTTCCAACAATCATAGGCCTTTTCAAACAGAAACCTGGCTAAGAACCCTTTGATACCACTTCTAACTTCCCAATGTCCCTTGAGGTCAGATGACTGCAGGTGCAAGGCTTTAGCAATCTCTTCAAGCTTAGGTTCCTTTTCTGTACCGTTGAAGGGTAGCTGATCAAGGATAGGGATCTTCAGGAGTCGGGAGAACTCCTCCAATGTAGGTACCAACTGATAGTCCAAGAAAGTGAAACAGTGATGTAGAGGGTCAAAGAATTGGAACAGGACTTTTATCATATCTTCCTCAATGTTGGTGTTGACCAAGCTGATGAGGCTTCCATGCCTTTCACTGAAAGAAGAGTTCTCGGGAATCCTGGATATAAGCTCCTTAAGCTGAGGAGAGATCCTTACAAGACTGATTGGGATTGTCTTTCTACGAACAGTTTCCATGTCCTACAAAACAAGAACAAAGATGAAAATTCGAACCCCTGAAATGGTTAGTTAATGCATATGATGCTGGATGATGTCATGATGCTATGATTAAACACAGATATTTACAAAGACAAACATGTAAGGCACACAAGGCACACAAGACAGGCCCTTAAGGTTTAAGGCCAGCATGGGGTCTGGGTAGTACCCTCTTGAAGTTGGTGGGTTCATCCTGTCCTAATCAAAGTAACCGGGTTCTAAGGTTCCCAATATCACTGGATTGCTTTCATTGTTCATCGTTTCGATTTAGCCACTGAACTGGCGACCGAAATATTCCAGGAAAGCAACCCTCAACTGAGTGTAGTATCGAGTATCAACCAACCTCAGACTGCACCAAAGTCAGTTATCTCACTACCCTAAAGAGGCCAAGATAGTTCAATTAAGGTTCCTAAGGTCTGTTGATGCTTCACGACACCACGCGGAGGCCCCGTACTCTCCTTGACTGAACTCAAGGGTTACCGGTACACACCAAAGTGCCACATCAACGTAGCAGACTGTTTCAACCATGTCGGTATACCCCGCACAGTTCCCTCACAGCCTTGTTGCTACTTTCTAAGAAAGGTATCCCCCAGATCCGGGTTAGGATCTATAGAACTCCCAAGCATCCCATAATTTAAAGCACACAAGGAAAACAATTGAAAACATAGTTATAAGCTAGCCCTAAGGTACACCTCACTTTAAGATTATTCCCCAGCAGAGTCGCCAGTTCTGTGATCGGTGGATCTGGAACTGACTGTTTTAAAGCTGGTTCGCGAAATGTCGCGGAAGCAAGAGTCGCCACCGTCTTTTATTTTCTCCAATAGGAAAGGACAAAAGCACAGAAAAATTCCTTAAAGAGATTGCTCTCGGTTCGGGAGGTAGGTTATAGAAAGGGAAGGTGTTAGCACCCTTTCTATCCATGGTTATCCATGGGCTCTTAGGTACTTGCTCAATGTGTTTTCAAAATTGTTTGCTTGCTTTTCAATGTGGGTTTCAAAAATATTCTTTGAAAAGTTTCAGTTCAACTCGTACGTCAGAGTGTTTGAAAAGTTTGTTTTGAAAGTTTTTTGAAAGTGTTTGGTGTGAAGAGATTTCAGTTTGTTTTGAAATTAGAGCAAGTACCTTTGAGAACCTACCTACCCTAAGGAATTCGTCTGTGTAAATGTCCTTTAAAGTAGTGCCATCCCACCATTGAGAGGTAGGTAGCACCACCGTTGGAGGTGTTCGGGTCAATTCGAGTTTTAGGGACGTGGTGATCACCAGAGCAATGGGAAGACACCTTAGAAGCTACCCTCATGCCAGGTTCCCGGACCATGAGGACTTACTAAGACGTTTCCTACTCGACGACCACCTTTCGAAAGGCAACAGTGAGGCGTACCCTAGGGGTGGTGTGTGCGAATTGTGTGTCATTTTCAGTTCATTGTTTGTCTTGTCGTGCATTGGTGATCTATCGATTCGATTTTATTTTTTGGGCATTCATTCTTTCATGCATATTTATTAACAGTTATATACTTGCGAGAAAATAAATCTAACTATTACAACTGGCGCGGGTCCACATCGCCAAAAAAACTGAACCCGATTTGACTGAAAATAAATAAAGCGAAAAAGTGCAGGAAATAAATCTAAACTTATTACAAGGCTTTGGGGCATATACAGAGTTATTTACACAATACAAAACAAATGCGCGAAATAAAGAGTTTAAACAAGATTAGGGCGTTGGACCCTTTTACAAATAATTAAAATTAATCAAGGAATCTAAAATTAAAAATTAAATGAAAATAATGTTTTTTTGTGTTTTTTAGGTTTAAAAGAAAGAGAGAAAAAATTAGTTAGAATTAAAGTGCTAAACCCTAGTTTTAATGTTTTTTAAGTTTATTATGAAAAAAAAAGATTTAATTTCTAACCTAATTAAATTCTAAACTAATTTATGTACAATTTTTGATTTATAGAAAATAAATAATAAATAATAATATTGTGAGGAAAAAATTAAAAAGGATATGAGAAATTAATAATTAACCTAATTCTACATTTTTTTGGATTTTTATTATGAAAAAAGAATTAAAATTAACATTAAAACCTAATTAAACTAAATGAGTTACATTTTAATTAAAAAAAAAAAGAATCAAAATTAATTATATTTTTTTTTGTCCTTTCTGTATTTTTAATGTTTTTATATTTTTTGTAAGAATTAATTAAATCAGAAAATAAAACACAAAAAATAATAGAATATAAAGAAAATTAGAAAAAAAGAAAAAAAGGATATAACCAGGGAGGTGTGGATTTGAATTTGGAGGTGCAGGCCTGGCCCATTTGCTGGCAATTTATTGACTTTTCCACTCAGGTGTGCGCCTGTTGACTTGCATCCATCCTATGCCTTTGTTCTGGATCCTTGGATGATCATCTGGGACACGTGGATGAACTGACTTTGCAGTGCATGGTGAGTCCTTATGTGAGCGCTGCATGGAATTACCAAATGAAAAATAATATGGAAATTTTACAAGGCCTGGGATTCGAACCCAGGCCATAAGCATTGCAAGCGTAACAGCTGTACCACTGGAGCATTTGTGTTTCATTTAATATATAACATAATATAAATAATATAAATTAAACCCAACGCCTAATGACTAAAGCGCGCGCGAATTCAAATTGCCCAGTCTCCGTGTGACAACTCATCGTCTCTTCCATTCTTTCTGAAACATGAGGACAAAGGCAACGTTTTTTTGATCGTTGTTTTAGAGGGCCTAATAGAAAATAGCGACTAGCCCCTCGTCGCTCATAAATTGAGCGCGAGGGTGCCATCTTCTTCGTCTGGATGAGCTGAGCATGATGATGGTACTGGCATGGTCCAATTTTTCCCCTAGTGAGAACCCCCAATTTGAAGCAACCTGTAACCCTAAAAAACGCACATGGTGGATTCTTGTATACAGCAAAATAATGTAATTAAACGTTGTGGTTAGCTTAGAAATAGCAATATGAACATGAATCAACAAAGAAAAATGCAAAAGGATGATGGAATCATGCTATACGATTTCAAAAGTTTCAAGGTTCAGTTTTGATTCTAACTACCAATTCTTGAGGTTTTAGTTGATGTTAATGATTGGCCCGCGTTCAGAATTGTCTCAGGAAGCTATTGGTACAAAAATTTTGGCTTGAAAAGATCCCTAGCATTGATTTCAGATTTGCATTTTATGTCCAAATTTTTAAAGTTTCAATGGCTTTTTCAGCGAGCTTTTTGCTATGTTCTAGGTAGGGTTGGACTCAGTGATCATCATAGAATTGAATAGGCTTGCTAACTCACCTTAATTCATGCTTGTTAGAGAATTGGTCTTAGGGTTTGTCCATTAACCATTTTTTCCTAATTTCTAGCCAAAACCTAGACCTAGTATGTAAATGAACCTTGGCCTGATTTTTGAGTTGGTTCATGATACATAGAACTTGTCCAAGTTCATATGACACCATTTCATTGATTTTTAAATTTTATTTGAATTTTCAAAGAATTAAAATGAATTAAATCATCAAAAATTAAATAAAATAAAAAAGTCAACATTTGGTCTTGAAATCAACCATGGGCCACGTGTGTGGCATGACAAGGATGAACAAAGTGAGAAAAATGGGGCCCTTTTGTCAAAATTGGATTTTCAAGGATAGTTGACTTTTGCCATTTCACAAAAATTTCCCAACTTCTACAAGGCATAACTTGCTCAATTTTTAAGCTTTTCACATGTTCTTGGACATTTTGGAAAGGTCTTTGAGTCCTTTAACCAATGCCTTTGGTCCCATGTCATTTTGATTTACCAATCTCAAGTTATGGTCTTTGCCTTAAAGTCCCTTTTTGTTGACTTTTGAAAATGACCTATAATGTTGAAATTGATAACTTTTTGTGAGAGCATTTCTTGGACTTGAAGTATGAAGATGAGTTGTAGGAAATGTCTTTCTCTTCAAAATGAGCTTTGGATGGAATTTTTCTGATAATCCATGTGAAAGTTATGCCCTGGTCAATTTCAGTTGACTTTTTCAGCTGTCCAAATATAGCAACTTTTGCATCTTTGATGATTTCTGAGCCAAATTTTGAGAATCATGATCAAGTATTGATCAAATGATGTTTGTGGCTTCAAAATGATATATTGACCAAAAATTTGAACTTTTGACTGCCAAATGACCATTTTGCCCCTACAGTTGACTGTAGTGCAATCTAGGGTTTTGACTGTGCAATCTTGAGCTGAATGCCTTGAAACTTGATATGAGGATGCTTGACCATGTTTGTAAGCCTATGAGACTTGATTGAGCCTTTGAAAACTTCCTTTTCTTGATCAAACTCAAAACCCTAATTTGGACTGTTTAGGAGACTGTTGAACTGCACAACCCTTGGGGAATTTTGTGACCTTGACTTGGCAATTTCTTGAGGAATATGGGAGGGCAAATTTTGGGGTATAACAGGTGGTTCTTGGAGATACTCTTTGATTCTTTCGAAAGCGGCCTGACATTCGTCGTTCCAACGTGCTACTTGATCTTTCTTCAGCAGCTTGAAGATTGGTTCGCAGGTAGCGGTTAGATGCGAGATGAATCGGGCAATGTAGTTCAACCATCTTAGAAAGCCTCTGACTTCTTTCTCTGTCTTGGGAGCCGGAATCTCTTGTATGGCTTTCACTTTGGCAGGATCTACTTGAATACCTTTGTCGCTTACGATGAAGCCTAGCAATTTTCTAGATCTCACCCCAAAGGTGCACTTGTTTGGGTTCAACCTCAGCTTGTACAACTTCAGACGGTCAAACAGCTTTTGTAGGTGGTCAAGGTGTTCCTCCTCAGTTTGGGACCTTGCAATCATATCTTCGACGTATACTTCAATTTCATGATGGATCATGTCATGAAATAAAGCAACCATGGCACGTTGGTAGGTTGCCCCAGCATTTTTCAACCCAAAAGGCATGACCTTGTAGCAAAAGGTGCCCCACTGAGTAACAAAAGTGGTCTTCTCCATGTCTTCAGGAGCCATCTTGATCTGATTATAACCGGAGAAACCGTCCATGAAGGAGAAAACTTTATGCTGGGCAGTGTTATCAACCAGAACATCGATGTGAGGAAGAGGGAAATCATCCTTAGGGCTCGCCCTATTCAAATCCCTGTAATCAACACACATTCGGACCTTACCATCTTTCTTCGGCACTGGAACCACGTTGGCAACCCACTGAGGGTAAGAAGTCACTGCTAGAAATTCGGCATCAAATTGTTTCATAACCTCAGCTTTGATTTTCTCGGACATTTCTGGACGCATCCGGCGGACCTTCTGTTTTACCGGAGGGCAATCTTCCTTGGTAGGCAGGTGATGAACTACTATATCCGTATCCAACCCAGGCATGTCTTCGTAAGACCAGGCAAAGATTTCAACGTATTCATTTAACAGCTGTATCAGGTGCTCCTTGACACTCGGTTCCAGATTGGCGCCCACTTGTACTTCCTTCCGGTCTTCCTCGGTTCCTAAGTTGACTGTTTCTAACAACTCTTCGTGAGGCAAGATGGCCTTTTCTTCTTGCTGTAAAAGTCTGGCCAGCTCTTCCGGTACTTCACAACCTTCGCCATCTTCATACTCAGCTTGATTGACCAGATCTTCAGAGTTATTGAAAGGCATAGCAGAATAGTCACCCATAGAATCCAGAGTGGATGGGTACCTGCATTTGTGAGTGTGGGTGTGTGAAAGGGATAGCCATCCTCAAACAAACAAAATGCAAAAAGGAAAGAAAATGAACACAGCAGTTTATCAATGAAAAACTTCCAATGAATCATTAAACATTGCATATGGATATGAAGATAATCAAAACCCTTACAAATGGACCCACATGCCCCGGGCAAGGCATGAGGTGAAAAAGTAGTGTACGGATTGTTCAAGAGTAAATATTACAAACCAACAGGAAATGTTTGACAGATAATTACTGATTAATAAAAGTAATGGGGACAAAGTCCTTTGCCTGCCAGTTGCATAGTCCTCCTTCGATGGTTGGGTAGATCCAATCTTCAATGTTGGCCTCTTCGTCTTCACCCTCCAAAGCGTTGATTCCACAAGGAGAAATCTTGACGGGCGTTCTTTCAATCTTTGAGCGGCGCATAGCTTTCTGCCCTGCAGTAGTGAATCCTAACCCAAACTTGTCTGTTTTGTGAGGAATATCCGGAAACTGACCCCATGTTGAGCTCTTCCCTTCCTTCAATGCAGCCTTTGCGTCTTTCAGAGATGCCATCCTGGCCACTTGCTTTGGTACCTCAGCTACCACTTTTGCTACTGCCACTTCAGGAGAGACTTCCTCGAAGTGCTGGAATGGTGTTTCAATGAATTCTCCTTCCACCTCTACATACCGAAAGGAGTTTAGATGGCTGATCATATATTCCTCTTCACCGTGTACGATTATGATTTTTCCTTTGACAGGGTACTTCAACATCTGATGCAAGGAGGAGGTGACAGCCCCAACATGATGGATCCAGGGCCTTCCTAGCAAGCAAGAGTATGATGGACGAATGTCCATCACATAGAAAGTAGATTTAAACACCTCAGTGCCCACCTTGATGGGAATATCAACTTCCCCATGGACCATTCTCTTTGAACCGTCAAAAGCTCTGACAATGATATCACTTGGCTTCAGCTCTAAACCTTCACAATCCAGCCGGTCCAAAGCTTTCTTAGGTAGCACATTTAGCGAAGAACCAGTATCGACCAAGACATGGGCGAGAGTGGTCCCTCGGCACTCGACTGAAACGTGCACGGCATCATTGTGGTTCCTGCCTTTAGGAGTTAGGTCTGCATCAGAGAAACCTAAGCCATTGTCTGCGGTAAGGCTGGCCACACAATTTTGGAATTGGTCTGCAGAGGTTTCCTGGGGCACATGGGCTGTTTTCAGGAATTTTATCAATGCTTTAGCGTGTGCCTCGGAGAAAAGCAGTAATGCTAACATGGAGATATTCGAGGGGGTTTGCCCCAGTTGCTCTACCACGTCATAATCACTCTTTTTAATTATCTTCAGGATCTCCTCCATCTCTTTCTTAGAGGTCTCCGGGATGACCAAAGGTTGAGCCCTCGTCCTGACGAGCTCATCTTGGATCCCTTTCCTCTTATCAGCTGAAGAAGGAGGGACAACAATAGGAGTAACAGTTTCTTCAATCAACGGAGTTTCGGCGGAAAGTTTCATTGGTGCAGGATTATCTCTGGCAGCAGCTGAGGGTCCAAAGATTGCCTTTGGAGGGGCAATCTCTGGAGAAAATATTCTCCCACTTCGGGTGATCTTGCTTGTACCAGCAACGTTTCCAATGCTGGCATCCTCTTCATCAGAGCTTTCTTCGGTTACTTCAAATTGTTTAACACCATGGTAGTAGATGTCTCCACCGTAATTCCATGGTATTGACTTGTCAGAACTGTAGGGGACAGGCCCGGGCATAGTTATTTTCAAGGGAACAATCTTTGTAGCTGATGTAATCTTAACAGGCTTTCTGACGGCCTTGGAAAGATTGGCGTGAATGGTGATAATTGAGACATCTTCAGTAGGGGTTGGAATAGCAGGAATCTTCTCAAACAGAATTTGTCGACTGTCCATCAGGCTTTGGATGCCTTTCTTCAGGGATGGGCAGTCAAATGGCAGAGAGTAACAACAGTAGCAGTCTTCTTTGCATCCCGGGAAAATCCCGGCTCTTAGCAGGTTTAACTTGATTGTTAACAGCGGAGTCATCAGGTCATTGACATCAGAAACATACAAATCTTCCTCAATAGCATGGACATTTCGACCATGTTTCAGCATCGGAGCAGATATCACGTTCGGCTTCTCTGGAGCATCGAATTCCACCTCTTTTGCATCTATCAAGTCTTGGATTTTATTTTTTAGCGCCCAACAATCATTTGTGTCATGCCTGACGCTATCAGAATGGTATGCGCATTTAGCATTGGGATGATAGTGCGGTGAATCAGTATTCACAGTCTTTGGTGCTTCCCTAATCTTGGTGAGATTCAATTTCAACAGATGTGGAAGAACTTGCGCAGGTGTCATATTGATACGGGTAAACTGTTGTGGTGGCCGTTCTGCCCATTGCTGTTTAGGTCTGGACTGGTTATTGCGAGGCTGATCGTTTGATGGATTTTGGATCATTACGGCCCCCACAGTCGACCGACGCTCACTTCTTCCTGCTCCTCTCTGAGAATACACAACAGTCATTTCCTTCTTCGCCGGAAATGATTTCTTAACAGCTGTAGATGTAGAGACCTCCTTCTGAATCTTTCCATTCTTGATACCGGCTTTTACCCGCTCGCCAGTCAGAATTAATTCAGTAAACCCTGCGGAAGAGCTACCGATCAGGTGGTTAAAGAATGGACCAGACAGGGTCCCCAGGAACATATCAACAAGTTCTCTATCAGAAAGAGGTGGCTGCACCCTTCCAGCCAAATCACACTGTTTTTGGGCATATTCCTTAAATCCCTCACCTGAGGCCATTCCCATACTCTGTAGCTGAGTACGGGTTGGTGCCAGGTCAGAGTTATACTGATATTGGCGATAAAAAGCAGCCGCCAGATCCTCCCAACTATGTATCTCCGATCTTTCCAGCTTGTAAAACCAGTCTAGCTGAGTGCCAGACAGGCTATCTTGAAAGAAGTGTACCCAAAGGTTTCTGTCAGAAGTGTGAGGTTGGATTCTTCGGACGTACGACCTTAGGTGCATTTTTGGGCAAGACAGCCCGTCATATCTTGCAAAAATTGGTACTTTGAACTTCGGGGGGATCACAATTCCAGCAATTAATCCCAAATCTTCGAAATCTAAGCCGGGAACTCTCTACATCTCCATAGCTGCCAACCTGTCTTCCAAGTTTTTATACTTATCATCGGCGGGTATTGTTGCTCTGTGTAGTCTTCATCTTCCTCAGCCTCTTCTTCCTCAGCCTCAGACTCGGAAAGTGGTGCAGCCCCCTTTCCCTTGCTGGTTTCTTCTTCGGATGCAGAGGGAAATTCAAGAACCCTTCTGGCTTCGTTCTCAAATCTTCTTCCAAAGGTAACCGCCCCGGTTCTCTTCATCTTCTTTTTCAACTTTTCTTTCCCCAGCAGCGCTTTTAGATCTTCCTGACCCTTTGCCAAGGTCATCAAGAGATCCTGAAACTGTGAATTCTGAGATTGTAGATCTTTGACCGTCTTTTCGAGATCCATCTTACGGAAATAAACAACAGAAAGATAAGGAAACATGGTGTGGAGACCTGCTTATGCACATGATGAATGATATGTTTATTTATGCAATGCATTCAAGGATTTAGAAATTCACAATCGTTGCAAACAAAAAGAACACACGTCATATTAATAAGAAGAAATTGCGTCAGTACATAAATGCCCCATGGGCCAAATATTACAAAAAACTTCTCAAGGTAAAAAGACGTTGCGCATCCTCTTTGGTGCGATGTAGGTGTTGAGAGTCTCTTCCTCATGGAGTCGGCGGGTAAGCTCCAAGACCTTCTTCTCGCTGGCGTAGAAGCTGGCTTCAAAAGTATCCCTCTCTTCTCTGAGTTGGATACATCTCTTCTGCATCTCCTCCCTTGACGTTGGCATGTCGGGGTATAGGACGGTGTAGGGAACCTCTCCTTCCTTGACGGGCTCCTTAATCACCGGGAGAATATGAGGGTAAGGCATCATTAGACTCTGGGCCCTGGTTCGCACCCACTTGAGGTAAGGCTCAAGAGGAATGGAGTTCTTGTGTCCCAGTGTCTTAGTATCTACCTTGTTAGGCATCCTCCAAGCTCTGATGAACCTTTGGCGAAGTCCTTGCGCATCGTTGTCAAAGTCAAAAACTAGGTCAGGAATCAACATGTCGTGAGGGCCATCCCTCCGTGCATATCTAAATTATCTCAAAGCTAGACAAGGGTTATAGGTAATGCCTCCCCTAATTCCAAGTAATGGAACATTAGGGAACTCTCCATAACGATCGACAATGATGATATTTTCTCTGGACCGAGAACACCAATGTACATCAGAGTGCGTGAGAGTCATCAACCGTTGTGACCACCTTAAGCCTTGGTCATTCTTCAAAATAGCTTGTGGAAGGTGCGAAATAAACCACCTTGCATGGAGAGGAGTACAGCACATGAGAACACCTCTCTTTCTCATTGTTCGTGTGTAAAATGAGTGGAGGATGTCCCCAAGCAATGTAGGTATTGGATTCCTGGATAAGAAGATCTTGACGGTGTTGACATCTATAAGCTGGTCAGGATTTGGGAACAAGACCAGCCCATAAATGAGGAGTGCCACAATTTCTTCAAAGGCTTGTAGGTCCAATGAATTCCAACACTCTTGTGCCTTCTCAAACAAGAATTTTGCCAAGAAGCCTTTGACACCGCTTCTAGTTTCCCAATGCCCCTTGATGTCGGATGGTTGCAAGTGTAGTGCTTGAGCAACATCTTCGGGCTTTGGTTCCTTTTCCGTACCGTTGAAAGGTAGTTGATTAAGGATAGGAATTCTCAAGAGTTGAGAAAATTCCTCCAAAGTGGGCACCAATTGGTAGTCGGGGAATGTGAAACAGTGGTGAAGGGGGTCAAAGAACTGGAACAAAACCTTCATCATGTCTTCTTCAGTGCTGGTGTTGACTAGGCTGAGCCGTCTACCATGTCTTTCACTGAAGGGAGAGCTTTCGGGAATTCTGGATGTGAGCTCCTTGAGTTGAGGAGGGATTCTCACAAGGTTGACTTGGATGGTTTTCCTGCGAGGAATTTCCATGACCTACAAAACAAGAACAAAGGTGAAGATCCAAACCCTTGAAATGGTTAGTGTATGCATATGATGCTTTATGATGTTCATGATGTATGCACAAACATATGTACAGGCAAATCACACAAAACCCTAGTTTCAGGCTTGCATGGGTTTCACAGATAAGTACCCTCTTGAGTGTAGTTGGCTTAAAACCTGTCTTATAAATAGTAACCGGGTTCTAAGGAGCTCAATATCATTGGATTATTTTCTATGTTCATCGTTTTGGTTTAGCCACTTAACTGGCGACCAAAATATTCCAAGAAAACAACCCTCAATGAGTGTAGTATCGAGTATCTACCAACTTCGGATTGTACCAAAGCCGGTCATCTCACTACTCCTAACAAAAGGCCAAGATGGTCAAGTAAGGTTCTAGGTCATTAGTGATTAGTGACATCACTCAGCGGCCCCGTACTCTCCTTGATTGAACTCAAGGGTTACCGGTACTCACAAATATGTCGCACTAATATAGCTATTGCTTCAACCGTGTCGGTATACCCCGCACAGTTTCCACAACGTATTGCTATCTATGAATGTTTCCCAAATCTGGGTGTAGGATTTCAAGCCCAAACAAGAGAACCACAAAGGCAAAGCAAACAATTAATCATGTAAGAGGGTGATCTAAAAACCCTAAGGTAACCCCACTTTTAAATCAATCCCCAACAGAGTCGCCAGTTCTGTGATACGGTGGGAGAACTGACTTGAGTTTTGCGTTTGTATTCGCACTTGTTCGGTTTAGCAAGAGTCGCCATCTACTTTTTATTTTATCCTAAAGGAAAGGTTAAAAAGCACAGGAAAAACCTTTTGAGATGTTTCGTGGGTTCGGGGGGTAGATTATGAAAAGGGAAGGTATTAGCACCCTTTTCATCCATGGTTATCCATGGGCTCTTAGTTACTTGGTTTTAGATCACTTGCCTTGATTTTTGATTGCTTGAAAATGGTGTGTGTGTGTGTGTGTGTTTTGAAAATGTTTTGAAATAGACGCCTTTGTTTCGGCAACCGTTGTAATGACTCGTGTTTGAGTATATACAAGGGTGTGTATCTTTTCGAAAAGATGTTTCAAATGTTTTTGAAAGTTTTGTTTTGAAAGTGTTGTGGAGTGTGATTTAAAAAGTAGGCAAGTGTTTTTGCAAGTTTGATCAAGTAACTAAGAGTTTTGTCTACCCCTAATGTACTCAAAGGTTTTTCTCATGTTTTAACCCTTTTTAACAATTTTGTTCCACCATTGTATTTGGTGGACAATCTTGTGTTTAGGATGTTTAATGGGACAGGCGCGGGTCATCGTATGGACCATGAATGCAATGGTGCCAAGTGTCTTTGGCAAATTTTTCTTGAAGGGACTATGATCATTTTGATAGGCAACTTCCGAAAGCGTCATCGAGGGACTTATGATCATTTGAATTGTTTTGCCAAAGAAACTCGACGTGCAAGCATGGCCCATTTTGGAAGGCAACATGTGAGATTACCCTAGGGGTGCAAGTGTGATTGTGTATTGATTTCATGTATTTGTCTTGTATTAGGTTATCTAGCGTTCGATTTTATGTACATACAAACCCTAGGTCTAACCATGGTATATTTAAAAGCGATAAATTGCGGGAATTTAAAGTCTACGCTATTACAAAATAGTATCCGGGAGTGGGGGTACAAATTTATAAATGGGGATGAGACTTAAATAATTACAACCAAATCGAATCGATCGCAATGTAAAATGTATCAAATGTACAAGAATAAGCAAATGTATAATGTATCAATGTAAGTGTATTTGTGTATTGCAAACGTGTAAGTGTGTAAGTGTATATGTAAATGTATGAGGTTTATTTATAAGTGCGAGAAAATGTGAATTTAATGTATTATCAAGTATTGTTAACTTAATGAAAAATTAAGTGTTTGTTATGTATTTTGTATTCTTACATTTTGTTTAATATGTACCAATAAGAAAATTTAATAAAAGAAAAGAAAACATCTTAAGTTCTATATTTTTTTTTATGTATTAAAATAAGGTATTTTAATTAATTATGTACAAAGAAAAAATATATTTTTTTTAAGAAAAGAAAAGAATATTTTAAGTTCTATTTTTTATGTATTAAAAATTAATATATTTGTATTTAGTATTTTTATGCATAAAAAGAAAAGAAAAATGTTCAAATTTAAGAGAAAAATTAATGTTTTTAATTAGTAATTTTGTGTATAAAAAGGATTTATATAGGAAAAAAAATTTAAGATAAAAAATCTATTCATCTATTTAAACCTAAAGTTCATGTAAATAAAGAAAGTTTTATAAAAAGAAATAAGGTTTTTTTTTAGCTATACTAGAAAGATAAATAAAAAAAGGTTAGTGGATGTACAAAATTTATAAAAAATAAAATAAGAGGTTTTGATCAAAATTGGGGTAAAGTCAGTATGTTAATTTCTGTGCAAAAGAAAATGGGCTAAGGGAAATTAAATGGCCCAAACGAGGCAAAGGCACGTGGGGGGTGCGTTTGGAAAAATGAACGGGCTTAAGCATTTTGAAGGGCAAGGCCCATTTGCTTCACAAATTATTTTTAGGGTTTGTCATAGTTTGTCTCAATTGGGAAAACTTAGGGTTTGAGAAACACAGAGGCGCCGTTCTTCGTTTTTTGCTCTTCGTCTTCTTTGCTTCGCTTCTGAGTTTCTTCTTTGCCATGACCACTGATGCAATCTTCCGTCCAAGGCCACCCACGCCACCATCTGTCCTCCTCCTCACGTTCAACTCAAACGGCGGTAAAAAGAAGGTATGACTTATTTCAACGCGTTAGGGGTTTTGAATTTTTTAACCTTGCATGCTTTACTTTTCATCGTGTTCTGATCTTAAGTGTTATTATTGTTGTTTCTGTTGAGGTATGAAAGGGAATGGAAGAAAATTATACTACCTCTTAGAGACGGAGGAGGAAAGGATTGGGAGGCGCTGTGGCGGTCAGAGACGAGGGGAACGGTGATGATGAACTTGCTCTTCCTGGTATCTTTATCTTTTTTGGCCCTTTGTTGGGTTTAATGATGCATTTCTGAAAGCCTAGTTTAACTTCCTTTTTCTCTTCTTCTCTTATCCTCGCTTCTGCTTGTGTATGCTTCTGTGTGTTTGGTTGCCTTGGATGATGTTGCCTTCGTTTATATGCTTGATGATGATTGATATGTTGCCTATGATGAAAGTTTTCTGAGGCTTGGTTGCTTAGAACTGCTTAGTGTTTGATATGCTGAGACATTGGGAGAATATTTTTGTGGTGGATTTTGTTGGTATGTTTGGTTGTTTGGCTCAGTGATGAACCATTGGTGTTCTGAGAGCGGCCTGTTGGCTAGGCTTAGTGTGCTTGACAGTTTGTATGGTTTGAGGTAAGGTTTTGGTGATTTTGGCGTGGGCTTGAAGCTTGTATGGTCTAGGTTTCAAGTTGGACAGTTTGTGTTGTTTGGTTACAAGTTTGAGCTTGTTGTGTCTTTTGGTGTTTTGGTTTAGAAAACACAGGTTTAGGTTTCAAGGCTTGGCTTTGTCATGCTTGATGCAGGTATGAGGCTTTTGTTTGAAAGGTTTCTGTTTGTGTTTTAAGGCTAGGCTTGACAGGTTGGGACAAAGGTTTTTTGTTTTCAGGTTAGGGGGCTTGGCCTTGTGTGCGTTGAGTTTGTATGCTTAAAGTTTGATGGACTTGGGAATTCTTAGGCTTTTTTTTTGGCTTGGCTATTTCTGGTCTTTTGTTTATGTGGCTTGTGATGTATATGTTATGCAGGCGGAGGCTCGTCCCTTGAAAGGTTGAAGGCTTCGGTCTTTTATCCTGCAGGGTCTTGGCCTTGTAGTCTTTGAAAGGCATGAGCTATTATATTTTGTATATTCTTTCTTGGTCAAAATTGTGAACAGGTTTGCAAGGCTGGAGGTTTTCCCTCTTTCTGATATCCTGCTACATATGTTCTTCCCCCTTTTGCTGTGTATTCTGATATGCTGTTTATATCTCTGCCTTCTTCTTTTTACTGTGTTATTACATTTTGTTTTTATATCTCTTTCAAGCCTAAGCCTATAAGCCCAGTACTTCTTTTTCTCTCTCTCCTCTCTCTTGACAATTTTTAAGCATTTAATATTGCTTATATTTGTCTTATTCTGAAAAAGCAAATGACTGGAAAATGATGATATTGATGTTGCTTACACTTGTATATTTTCCTCTGCATACTTCCATGTTTCTTGCATACTTTATGTACTTTCTCTTGACAGCTTTTGGCTTAGTTGATACTTTGATCCTTGGACAGCTTTTGGCTTAGTTTGAGAATGTAACTTAGTTTGGAAACTTGGTTGACAATTCTTTTGATTTATGCAGTATGCTTAAAAATTTGAATTTGTGCAAAAAAAAATCAACTTTGTGCATTTCATGTTTCATTGCAAACATTTCATCCCTCTTTGTGAACCGGGAGAAATCCCGTGATTTGCAGAGAGGGCAAAACTGATTCCGGCCATTTGTTTTTAATGATGAATCTATAAATTACTGTCTGCCTTTTATTTATTTTATCTGCAATTGACTTTTCTTTTGTTTCTTATTTTTGCAGATAAAATTCAATGGAGCATTGGAGCAATGGACGGAAGATGAAGACTTAGGAATTTTCTTAGGATAGTTTTATTTCAATTTCAATTGTCTGTAAAATTATCATTGTAAATACTTCGTAAATGAATACTGTATTTAAATAATAATTGTAACAAATAAATTAAAGATGAATAAAATCTATTTTTTATCAGTTAATTCCTTTTCTTCTTCTCAATTGTTTATTTTATTATTTATAATTCTCAAATTATAATAATTGAAAATAAATTCCAACCATTTTAACTCAGAATAATAAATAATCCATAAACGTCCGGCATCTTGAATAATCAAAGCAATGCACTATCAAATCACACATGCCCAAATGTCTTTTCCTTTTACTGACTTTAATCAAACACTGCAAACTCAATCCAAATGCCTCTTTTCACTGATTTAGTCAAACACTGCGAACTTAATCCAAATGCTTCAGTCCACATCTCAAAATAACTTGAAAAACACCGTAGAATTAAATCTTTCTGAGAAATGTGCGCACGAAAACCCTAGTTCTTGATTAAATGTCAAAGAAACGTCCGCCTGATCAAAACCTGAACCAACTCAACCAAACCTTAGCAATCTGCCTGAGCTGCTTTAAAACCAGTGAAAACCCTAATTTTGACTGACGAGAAAAGTCTGTTTGATCGATTCTTGAGCCAGTCTGAAAAAATCAGGAAAACGCCTGAGGCTGTGGTTTCTTGTGGAAAAAATACGAGGGAAATTTTTGGGGTACAACATCATCTTAATCTGATTGTAACCGGAGAAACCATCCATAAAGGAGAAAACCTTATGCTGTGTAGTGTTGTTAACCAGAACATCGATATGAGGCAGAGGGAAATCATCCTTGGGGCTCGCCCTGTTCAGATCCATATAGTCAACACACATTCGAACCTTACCATCTTTCTTCGGCACTGGAACCACGATGCAACCCACTGCGGGTAAGAAGTAACTGCTAGAAAACCGGCATCAAACTGTTTCATAACCTCAGCCTTAATTTTCTCAGACATTTATGGGCGCATTCGGCGAACTTTCTGTTTCACTGGAGGACAGTCTTCCTTGGTGGGCAGGCGGTGAACCACAATGTCGGTATCCAACCCAGGCATATCTCCATAAGACCAGGAAAAGATCTCAACATAATCACGCAGCATCTGTATCAACCGTTGCTTAACACTAGGCTCCAGATTTGCACCGATCTTGACCTCTTTCTTGTCTACCTCTGTACCCAGATTCGCTGTTTCCACTGGCTCTTCATGCGGATGTATGGCCCTCTCTTCCTGAAGTAACAATCTAGCAAGTTCCCCAGGTACTTCACAATCATCCTCACCTTCTTCCTCGGCTTGGTTGATCGGACTTTCTAAGTCATAACTGGTAGTAGCAGAGTCGTTATCAGTGGGATCCAGAGTGGATGTAGACCTGCATATGTGAGTGTGTGTAAGATAAATAACTGTTTGATAAAGTGCAAAAAAGAAAAACAAGGAGCGCAAAATTTGTAATGCAAGAAAACGTCAAATGCTTTTATTGATGATATATGGAAATGACATATAATAAGCCCTCAAACAAAGCCACGGTGTCTCGGGCAAGGCACCGAGCCGTAAAAGTTTCAAATTGTCTGTTACAAACTCAAAACAAAAGTCTTATTACTGTGTAATAACAGAAATGGGCACGAAGTCCTTTTTCGTCCAATTGCTTAATCCACCGTCGGTAGTCAGGTAAATCCAGCTTTCGAAATCTGAATCCTCTTTATTATCTCCAATAGCATTTACTACCGCGTCATGTTTTGGCATAGGAGCCGTTATGACATTAGGATTTTCTGGTGCCTCAAACTCAATTTCCTTAGTTTCAATCAGATCCTACACTTTATTCTTCAAAGCCCAGTAGTTATTGGTATCATGCCCTGGGCTATCGGAGTGAAAAGCACAGTGGGCGTTTGGATTATACAGTGGTGATGTAGTAATGGGATTCTTCGGGGCTTCCCTTAGAGTCACCAAGTTGGTCTTTAACAACTGCGGCAGAATTTGAGACAGGGTCATACTGAGCCGAGTGAATTGTCTCTGCAGCCTCTCTGCTCTTTGCTGGGTGTTGCGTTGTGGGGCAACAGTTGGTCTTGATATTACTACCGCATGCACTGCTTGGCGGCGCTCAGGTCGATTTTGGCTCCTCGAGCTGTAAACTGCACTAGATTCCTTCTTGAAAGGCTTCTTCTCTGTATTTGACGAAGCATCCTTCTGTATCTTGCCGCTCTTGATACCGGCCTCAACTCTCTCCCCAGTCATAATCAATTCAATGAACCCAGACGATGAACTTCTGATCAAATGATTGAAATACGAACCAGACAAGGTCCCAAGAAACATATCCACCAACTCCCTATCAGCCAGAGGGGGTTGTACTCTTCCTGCAAGATCTCTCCATTTCTGAGCGTAGTCCTTGAAACCTTCGCTCACACCCATAGACATACCCTAAAGTTGGGTACGTGTGGGAGCAAGGTCAGCATTATACTGGTACTGCTTGTAAAAAGCAGCAGCAAGGTCCTCCCAGTTACGGACGTTAGCTCCTTCCAGTTGGTAGAACCATTCAAGTTAAGTCCCTGACATACTATCTTGAAAGAAATGAACCCAGAGGTTCCTATCAGCAGTATGCAGTTGAATCTTTCTAACATACGAGCGGAGGTGTAACTTCGGGCAGGAGATCCCGTCGTACTTAGCAAAGACATGAGCTTTAAACTTGTGTGGGATCACCACCCCATATGCCAAACCTAAATCTCCGAAGTCCAAACCAAGGACTTTCTGGATCTCCATTGCATTTATCCAGTCTTTAAGTTGTTTATACCTATCCTCGGTAGGAGGATACTGGTCTTCATCAAAGTCGGTGTCATTGTCAGAAACCACAGGGCTAGGACCCTTCCTTTCTTCTTGATTCTCTCCTCCTCCAGATGAGTGAGACAAATCAACTTCCTGTCTCAACCTGTTCCCGAACCTGTGACCCATATTCAGGAGGACCATCTTCTTCTTCTTCTTCTTCTTCTTCTTGTCCTTCAAGATAAGAGTCTTCAAATCTTGTTAACTCTTGGCCAAGTTCATGAACATCTCCTGGAACTGAGCATTCTGAGCTTGTAGAGCCTTGATGGCTTGATCAGTAGGTGTTTCAGAAGACATGATGTGCTGAAATAAACAGCGAAGAAGATAAGAAACATGTAAGGGTACCTGTAATGAGGTTCATGGGAATGGAATGCGTATGAAATGATTTCAAAGACTTTAGGGAGATTCAAATTTGTAAACCAAAATGAAACACACTTTATTAGATAAAAACTTGAAACAATGTTTAACAAATGCCTTTAAGGCGTTACAAAAGAAATACTGAAAAGCAAATCTAAACTAGAAACAATAAAAGACATCAGCGCTCCCATGGTCGTTTTCCTTTCGTGCTGACATAATCGTTGAGGACTCTCTCATTCTCCAGCTGCCTTGTAAGCTTCAGGATCTTCCGTTCCTGCTCATGATACTTCTCTCTGTAGGTATCCCGTTCTTCCCTTAATTGGATCCAAGACCTCTTCAATGCCCCCAGATCAGTAGGCATATGAGGATGGATGATCGTATAAGGAACATCTTCTTCATCATTACGCTCTACAATTACCGGCAGAACAACTTCATAGGGCATTCCCAGCTTTTGAGCACGGGCTCAAACCCACTGGAGATACGGTTGCATCGGGAGAGAAGTCTTCATTCCTAGCTCATGTGGATCAGACCTGTTCACCCTGTCCCAGGCTCGTATAAATCTGCAGCGATGTCCCTCAACATCTCCCATGAAGTCAAAGACAATGTCTGGAAGAAGAAGCTCATGAGGACCGTCCCTTCGAGCTCGTCCAAACTGCCGTAAGGCCAAACAAGGATTATAGGTTATTCCTCCTCTAATCCCAAGCAATGGAACATTGGGGTATTCCCCGCACCAATCAATGACAGCTACCTTTTCCATATCTTTAGTACTCCAAAGGATGTCCGTATGAGCAAGGGACATGATTCTGCAAGCCCAACCCATACCTTCCTCATTCTTCAATACAGATTTGGGGAGGTGAGAAATAAACCACCTCGCCAGAAGCGGTGCACAACACATAAGGGTTCCCCGTTTCCGAGCAGTACGGGCATAAAGAGCATGTAGAATGTCACCTAAGAGAGTGGGCACTGGATTACGGGACATGAAAATCTTCAATGCGTTCACATCAACAAAAGAATCTGAATTTGGGAACAGAACCAAGCCATAGATAAGGAGGGTCAGGATGTCTTCAAATCCTTGAAAGTCCAAACTATCCCAGAACTGTTGAGCCTGGTCAATCAAGAACTTAGCCAAGAAGCCTTTAATCCCACTCCGAGTCTCCCAGTTAGATACTACATCAACCCTTGTAAGATGGAGGGCTGAAGCAATATCCTCTTGCCTAGGAGCTATCTCCAAACCTGTAAAGGGTGTCTGCTCTAGAATAGATATGCCAAGTAAATCAGAGAACTCCTCCAAAGTAGGGACCAACTGATAGTCCGGGAAGGTGAAACAGTGATGCAACGAGTCAAAGAATTGGAACAAGACGCTCATCATTTGCTCGTCTAACTTGGAAGAGACCAGGATGAGGATATGACCATGTCTTCTAACAAAGGAAGAAGTATCAGTAACCTTCGAAACCAACTCTCTAAGCTGAGCAGGTATCTGCACGAAACTGATCCGAATGGTATTTCTACGCATAGATGCCATGATCTGCAAAACAGAACAAAGATGAATCCCCTCGGTCTTTGAAATGGTTAGTCTAATGAAATATGCATGCGATGTCATGATGCATGATGTCATGATAAAAACATACCACAGGTATCATAGATAGCAAACATGGTAAGGGCAAGCAAGTCACACAATAACCCTTAAATTTCAGGCTGGCATGGAGTTTAGGTATTACCCTGTTTCAGCTTAGTTGGTTCAACCTGTCCTAGTAATAGTAACCGGGTTCTAGAGGTTGTCAATATCACTGACCATCCTCGATCGGTCATAATTCCAGTTTAGCAACCTTTTCTTGTGGCCGAAATCATCGCGAGAGTATGGTCTCAATGAGTGTAGCATACTGCTACTTTTCTATGTCCAAGTTGGTCAATTATAGGTTCTAAGGTCAGTTGATGCTTAATGACCCATTAGCAGCCCCATACTCCCCTTGTTCCTCCACAACAGATATCAGTACCAACTAATGTGTCACACCAATGTAGCTACTGCTTCAACCATATCGGTCTACGCTGTACAGTTCCCTCACAGTCTATTGCTATTTACCTAAAACGTATCCCCCATATCCGGGTTAGGATCTATAGTAACTCCGATACAAATCCCACAAAGATAAAGCATACAGATCAAACAATTGAAAACAATATGATGAACTAATCCTAAGGTACACCCCACTTATATTATCCCCAGCAGAGTCGCCAGTTATGTGATACGGTAGCCAGAACCGGGACGTGTTTCCCTATTTTTTAAGGAATTTGCTGGTTTGTGTTTTGCGTTTGTGTTTGCAAAATGTCGCGGTAAGCAAGAGTCGCCACCGACTTTTATTTTATCCAACAAGGAAAGGAAAAAAGCACAGAAAAATTCCTTTTTTGAGATATTTCTGAGTACGGGGGGTAGATTATAGAAAGGGAAGGTATTAGCACCCTTTCTATCCATGGTTTTCCATGGGCTCTTAGGGACTTGCTCATCATCTTCAAAATTGTTTTCTTTGTGTTTGTGGGCTTTGAAAAGTTTTTGTTTTAACTTCGATTTAACTCTTGCTTCTGTCTTCAAGAGTGTATGATTTGTTTTTGAAAACTTTGTTTGTAAAGGAGTGTAAGTGTGAAAAAAGTTTGTTTTGATTGAGCAAGTACTTAAGAACTAATCTACCTACTCGAAAAAAGAATTGTTCTATGTTTGTTTTCTTTAGACAATGCTATCCTACTATTAGTGAGTAGGTAGCACCGTCGTTGGAGTTTGAGGGTCAATTCGAAAGGGACGTACGATCACTAAAGAAATGTTAGGACGTCTTAGTAGTAACCCTAATGTCTTAGATCAATTATCTGAGGCAACAATATCCGAGGCAACCTTTCCGAGGCAACTTTGATCTTTGGAAAAAAGGACGACCACTAAAATATCCTATACTCAATGACCGTTTATCGAAGGCAAACAAGTGGGAGTGTACCCTAGGAGTGCGCATGTGCGAGTGATTTAATTTCAGTTTATTTATCTTTGCACATTTAGGGTGATCTAACTGTTTTAAACTTAGTCATACATTCTTGTTATGCAAACCCTAATTATTCATACATCTAACAGTTAATAGTTTGCGGAATTTTAAAGTGCGGAAATTAAACTACACTATTACAAGGCTTCAGGTATTTACATAGCCAAAAACAAACCCTTTGAAAAATAAAACGGTAAATGAAAAGTAAAAGCCCTAATCAAAACTATTATAAATTGTGAGCAGATACAATAATTAGGATAAAAATAGCATAAAGCGCGCGATGACAAATTAGATCGAATGCGAAACTAGAGTTTTGACCCTCCTATCCTAATTAAAAGAAAAATTATTTTTTTTGTTTGTTTTTTTTAATAAAAGAAATAAGTTTTCTAAATTAATATAAAAATTAATTAGTTAATTAAATTAATTAATGAAAAATAATTACAAGAACTATTTTTGGTTTGTGGTTATTTTAGGAAAAAAGTAAAAATATAATTAAGTTAGTGATAAAACCTATTTATTCTAATTATTTTTAAGTTATTTACAAAAGGAAATTAAAATTGTCTAAAATTAACAAACCTAATTAAATTAATTAATTTAATGATGAAAAATAATACCTAAATCTAATTGGTGAAAAATAATATTTTTGGTGATTTTTTGATTAAAAAAAATAATTTTTGGTTAGTAAATAAATTAAATAAGTTAAATGAAATAATAAACAAAAATAGAAAAGAAAATAGAAAAGAGAGAATGGGCCTGAAATAATGGGGGTTCTAATAGTCAGATCCGGGCCCAAAATGGTTAGGTCCACGTTGACTATTTGGATCCAATGTATTGCGTTTGACTTGACTCATGGTGGTCTCTCCTGGATGGCCATTAGATTTGGCCATCTGGCCACTTGGCGTACCAGATCTGGAGGGAGTATGATAGTCTCAATGCTTGCAAGCGCACCTGATTACTGGAAAGAAAATAATATCAAATGAATGGGGGACCTGGGATTCGAACCCAGGCCCCAAGGCAATTTCCAGCGCTGCACTCACCACTGCACCATTTGTTTTTTGTTGTACATAGGATAAGAAATAATAATAATATACAAAAAAGCGTGTTAGTGGAGGAAATAAAAAATGCACGCAGAAGATTTGAATGGGCCAATGGAAAGGTGACACATAAGTCGTCTTCTTCCCTCCTCCGTGGGTAAAAGTCCCAGACTTTTACTTACGGACATTTTGTCTGTCGCTATAGGCAGTGTTCGTTCCAAAACCCTCCATGAGCTATATAAATGAAACCTAACGTCATGGTTGGATTCGTCTCATCATTCTAAACATTATGGTACCCTTCATCAGGGCTAATTTCACCTGCAAGCAAAATCCCTAATTCGGAGCTATAAACCCTAACAATGGTGAATTCCAGTATAGGCCATATAAATGCAATTAATCAATACAGGAAGCTTGCAAATGTCTCATAGATCAACAATATATGATTAATTCATCCTAAAAATGCCTAAATCATGCTATTCGAATTCAAGATTTCATGAGTTTCATGATGGACTTACAGTGCGATTTGGGACTGGAACGAATTGGTTCTAGATTGCTTTAGCTTGCTGACACTCCCAGGAATCGATTGTGATGGATAGAAAGCCTTGAGGATGCCTGGAATAAGGAATTCAACCTTACACTTTTCTTGATTTTTTTCAGACTTTTCTCTTGTTCATGTGCCTTTCTCTAACCTAGTTTATGGTCTGCCTTTGTTCTATTTGTACCAAGGAGTGAATTAGGTTTGAAAGAATGTATCCAATCTTCCTCCATCAATGAGTTTTGATTTGATTTGATTCACTTTGAAAACTTTCCAAATTTGGCCTATTTCTAATCTTTTTGTGCACACATGCCTTGATACGAGTTTGATTTGATGCTAGCTGTGTAATAAGACCTGAAACAATCACAAAATCTTTGGTTTTCAATATTTTGGGTTTTATATGATTTGTTTTGATTAAAATGGAATTAATTCAAATAAAAATCAAAATAAATAATAAAAATAAGATATGGACAAGTGGAAAAGGCTATAGCTCGTGGACTATGTTTTCAACTCAAAACAAGTGAAAAAGATTGGGCCCATTTGGGAAAAATTGAAGTTTTAGGGATAGTTGACTTTTGGCAATTTTTCAAAAAAGGTCAACTTCACCAATGCATAACTTCGTCAATTTTGACTCTTTGGAGGTGTTCTTGGACTTTTTAGAAATCTTGAGATGTCCTCTAAGCATCCCTTTTGGTCAAATCTTAATTTGATATTCCATGCTCATGTATGAAGCTTTGACAAAAAAGGTGTTTTTGTTGACTTTTCAAAATGACCTATAATGTCCAAATTCATAACTTCTTGTGAGTGCATATTTTGAACTTGGGAGCTGAAGATGGATTGTAAGTAATTGCATCCTATTAAAAATGAGCTTTTTATGGGTCATTTCTCATAAATTATGAGAAAGTTATGCTTGGTCAAAGTTGAGTTGAATTTTCCTGCAAAACCCTAATTTAGCAACTTTTGAGTCTTGATGAATTATGAGCAATCCTTGATGAATCATGACCAACTCTTGATCAAATGATGAAATAAACTTCAAAATGAGGATGTTGACCAAAAATCATGAAGTTTGACTGTATGTGGGCCACAGTTGACTTTTTCCCTAGCACAGTCGATTTTTAGGCCTTTGAGCAATTGACTGAGCAAACTTCCTCTACAAGGCTTGAAACTTGACATGGATGATCTTGAGAACATATTAGGACATTGGTGAGCATTTGGGATCACTTGGACTCAAGTATCTTGATGCAACATGAAACCCTAATTTGGGGTAGACTGTCTTAGGAGGGAGCTTGTCTGGCCAACCCTTGGACTACCTTGAGCAACTTGAGGATCTTTCTTGAAATATTTTGAGAAATATGGGAGGGAAAATTTTGGGGTACAACAATGTGTCATTAAGCTGTTTTAGATTCATGTTTTCAATTCAACCCCCCTTCTTGTGTTTTTCACATCTTCGATTGGCATCAGAGTGCCTGGTTCTGAGCTCAAACACTTAACCGTGTCAGTACAAGATCCAAGCATCAGAAAAACACTATAGTGAGACCAAGCTAAAACATCAGCAATGACAACAATGAAGACAGGGACTGATTCAGTGGTAAACCTCCAGTCTTTGATGGAGAAAACTTTGACTACTAGAAAGACAGAATTGAGAGTTTCTTTCTGGCCCATGATGCTGATCTGTGGGACATGGTGATTGATGGATACACACATCCTGTGGATGGACGTGGTCAGAAGATAGACAGGAAAATTATGTCTGATTAGCAAAAGCGTGAATTCAGAAACCACCACAAGGCTAGAACAATTCTCCTCAACACTATCTCATATTCAGAATATGAGAAAATATCAAATAGAGAAACTACCAATAATATGTTTGACTCTATGAGAATGACACATGAAGGTAACATTCAAGTCAAAGAAACCAAGGCCCTTGCGCTCATTCAGAAGTATGAGGCATTCAAGATGGAAGATAGTGAATCAATAGAAACTATGTTTTCAATATTTCAAATTCTTGTTGCTGGACTAAAGGTTCTTGACAAAGGGTATTCTATTGTTGATCACGTTAAGAAGATCATCAGAAGCTTGCCCAAACAATGGAAGCCAATGGTCACAACACTAAAGCTAGCCAAAGATCTCAACAAAATCTCTCTGGAAGAACTTGTTAGCTCCCTCAGAAGTCACGAGATAGAGCTAGAAGAAGATGAACCTCAAAAGCAAGGTAAGCCATTAGCTTTAAAATCTAACAGAAAATATGACTCCAAAGTTTTGCAGGCTATGGAAGAAACCTCTGATGGATCCTTATCAGAAGAAGATGAATTGTCTCTCCTCTCCAGAAGGGTGAACCAACTATGGAAGCAGAGACAAAGGAAGTTCAGAAATCCCAGAAGATCAGAAAATCAGAATGAATCCTCCTCCAGATACAGAAAGTCTGAGTCCTCCTCTGGACACAGAAGATCTAAAGGTTCTTCAGGATACAAAAAGCCAAACAACAAGGACATCATCTTCTATGAATGTAACGAGCAAGGGAACTACAAAAGTGACTTCCCAAAGCTTCAGAAGGAAAAGCCCAAAAAGAAGTTTCTCAAGGAAAAGAAGAAAAGCCTCATGGCTACATGGGATGATTCTGACACATCTGAAGCTGACTCAGAATCAGATGATGAAAGAGAAAACATAGCTCTCATGGCAAACGTATCAGAAGATAGTGAAGCTTCTGGTTCAGACTCAGAATCAGACACTGAAAAGGTATTCCCTGACTTTACCATAAACTTTACTAAGGCTGAACTTGCTGAAAGTCTAAATGAAATTCTGGAAAGATATCAGCAGATCAGAGTCAAATTCAGAAACCTGAAAAGGAATCTTGCCTCTGACTCTAATAAGACTGAGAGTCTCAGATTGGAGAATTCTGAGTTAAGATAAAAAATTTCAAAATTAGAAAACCAGTTGCAAAACTCTCAGAAGGAAACAATCTCTGAAACTCCCAGCAATGCTGATGAGATCATCAAAGAGTATGATCACAGCTTTCAGAAGTTTCTAGCTAAAAACATAGACAGAAGCAAGATGGCTTCAATGATCTATGGAGTTAGCAGAAATGGAAGAAAAGGGATAGGATATCAAGGTAAGGTAACTACACCAAAAAATGCCATGGACTTAGTTATAAAATGCACAACACTCAATTCACATTTTATATATGGGCACACACATGACATAAAATACACAAGTAGTGATTATTCTGTCAAACCAAAATTCAACTAGAACTTTGGTAAAACTAACAAATCAGGACCCAAGAAAATGTGGGTACCTAAGGATAAAATCATACATGTGGAAAATATATTTAGCAGCAAGGCTAAGACACCAATCATGGTACCTGGACTCTGGCTGCTCACGATAAATGACGGGAAGAAGGCATATGTTCCAAAGACTGGAACTTAAGCCTGGAGGCCACGTGGGCTTTGGAGGCAATCAGAGAGGAAAGATCATTGGCTCTGGAACAGTAGGTAATGGAAATCTTCCCTCTATAAGTAATGTTTTATTAGTTGATGGATCAATGCATAACCTGTTATCCATAAGTCAATTAAGTGATAATGGTTATGATATAATATTCAATCAAAATTCATGCAAAGCTGTTAGTCAGAAAGATGAGACTATCCTATTTAATGGAAAGAGGAAAAACAACATTTATAAAATAAAACTTTCTGAACTAAAGAGTCAGAATGTAAAATGTCTACTGTCTGTTAACAACGAGTAATGGATCTGGCACAGAAGATTGGGACATGTTAGTATGAGAAGAATATCTCAGATTAACAAACTCAATCTGGTCAGAGGACTTCCTAACTTGAAGTTCAATTTAGATGCTCTGTGTGAAGCATGTCAGAAAGGCAAATTTGCAAAACCTGCTTTCAAATCCAAAAATGTTATTTCCACCTCTAAGCCATTAGAACTTCTGCACATTGACTTATTTGGACCAGTAAAAATTGCTTCAGTCAGTGGGAAGAAGTATGGGTTAGTAATCGTAGATGACTATAGCAGATGAACATGGGTAAAGTTCTTAAGACACAAAGACGAGTCACACTCTGTGTTTGTTACCTTCTGCAACCAAGTTCAGAATGAAAAGGATCTTAGAATTGTCAAAGTCAGGAGTGATCATGGTGGAGAATTTGAAAATAAATATTTTGAATTATTCTTCAATGAAAAAGGCATTCTACATGATTTCTCTTGTCCTAGAACTCCCCAGCAAAATGGAGTTATAGAACGAAAGAACAGAACATTGCAAGAAATGGCCAGAACCATGATCAACGAGACTAACATTGCTAAGATCTTCTGGGCAGAGGCAATTAACACAACGTGTTACATTCAGAATAGAATCTCCATAAGACCTATTTTGGAAAAGACTCCATATGAATTGTGGAAGAACAGAAAGCCCAACATTTCTTATTTTCACCCATTTGGATGCACATGTTTTATTCTGAATACAAGAAATTATTTGAACAAGTTTGAATCTAAAGCACAAAAATGTATTATGTTAGGATACTCTGAACGCTCGAGAGGGTACAGAGTATACAATACAGAAACACAGATTGTTGAAGAGTCAATCAGTGTTAGGTTTGATGATAAGCTTGACTCTCAAAAGTCAAAGCAGAATTAATTCCTTGCAGGTATGGAAGTTGAACTCACAGGTACTGAAGACAACTCATCAGAGGTTCTCAACAGAGACACTCCCTCAACAGCAGAAAGAGTCACTATAAGCAATCCAGCACCTTCTGTTGATCAACTCCAGAAAAGACTAATCAGAAGCAGCATTGATCACCCAGAAGATACAATACTGGGAAAGAAGGAAGATCCAATCAGAACAAGATCAACATTCAGAAACTCTGAAGAATCTCTCATGGGACTGGTTTCTCTGATTGAACCAACAACAATTGATGAAGCACTTTTGGACAATGACTGGATTCTGGCAATGCAAGAGGAACTAAATCAATTCACCAGAAATGACGTATGGGATATGGTTCCCAAACCAAAAGGATTCAATGTCATTGGTACAAAATGGGTGTTCAGAAACAAACTGAACGAGCAAGGTGAAGTCATCAGAAACAAAGCACGACTGGTAGCACAAGGTTATAGTCAGCAAGAGGGGATAAACTATACATAAAACTTTGCTCAAGTCGCCAAGTTAGAATCTATCAGACTCTTAATATCATTTGTTGTTAATAAAGGCATCACTCTGTATCAGATGGATGTCAAAAGTGTATTCTTAAATGGCTATATAGATGAAGAGGTATATGTGCACCAACCCCCTGGTTTTGAGAGTTCCAAAAATCCAGAATATGTTTTCAAACTAAACAAGTCACTCTATGGTCTGAAACAAGCTCTCGGAGCTTAGTATGAAAGACTAAGTAACTTCCTGTTAGAAAAGGAATTCACCAGAGGGAAAGTGGACACAACCTTGTTCTGTAAGACAATTAAGAATGACATGTTAGTTTGTCAGATTTATGTTGATGACATCATATTTGGATCCACTAAACCATCTATGGGAAGAGAATTTGCTAAATGTATGTAGGAAGCGTTTGAGATGAGCCTAATAGGGGAACTCAAATTCTTTTTGGGCATTCAGATAAATCAAACTCCAGAAGGAACTTACATTCATCAAAGAAAATATGTCATAGAACTTCTGAAGAAATTTGATCTCTCAGAATGTAAGCCCTCAAAGATTCCAATGCATCCCACGTGCATTCTGGAAAAGGAAGAGGTAAGTAAAAAGGTAGAACATAAGGTCTACAGAGGTATGATTGGTTCTCTTCTCTATCTGACGGCTTCAAGGCATGACATTCTATTCAGTATTTGCATTTGTGCTAGATTCCAATCAGATCCTAGAGAATCTCACTTAACAGCAGTTAAGCGAATTTTCAAGTATCTGAAAGGTACTGCTAATCTGGGTTTGTTTTATAGAAAATCAAGTGATTACAGCTTAGTAGGATACTTTGATGCTGACTTTGGTGGAGACAGACTAGAACGTAAAAGCACTTCTGGAAGCTGCCAGTTTCTGGGAGAAAATATGATCTCATGGTCCAGCAAAAGACAATCCACAATAGCACTATCAACAGCAGAAGCTGAATACATAGCAGCTGCTGGATGTAGTACGCAAATGCTCTAGATGAAAAGTCAACTTAAAGACTTCAATATATTTAAGAGTAACATCCATATCCTATGTGACAATACTTCTGCTATTTGTCTCAGTAAAAATCCTATTTTGCATTCTATGGCTAAGCATATAGAAATAAAACATCATTTTATTAGGGACTATATTCAGAAAGGGATTCTTAACTTAAAATTCATTGACACAGACCATCAATGGGCTGATGTCTTTACAAAACTTCTTTATGAAGATAGGTTTAACTTCATTCTGAAACATCTCAGCATGAAGCTTTGCCCAGAATAATTTTTTTTATTTACATATCTTAACCTTCAGAACTTAGTTACTTTCTGTGAACTACTGATCAACCTGCCTTCAGAGTTTTAGAAGTACATTTTGCATTAGAATCTTTCCATGAAGATCTGAGCGTTTCATTTCAAGGATAGAAGTGTGTTGTTCACGTAATCAAATAGTTGTCATCCATTCATCAGCTACCTTCTGAGGCTGAACACGTGTTCACTTTTCTGAAAGGTCAAAAGCGCTGATTGGGTGCATTAAGACATACGTCATGGGTAACCGTTCCAATATCTTTCTGAATCCCCTAAAATCAGCTGTCATTAATGCTTATAATCATGACTAATTATTTCTCTCTCTTACTGTTTATGCTTTCAAGAAAATCTATTTAAACTCAATTTTCATTCTTTACATTCTTTCACTTTTACTCTCTCAATACCTTCTATTGTTTTTAGTTCGTACTTTCAAAAACCCTTTCATCTTTCTCAAAATTCTTGTGTGAACATGGCTTCTTCAAGCGTCCAAAACATCAGTACTCAGGAAAATGCCTCTATGGAACAGTACGAAGAACCATACAGAACGCTACTCACCCCCATTGATAATCTGGAAGTTCTTTCAGAACTGATTGTTGACTTTGAAAGCCTTCAAGAAAACGGCTTCAATCTCTCTGAAGACGTTAATGCTCAAGGATGGAACAGATATTTTGACCGTCTTCTAGGGCCAACGTTTCCGATTCTTGTCAAAGAATTCTGGATACATGCTTCCTCCTCAAACCATCAAGTTACCTCGTATGTCATGGGGAAGAAGATTGTCATTATAGAAGACCTAATTTCAAGACTTATCGGTTACAATGGTGGAGGTGTCAGATGTATTGACATGGCTGAAAGATGTTCTGATGTTGCTTCTATTGCAAGGGAAATATTCACTCTGGGTCTACCCTCCAGCAAGATTATGGATCTAAAGGATCATCACAGAATTTGGGCTAAAATAATTTTGGGATGCATCAACCACAGGAAGCCAACTAGCTCTCCTGATTACATAAACATTGATCAGCAGTTTCTGATCTACTTTATCTCCAAGAAGACTAAGGTAAATCTCCCTCACTTTCTATTTAATCATCTGAGGACCAGTGTAAAGGAAACCAGAGAAGATGTGCGTACCAAAAGGGACTGGATACCCCTAGGAAGACTCATATTAGATATTCTGACAGAGAATAGGCTGATAGAGCATCTGACTGAAGCACAAGAAATTAGCTCACTAGAAGCAACTGTTGGGAAGCCTCTGAACGCAAAGAATCTGAAAAAGATGAAAATCATTGAGAACATCAAGAAGGAACCCAACTTTACTTCTTTTGCAACCATCACTTCCAGAAGAATTCCTCTGGATGATTTTCCTCTTTTCTCTGAGATTGACTCCAAGCCTGAGATAATTGTAAGATATATGGATGCGTGTAAGGCAGATGGCACTGCACCAGAAATAAATATCCAGGACTTGCATCAGGTGGTTCTAGAAGTTGTTTTGAAGAAGACCAAGAAAAGGAAGGCAGCAGCAGAAGGATCGTCCCAGAGGACTCCAAAAGCTGCTAAAAAGAAAGGTAATCCTTCCTCTGTTACTGTTTTAGATCAATAACTATATCAACATCTGAAACCATAACTACCCAATCAGAACATCCAACCCCACAAAATTTTGATGACTTTGACATAGGGTTTGATCCATCAGAAACTCTAAGTCTAAGAGAAACTCACTCCCTTCCTATCAATCCAAATCCTGAACAAACTCAACCAGAACTTGCCAAAGTTCTGTCTGATATTGACTCTTTTGACCAAGACATTTCAGCTCCCACACCACAAAATCCAAATCCTCAAATCCCTGATAATCCAAACTCTGAAACTACAACAAATGTTCCACAACTAGATATTCCACTACCTCTCTCTCCACAACAAGATATTCCTCATCCACCATCACCTCAACCTGAACAATCACAACCAGAAGCTCAAACTTCTGAGAATCAACCATATGAAACCCATGAACCAGAACCTCACAATATCTCAACCAACCAATCTGAAGAACCTACTTCAAATTCAGATACAATCCCAATCCCAGGAATCACTGAACCACTTGCCATTCGCATGCCTCTCACCATCCTGGACATTACACAAATTCCTTCTTCTCTGGAATCCACACCACCAAATTCCCCAACCAGTCCAATTATCATACCTGACTCTCCCACTCCTTCACCCAAGAGAAATCTAATTGACAACGTAAGACTTGTCATTGATCCAACTGCATTGGAACGTTTAGCTGCTATATCTCACAAAACTTTTGTTCCCAAACCAAAACCAACTGAAACCACACCAGATGTTGGTACAAGTTTGTTGATGTTTGAAACAGGAATGCAGGACTGGATAACCTCCTTGAAGCATGCTAGTCTAGAGATGGCTAATCCTGCTGCTTCTGATTATCTATGGACAAGTTTCAGAAACTGGCTAAGTTCTGAAACATTAAAGCTAAAAGAACAGAGCTATGAACAGGTTCAACGGAATTTCAGTGATATGCTAAAGGTTTTTGAAGACCAAGTTCTGAGCCATCTGCTCAAGAAGGAGATTCTCCCTCTGGATAATGCTCCCTGGTCAGAACATCGTCTCTCAGATGAAGTTCTACCAGAATCAGAAGGTCTCTCCCTGACTGCTGCTCCAGAAGAGATGATCTCAGTAGAGGAAATGGTTCAATGTGATCAAGCTGCAGAATGCTCTGAGAAGCGTCCAGATACTGAAGAATCTCCAGCTCCTTCCTATGTCATGCAAACTCTGGAAGAATTGAAGAGAGTAAATGTTGTTAACAGAGAAATCAAGAGCATTCTGGGCAAACAGGAAGAATCTAACTCCCAGATCAAGGGCTTGCTGGAAGCTTTGTTCACACGCCTTCCTCCTCCCTCTTAGATTCTTTTCTATTTTAAATTTGTTTATCTGTAATGTTTGTTTTACATTGGTTTTGTTCTGGACTACTTATCATTGCTTCTTGTTTTTTAATATAAATCAACTTTTTAGCTCTGATTATATTTCCTTTTTGATAACTGAAAAAAAGGGGGAGAAAGTAAGATATTTTCAATAACAGTTTACTGAGACAAAAGTCTCAAAGTTTCTGGACTACTTAACCTCTATTTTCTGAAAAGCTTGAACAGGTACAGGTACAAACTCTGATAAAAGACGCAGTTAAATTCTGATGCTCAAGGACTTAAGGAACTTAAGGGAAGTAATCAACTCAGGGGGAGTTTTTCTTCTTTATTCTAAAACTTTTTATTCTTTATTTTTTAATTGAAAAATCTGGTTTTTGTCATCATCAAAAAGGGGGAGATTGTTAGAACAAAGTTTGATTCTACAACCCTTGGTTAGAGTTTTGATGATAACAAATACAAAGAATAAATAAATACAAAGAACAAATATGCACCTTAAAAATATGTTTTATGTATGCAGAAGTTCTGATAAGACTAGCATCAGAAGATAAGCCATAAGTGTTACACGCTGAAGCAATCAGATTATACGCTGAAGATTGGTGACCAGAACCTGCGCTTAATTATAGTAAACTCTGATTCTGAACAAGAACATATCAAACCAAGTCATCAATATTCTGAAGTGTCATCAGCAGTAAGGAGAAAAGATTCTGAAGCGTTACTGAACATTCAAGACAGAATCAACTCCAACGGCTTCCTTCAGACAAGATCTTCTCCAAAAGGAAAGTGTGTTAATGACATTAAACATGCTTTATAATCAACGTCATTACACTGCCTATATAAACAAGTCAGCTTGCAAAATGAAGCACGTACGTACACATAACGATTTTGCTAAGATCACCACCCACGCATATTCAAGCTGCAAGCAAAATTCATTCTTTATTCTAAGCTATAAACTTGTGTAATTTATCACAGTTGTGATAAACCATTTTTGTTAGAAAAACAACAACACATATTGTTTAATCATATTGTAAAAGAGATCCTTGAGATTAATCGGATTGTGGTTATACTCAAGAAGACTTTAACAGTTGTTAAAGTATCTTTTGTAATCTTGTTAAGATTAGTGGATTAAGACCTCGTTGGAGAGAGGCGAAATCACCTTGACGAGGGGACTGGAGTAGTTTGAGATCAAAGGAACCAGGATAAAAATATTGTGTCATTAAGCTATTTTAGATTCAAGTTTTCAATTCAACCCCCCCTTCTTATGTTTTTCACATCTTCAAAATGATCTGACATAAACAACATGGAAAGGCATAAACAATCCAAACCAGTATTGAAAAGCATAAAACAACACATAGAATTGTTAACCCAGTTCGCTATATAACAACACCTACTCTTGGGGCTACCAAGACAGGAAGAAGATTCCATTATCAGTAGTATTATTTTATGTAAACAACCTCCGGTTTACAGGTAAACAACCTCCGGTTTACCTAATCACTACCCAATGCAATATTTATCTCAGAACACCATCTAAGATAAGAGAACCTATGCTCACTCCCTAGTGATACCTAACTGTTACAACTTCTGGTAATAACATCAACCTACTTGAAAGACACCCCTTTCAACATTACATTCAGTCAAGACTCTTGAATAACAAATACACTTGATCTTACTTCACAACTTTGATCAAGAACAATACTTAGAGTGTCTTAATAACTTCCTCCAAGAAAAATACTACCTCTTGCTTTAAAGCTTCATGGAGAATAATGACATAGATTACAACTCTGTAACACAGCCCAACTCACAACCCGAGTGGATCACACAAACCAACTCTCCATAGAGAGAGGCACAATGACAAAGCCATAAAGATTCTACATCCTAGACCCGTATCAAACTAGGTTACAAACCCTTCTATCTATAACCTATTCCCAATTGGACTTGGGCTTCTAATCACAACATATTAGCTATTACAAATCATCATAAACTTCTGCTACAAACAAGGTCTTCAATCATTAGTTCCTTAAAATATCTCCATATTTAGAAACTACATATTCTTCAATATTCTGACTTAATCCTTCTTGACCTGTAATTTAGCCCTACATAGGATAGCATTATATTTCCAGAATATTTTGTATCAGTTAAATCATAACAGAATCTAACTGTCCAGCTTAGCTCAAGAGGAATGTGGTATGCTCCTTCATAGGACACCTTATACAACATGTTATTCCAGGTGATGAGAACTTCTCATCTCAACATCTCTCAACATAAGATAAGACTTCTTGCTCAACCTGTTCTTCCTAGAAAGTTAATACATCATATCTAACATATTGCTGCTATATTAGTTTTACCAAACATAATGCCAATCACATGATTTAGAGAATTAACAACCTCCCCCTTTTTGCTTATTTTGACTGAAACTAAATTACATAACATTGACATAACATTTTCATACAGAAGCAATAACATAATAAATCAAAGGTTAATAAATACAAATCAACAACAACCATAAACTAAAAAAATCAGAAGTAGTCTGTCTTTAGTTTTCACACATTTGACAGTCTTCCGTCTTCACTGTCTTCTCTGACATCAAATCAGCAACAACCATAAACTAAAAACATCACAAGCAGTAAGTCTTTAGTGTTCACACATTTGACAGTTTCAGTCTTCAGTGTCTTCTCTCATGGTCACAACATCTTGTCAGGACTTCTTAATGACAGTCCGGCACATACTCTCCAACCAATAGGAAATATTCTTGAATGTTCAAAACATATTCTCTCCCCCTTTTCAGCTAGAATATGAGAAAGGCTTTAACAAGAGGTAACATCCACAAATCCATTACAGCCCATCAAACTCAACACCACAAAACAACAACATTAGGATAAAAATAGAGAGTCCTAAAGTCATTTGGTGTACACTCGTCCTCAAACAAAGAACACATCTTCACAGAACTTTTCACGTGTTGTGAGGAACAAATAGAAAACCTTCCAATGGATTCTAAGTATACTCCCTTCACTTAGAATAAGTAAAACACACCAAGAGATTAGGGCTTCATAAGTGTGACATCCTCCAACAGCAAAAAAACTCTCATAGAGTTCTTCCAAAATCTGTAGAGAAAAATAATTTCTCCCACACATAATCAAGATTGCCCTTCAGAATCCTCCTAGGAAACATGTAAGCACATGCTTCAAACAACTGGCTTCACATAGCTAGAACAACACACCAACAACAATATTCAGCAACCCAACGTCATAACATGTTGTCTAACGTTATAACCCTATGAGAGGTAGATAAACTCCACAAGCTTGAACATCATGCAAGCTTCAAACGTCTACACCATTATAGAAATAAACCATAGACAAGTAATAACTCCCCCTATCATGGACAACCAAGGCTCCTGCTGAAGAAGAAAACTTAATAGTGAAGGGACACATCTTCACACAACTGCTGAACATACACTATGAATTCACTCTTGGACTAGATACTCTAGCTCCTTGAAAGAACACCATACTCTTCAGAATTCTTCATTATAACGAGGACATATCTGAAGAGTTTCATCACACACATTTTCATGACTCTTTGGATGGCTAAGATGTCACGCACACTTGGTCCGAAATAAACTCACAACCTTCACACATTCTCAGCTTGCTTAAAAGCTTTACTAAGATCCAGACAAACCAAAACCCTTGTCACAGAAGAAAACCACTTCATCAACATCCTCCTAGTTAGATCCACCCTATCTGACAACATTCTTCAACCCTTATATTCACAAGCACTTGCTGATACTTGTGAAGTTTTCAACAAAGTAGTAATGCAGTCACCTGACATACTATTGTAGACAAGATCAGAATCTGCACATTCTAATCCACATAGTCAGAACCGCCACTTCTGACAATCATGCTTGAGCACCCAATTCCACATGCACAATCTCGAGCATCTTCCAAACACAACCCAACATGATGTTACAACATCATTTAGAACATCAGCTTCGCAGAACCCAAACACCATTTAAAGGACTCATTATGCAGAGATCTCCTCCAAGAAGCTACCAACAAACACAAGAAGTTCTCAAACGATCACACCTTATGCAGCTCATTCAGGTTATCACAAACACTTGAATGTCATAGAGAGAAATAAACCCTCAAATAACTTCTGAACCAACAGTTCAGAAGATAGATTCGCATCCACACATCAGATAAGTACCCAACTCCCGACAAGGTCTTTACTATCAGTCACATGCATATCTTCACCAGATCATACTAATACCCAGTGCCAGAAATGTATTTATCATCACAAGAAAATTTCCTCGCATACAAATAGCAGATGACGCTCCTCTTCCTAGAACAAGAGGATTCTTTGCAACATTCCAGACTTGGTCAGTGACTGGACTTCACTCCATCATGGTTAGAATTCCAACTTTGGAATCCAATGGCGATCAATAATACTCACCCCATGATCTTCAAAACAACTTCCTTTTCTAAAGAAGCAAACACTTGAGATGATGTTCTAACATCTTTTTAAGACATCATTCTCAGTCACATGGATTTCACCTTTAACTATGGTTCTTGAGACATCACCATAATAATCCACATACAACTCTTGCAAGGGAAATAAGAGGATCAACTAATTAGTAGTTGATCACCCTTCAAGACCATATCACAAATACATGTAGCATATAACATACCTTAAAAACCTTCTCCTTATAAGCACAATGCACATACCTCATGTCTGGCTTTGGGGTGTTGGATGCCATTTCTCTGCACCTATAGAGGAGATTCCCTCTAACAGGTATCTGGAGAAGACTTTAACAACCATGGCATTGAATGACCATTATATGCCACAAGCAGACTGTTCAGACTAAGTCTGCTTCTCCCAATCTTCCAACACATAAGGATGCCCTTCAATCCTTGCAAACACAAATGTTATATTATGTGAGGACACCATATAACTGAACTCCACCAAATTATCCGTGCTCCGGAAACAAATATGAAATGCTCATCCTAGGTGATTTGGATGACACTCCAAAGTGAAGACATCTTAAATGCATACAACCTCTTGACAAACCTTTCTCTTTAATAGAACAAGAGTTCCATGCTCTCATTGACGTGATAGTGATATCAAGTTTGAGTAAGAAAACCTCCATCATTTTTATGAGACACATCACCAGACATATTTAGAAAAATAAATTATCAATACAAAAGATGTAAAGACATTATGTCTGACATTCTTTCAAGAATATCTAACTCCGGATTAGGGATTCTTCTTCACCAACGGCTAGGATCACCTTGAGAATTAAACATTGTTCTCCTTTAATAGCAATACAACATGTGGTTAGTGAACACCATCATTACTCCCCTCAAAAAGAATTTGTTCTATTGCCATAAACAAGATTCCATAAATCTGGTTCCTCTTATCAGGAGGATCTTCCAGATGTTAGAGAGAATGTCCTTGACATTTGACCTTTATGTACAAGGAACCTGGCTGAGATAACACAACCCTACTGGAAACTAGAGCTCAGCCTCTACACTTCTACTAACTTGGATCAGAAATAAACTGAACCAAGAAGTAACTAACTGAATGATCAATATTCAACCAGTCCACCAATCTAAGATGTTTTTTTTGGATAAAACGCCTTAGATACACAACCCATATGCCTCCTCTTCCAAATTAGGAGTAGGTTCCAAATTTATGTGATCACACATTTGTTTAGCACCCAAAGTATTTGCTTTTCAATAAGAAGCTGCACACTTACTGACATGATGTCCCAACATCTGGTAGAACATTAATTCCCTTTAATTGGAACACACAACTGAGCTTGGTTTTGAAACCATTACTGCTTCCAGAAAATGAAAACATACCTTGATCACCTTCAAGGTCTTCAAAAATAGTCCAAGCTCCAGATACACCAACACCAGTAAGACTCGGAGTCACTTTCCTAATTAGGTCAAGAATTAGGAAGACTCTTTTAGAAACCAAAATAAATGGCTCTATCCTTTTTTTTCAAAAGTCTGTCAAATAAATGTCTGGTTTCTTGAAAAACACATCAACCACACACTAAAGTGCCTTTCTGAGTGGACTTTAGAAATAAAACTGAAGTATTGTTGGAAACTTTCCACAGATGGTTGACACAATCTTGCACATATCTTATTACCATAGGATAAACCTGCTGAGGAGACCAAATCTTAATGTCCTTCCAAGAAGCAACCATGGTTACATTAGATACCATGCATCCGAGCAAACTAAAAAAAACAACTCCTTAACATCCTTCAAGCATAACAAACCCTTGCACATAAACACCACACTCCGGGTGCAACAGGTCAACATAAGTTTGAAAATAAATCAAACCCAAAAACAGCAGCTCTCCACCAAAGCTACAAGCCTGATAACAAAAGACAGGTCCAATACACACCATGTCATGAGCAGTCCATCCTCCACTTATAGGGACCGTTCAAACCATAATATGAACTTATCCAAGTTCAAACAACTTTTCAGTAATCACCTTCTTTGCCCATGACCATAAAGTATCTTCCCTAGGATCTCACCTAGACACATAACAGGATGTCTGCTCTGATACCAATTGAAATTTGATAGATCAAAACTCAGATGTCCTATGAGATGTCGAGACATCTAATCTGACAGAAACAACATGGCAAGACATAAACAATCAAAACTAGTACTAAAAAGCATAAAACAACACACATAATTGTTAACCCAGTTCGGTGTACAACATCACCTACTATGAGGGCTACCAAGCGAGGAAGAAGATTCCACTATTAATGGTATTATTTTATGTAAACAACCTCCAGTTTACCTAATCACTGCCCAATTTAATCTTTATTTCAGAACACTATCTAAGATAAGAGAACCTCTACTCACTCCCTAGTGATACCTAATTGTTACAACCTTTGGTAACAACACTGACCTACTTGAAAGACACCCCTTTCAACATTGCATTCAGTCAAGACTCTTGACTAATAGACATACTTGACCTTACTTCACAGCTTTGATCAAGAGCAATACTTAGAGTTACTTAATAGCTTCCTCTAAGAACAATACTACCTCTTGCTTAAAAGCTTTGACAAGAACAATAACAGAGATTACAACTTTGTAACACACTTCAACTCACAACCCGAGTGTATCACACAAACCAACTCTCTATAGAGAGCGGCATAATGACAAAGCCCTAATGATTCTACATCCCGGACCCATACCAAACTAGGTTACAAACCCTTCTATTTACAACCTATTCCCAACTGGACTTAGCCTTCTAATCACATCATATCAACTGTTACAAATTAGAGAAATTTCTGCTACAAACAAGGTCTTTAATTATTAGTTTCCAAAAATATCTCCATATTTAGAAACTGCATATTCTTCAATATTCTGACTTGATTCTTCTTGACCTGTAACTCAGTGCTACATAGGATAGCATAATATTACCAGAATATTTTGCATCAATTAAATTCTAACAGAATCTAACTATCCAGCTAACCTCGGGCGCGATATCGTATGCTCCTTACATGACATCTTATACGACATGTTGTTCCAGATGATGAGAACTTATCATCTAAACATGTCTCAACATAAGATAAGACTTCTTGTTCAACCTATTCTTCCTAGTAAGTTAATATATCATATCTAACATATTGCTGCTATATTAGTTTTACCAAACATAATGTCAATCACATAATTCAGATAATTAATAATACTTACCATATGTTGTACCCCAAAATTTTCCCTCCCATATTCTTCAAGGTTTGTCAAGAATCATCTTCAAATGGTTCAAGATTGCTCAAGGATTAGACAGTCAAACCATCTCCTAAGACAACTGAAATTAGGGTTTGGTTCTTTCAAGTAATTTGGAGTTTTCAATGGTTCAATCAAGTCTCATAGGTCTATATACATCCTCAATCACCTACATGCCAAGTTTCAAGACTCACAGTGTCAATCTGCACAGTCAAAAGCTTCATTTGATCCATAGTCAACTGCAGGGGTAAAATGGTCATTTTACAGTCAAAAGTCAGAATTTTTGGTCAACATCTTATTTTGAGTACACAATCATCATTTGATCAAGTCTTGATCATGATTCCACAAGCATGGCTCAAAAATCATCAAGATGCAAAAAGTTACTATTTTTGGACAGTAGAAAAGTCAACTGTATCTTGACCAGAGCATAACTTTTTCATGGTTCACCAGAAAAATCCCATCCAATGCTCATTTTGAATGGGATATGATTTCCTACAATCCATATTCACACTCCAAGTCCAAGAAATGCTCTCACAAGAAGTTATCAATTTCTACATTATAGGTAAAATTCAAAAGTCAACAAAAATGCACTTTAAGTCAAAGACCATAACTTGATATTGGTAAATCCAAATTACATGGGACCAAAGGCATTGGTTAGAGGAATTCAAGACCTTTCCAAAATGTCCAAGAACATGTTCATATGATCAAAATTGAGCAAGATATGCATTGGAGAAGTTGGGAAATTTTTAGGAATTTGCAAAAGTCAACTTTGCTCAAAACACCTTATATTTGCTAATGGGCCTCAAATTTCTTCTTGAAACTTTATCCATGGCCTATGCACGACCCATCAAGCTTAATTTAATTATTTTCTTATTTTTTATTAATTAATTGGATTTTTAATCAATATTAATTCATTTAATTAATTTAAATTGTAGGAAAATATAAAGATATGGTTTTTCAATCTTTTTGTGAAGCAAGAATGACCTAAAAAGGCTGGCAATTTCGTGCACCAAGTCAAAGATGCAATATCTCCAAATTTGGCAACTTTTTCCAATCATGAAGATTCAAAAATATATGATTTCCAATCAAATATTCAAATCATCATTCCATGGATTTTTTCTCAAGATTCTGACCTAATCTCATTCTCCTATAAATATACAAGCTAACCCTGATCATGCACACGTGAACAAGCTGCAGAAAAAGCCATAACCATATTGAAAAAATTCAAGAAAATTGCAAAACTGATTTCTATATTCCAGGGCGATTTAAAGACTTTTATTGATTCTAATCTATTGCAGGAGTTCTCAGGGACGTTTTGCAATCAAAACCAAGCATTGAAGCTCAAAGAATCATCAAGAACAGAGTCACGATTTTCATTTTATTTTGAGAATCGTATTGGCTATTTCATGCGCATTTAACATGATTTATTGTTTGTTTTGTATTGCTTGAATCCATATGAAGCTAATGGCATAAGTTAATTGAATTTTAGTGTACAGAATCACAAGTTACCATGGACAAATTTTAGGGTTCATAAGCTTTCAAATTGGGGCTTTGCAATACAAGAAAAATTAAGCCTTGTGAGACCCATGATTGAACTCGTTGAGACCAGACGAAAACAAAGGGACCATCGCGAAATATTTATATGAAACACAACCCTAATCGCTATTTTTCGTCACACTGTTTAGTGGGGGTTAAAAACCCCCGCTATCTAACATTTTTTTTGCAGGTTCAGCGAGGAAGATGATGATGTGTTGAGGCATCATTGGTTCGTTTGAAAAAACGCGCGTGTTTTGTGTTTTATAACATAATATTATGTTTTTTGTATATAATATTCATTGTCTATATATTTAACAGAAGCGCGTTCCAGCTCAGATGGCCAAGGCATTGGAGTATTAGTCATTGGGACCTGGATTCGAATCCCAGGTCCCCCAAAATAATTGTTTGTTCTTTTCCTTAACATGTTCTTGTGCAGCCTTCCCAAAAGATGTCCACCATGCACTTTCAAGTCCCAGGCGCCAAGTGGCCACAGTTACAAATCCAATGGCCATGAGATGATGATCATTGTACTCCCTAGTCAAAGCACGCGTGGATGATCTCAAGAGTCAAAGCATGTTTGAATTGTCAATGGGCTTCAGAAAATTGCTAGCATACCTCCTAATTGGTCCAGCACCCCCTGGTTCATTCATTCTTTTTTTTGCTTTTCTTTTACATTTTTTATTTAATCGTTTTATTAATTGTTATTATTATTATTTAATTAGCTCATAAATTAATTATTTTCATAATAAATTCAGAAAAACTAAAAATAATATCTTTTCTTAATTAAAATTAATTTCACTTTCTTTTTATTATTTTGTAAATAAATACTAACAAATTAATTAGTTAATTAGGTTAAATTTGACCTTTTTTTTTCACAATAAATAAAATTAACATAGAATTAGGGTTTTGACAATTTTAATCATCTTTTTATTTTATTTTCATTAAAAACATAAAAAACTTAAAAAATATTTCTTTTCTTTTAATTAACTAATTAGTTTTAGGTTTAATTTGACTTAATTCATTAAAGGACAAAAACTTCATCCTTTCTCAAAAAAAGGGTCAATACCCTAAGGACTTCTCCGATTTAATTTCTTTTCGCGCATATTATTTTTTGATCATATTTATGTAATTGCTCTGAGGATGTAATAGCGTTAATTAGGACTTTTTATCGCTTTCTTTTATTTCTCGCATTTACTTTTCAAAGGGTTTGTTTTTGGCGATGTAAATACCCGACGCCTTGTAATAGTGTAGCTTTACATTTCGCAATTTACTTTCCGCAACTATTAATTGTTATGCATGACAAGACTTATTCTGAAATTAAAACCAACCCGTAGATCACCATAACATGTGCAAAGATAATTTAACTGAAACTCGACACACTCGCACATGCCACTCCTAGGGTACGCCTCACTTGGTTGCCTCGACGTGGTCATTGAGTATAGGGTGTTTTAGAGGTCGCCCTCTTGTCTAAAGATCCAAGTTGCCTCGAAACGGTTGCCTCAGATAAAAAGGATCTAGGACATTAGGGTTACCGCTAAGGCGTCCTACTATTGCTTTGGTGACCACATGTCCCTATAATTGAATTGACCCGAATAACTCCAACGACGGTGCTACCTACTTCTCAATAGTAGGATAGTACTGTCTAAAGGGCATTTACACAACTTAATTTCTTTTGAGTAGGTAGAGGTTCTCAGGTACTTGCTCTTTCAAAAAAAACAAAAATACTTTTCGCACTTACACTTTCATACAAAAGTTTTCAAACAAACACTTCGTACACTCTTGAGGACAGATACAAGAGTTAAATCGAAGTTTTCAAACAAATCTTTTTCAAAACCCACAAACACAAGAAAAGCAAACATTTTTGAAAACATAGTGAGCAAGTACCTAAGAGCCCGTGGATAACCACAAATAGAAAGGGTGCTAACACCTTCCCTTTCTATAATCTACCTCCTGAACCGAGAAACATCTCGAAAAGGAATTTTGCTGTGCTTTTGTCCTTTCCTTGTTGGAGAAAATAAAAGACGGTGGCGACTCTTGCTTACCGCGACATTTCGCGAACCAGCATTTCAAAACAGTCAGTTCTATTTCCACCGATCACAGAACTCGCGACTCTGCTGGGGAATTCTATAAGTGAGGTGTACCTTAGGATTAGATCACTTGTGTTTTCAATTGTATGCTTTGTATGCTTTAAAATTTATGGGCTTGTATCGGAGTTTTATAGATCCTAACTCGGATCTGGGGATACCCTTTAGGTAAGTAGCAATAAACTGTGAGGGACCTGTCCGGCGTAGACCGACACGGGTGAAGCAGTAGCTACGTTGGTGTGACACCTTGGTCTGTACCGATATCCCTTGTGTTGGAACAAGGAGAATATGGGTCTTCTGAGGAGTCATTAAGCACCAACTGACCTTAGAACCTTGAATTGACCAACTCGGCCATAGAACAGTAGCAGTATGCTACACTCATTGAGGCTAAACTCTCGCGATGGTTCTGGCCGCAAGAAAAGGTTGCCAAACTGGAATTATGACTGATTGAGGGTAGTCAGTGATATTGAGATCCCATAGAACCCGATTACTATCTTTAGGACAGGTCTTAACCAACTGAAACTAAAAGAGGGTAGTACCTAAACTTCATGCTGGCCTGAAATCTAAGGGCTCTCTTGTGTGAATTGTGTGCCTTTACCATGTTTGCCTTTTGTGAATACTTGTGGTGTGCCTTTATCATAACATCATACCATCATAACATCGCATACATCCTGCATAAGGACTAACCCATTTCAAGGATCTCAAGGGCTTGTGATGCAGGTCATAATGAACCAACTATCTAGCAAGGGGCAAATGGGATTTATTTTCCTCTAGCCAAGGTTGTTTGAAGATCAAAACATGACAACTTGAGTCAGGGGCTATGACCCACTCGATATGGTGAGCTTGACTCTTGAAGAAGGACTCTCAGCAACATGAAGTTCCTTCAATCAAGCTACCAAATTCAAATTCTAACGAGTTTCTTTGTTTATCCCGCGAGATCCTTGAAAACATTGCATGCATAAATCATACACATTTCATGCCATCATATGCATAACAGGTCATCTGATACAGGTCTCTCACGTTCTCGCTGTTTATTTCAGCAATGGCTCTCCAACAAGATCTTCATACTCAAGAGACTCAGTTTAGGGAAATCTTCCTAAGCCTATCCAAGGGGCAGGAAGAGTTGAGAACACTCCTCATGGGGAATTTGGTCAAGAAGAGTCCTGAAGACAGTAAGGACGAACGGCTGAAACATCTGCAAGATGAGGTAGATACAATGAGAACCCAGATGCTGGGGCAGATGGCTCTTATCCAAGGCTTAGCTCGGGAACAAGAAGAGTTGCGAGCCATGATCAACCAACTTCATCAAGACAGATACAGTAGTATGAAGCAAACGATCAAGGCTAAGGATCAAACCAGTAATCAGCCTCCAAGGAGACAAGAATTTGGTATGGTGAATATTGGACCTCTCCAAGTTGCTACTACCTCAAGGGTCCAACAACAACCTCACCAAAAACAACAGGTTGATCAGAGTAAGCCAAACATGCCCAGGAGGCAATTTACCAAGATCAACATGTCGCCGACTCAAGCGCTACAACACATGTTGAAGACATGGCTGATTACATTAAAGGCTCCTCCCCGGAACCCAAATACTTCTGCTCCTACCTATCATCCCAATGAAAGGTGTGCATACCACTCTGACAGTCTGGGACACAACACAAACAACTGTTGGAGTTTGAAGAATAAGATCCAAGACATAATTGATGCCAAGGAGATCAAGTTTGATCACTGATCCGTCACCAAATCATTGAGAATGTCTTTTGTTTTATTAGAATTTTCAAGTTGTATTTTTCCTTGCTTATTCACATTTATTCATGTCAAACTTTATTACTTTATCAATGCATCGCATATGTCTGTTTTGAATCAACCCATTCGTATTCACTATATTCAAATTGCTTTCATTTTTTTGTGATGTTCAACTCTCGATTAAAAAAAATTCTAAACCTTTTGAGGGAGGATGACGAAAACGATAACACGATCTTTACAGTATGCTTTTGAACAGACCCCGCTGATGAAGTACAAGCATTGTTTCAAATCCTAAACAGTGGAGTTATAAGGAAGATAATCCCTCGTCAACCCCTTTGAGCAAAGAAGTTGGAGTTTTTCTTTTCAAAATTAAAACCCTTAATCATAACTTGGGGCAGGGTAGTTCTCTCAGTTGATCCAGGTGCACAATGAATGGCATCAAAGAAGTCCTTCCGAGACAAGAGACAGTGATGGTTCCGAATAATCGTAAGGACAGGCAGTCATTATCTCTCAGAAATAAAAGCCCATTAAGTCAAAACCTATGAAGGAGACTTACAAAACTGGGGCATCCCGCTGACTGTAAATACAAAAGAAATAGTTCAGGCAAAAAGACAGGGATAATAAAATCAAAAAGAAAGAGGTCATGCAAACTCTTATAAAAATGACTGCCTGTTCAAAATAAATTGTCAATATCCGAACCATCACCGGAATATCAGAGCAAAGATTCAAACAAGATCTAAATGCACGATTAGCTGAGTTTAGGATCGAAGAACATCACGAAGAGCGGGTGGGTACAAATAAAATTTTGAGCCTTTATCCTTTGTTTCTTAAACCGTGAACCAGGCCACGTTATAACCCTTAAAAGTCCTAGTTGAAGCATGGGTTAGTTCGAAAGCATACTGTTACAAAAGGTATCCTGACTCCTGTAGGGTTTGCTGTAAAATCTCGAGTTGACATCACATTTTACAAAAAAAAATCACTTGTTTTATTGAAAACTGCATTTTCAAAAACGTCAAGACAGACATAAGCTTTGCATTCTTAAAATAACATTGTTTGCATATGACTATTTGTTCAAACAACAGAGAAATTTGCACGACGAATATCTAGTGAACAAAAACCTTTTCAACAAAAAGGGTCACATCAAGTGGAAAAACTTCCAATCAAGGGGCACGGCATGATCATTGTCCATCATCAGGGGCAGTCAAGTCAAGATTCAAAGAATCTCTCAAATGCCAAATATCCAGGGGCAAATCTCTGCTTGAGTCACTTGGGGCATTGGACATGAATTCCAGCGACGAATATTACACGATCAAACATCTTCTGGTAGTATGGCACACAACGCTACTGACAGTGACAACTCCCTGCACTCTGAGAACGTGGGCATAGTAAAAAAAAAATATTGCGCATGATCAAAGACCCGCTAGGTCGACTGGCCTAGGCAAAAATAAGGGCTTCCCGGCGAACCAAAAGGGTTCGGGCAAAAATAATGGATGAAAATGAAAAAATATGTACACCCGGCGAGTCGAAAACCTGAAAAGGCGGCTTGGGAAAAAAAGGGTATCCCGATGGACTGAAAACCCGAAAGGGCGGTCCAGGCAAAAGTTAGGGATCAAAGCGTACGACTATGTCTCGTCATCTCGTCACTTTCCTACCAGAAGAAGATTTGTCAATCGGCAGTTATCGAGACCTCCACAGGTACCTTCTCCCATAGAAGCTGGGGCAATAAGAGTTGTCCAAACTGTACATGCTGCCTTGCTCACCAGGTACAAAGGTAGATTCAGCTGAAGAATTTGACCAAGATACCTTCACTCCCCGCAGAGTAAGACAAGATTCAGCAATACTCTCCCCAAGCAGAGTTGATCTCCCATCAGCCCTAAAAAGGCACAGTATCCCCAGCAAGTCAGCAATACTCTCCCCAAGCAGAGTTGGTCTACCATCAGTCCTGAAAAGTTGGGTATCCCCAGAAGATCTTAATATTCCCCAGCAGAGTATACAAATATCCCTCAGCAAGCATCCCCGACAGTCTTAATATTCCTCGACAGAAATATAAGATTGTTCCCCAGCGGAATACAAGATACCCCCAGTGGAGCCATTTCCTCAAAACGTTTCCCCAGGAGAGTTGAACCATCTCCCCAGTAGAATCTGGAAGCTTGTCCACTGCAGAGCACAAAATAAATCTCTCCCCAACCATATCCAGGAGGTTATCCCCCATCAGAGTCTAACTGGGTTATCCTCAGCAAATTGCAATGGAAAGATCATCCTCAGCGAAGTCCTTCCTATCCCCAGCGAAGTTCATCAAATTCCCCAACAGAGCTTGTCAACGGAATCCCCCAGCGGATTTATCGTTAAAATCCCCAACAGAGCTTATCAACGGAATCCCCCAGCGGAGTTATCGTTAAAATCTAAGCAAAGCATCTCTTCCCACAGAGTAATTCCCCGCAGAGTAATATCTTCACCAGTTTATTCCCCAACGAAGTCAACTTCCCCTACCGGTTTATTCTTGCAATCATTTTCGTTCATCATCCCCAGCGGAAACGAAGAACTCTACTCTTCAACATCAGCCCAGGATTTAAACAAGCTCCCGACATTCGTCAAGGATTTATTTTCCCAGACGAAAATACATTCATAAACATATCACATTTCATATCTCCTATTTACATACAGGATAAAGTGCATACGACACGATCTCATTTATTTTTGAGAACATCATGACATCATGTATTTCATACATCATGACATTGCATACAACTAATGTTTTGACTTTTCAGGAAAGGGTCAATCCAAAGATGATCACCATCAACCTTTCTCAAGTTCCAGATCAACACCTGTATCTAGCCAGGAAATATATGTGAACGACTGATTATAGATCTATACCTGTAACTAGCCAGGAAAGTTATCTACACGAAGAGACTGAAGATCAACACCTGTAACAAGCCAGGAAATTATCTTTCATTCTCAGGTCAGAGATCTACACCTGTATCCATCCAGGAAAGCTATCTCGACCAACCTTTTTTAAGTTCCGGGTCGACACCTGTATCTAGCCAGGAAATATCCGTGAGCGATTGATTGTAGATTCGACACCTGTAACTAGCCAGGAAAGTTATCTACATGAAGAGATTGAAGATCAACACCTGTAACAGGCCAGGAAATTATCTTTCATTCTCAGGTCAGAGATCTACACCTGTATCCAGCCAGGAAAGCTATCTCGACCAACCTTTTTTAAGTTTCGGGTCGACACCTGTATCTAGCCAGGAAATATCCGTGAGCGATTGATTGTAGATTCGACACCTGTAACTAGCCAGGAAAGTTATCTACATGAAGAGATTGAAGATCAACACCTGTAACAGGCCAGGAAATTATCTTTCATTCTCAGGTCAGAGATCTACACCTGTATCCAGCCAGGAAAGCTATCTCGACCAACCTTTTTTAAGTTCCGGGTCGACACCTGTATCTAGCCAGGAAATATCCGTGAGCGATTGATTGTAGATTCGACACCTGTAACTAGCCAGGAAAGTTATCTACACTAAGAGATTGAAGATCAACACCTGTAACAGGCCAGGAAATTATCTTTCATTCTCAGGTCAGAGATCTACACCTGTATCCATCCAGGAAAGCTATCTCGACCAACCTTTTTTAAGTTCCGGATCAACACCTGTATCTAGCCAGGAAATATCTGTGAGCGATTGATTGTAGATCTATACCTGTAACTAGCCAGGAAAGTTATCTACATGAAGAGATTGAAGATCAACACCTGTAACAGGCCAAGAGACAATATTTCTTTCTCAAGACAGAGATTAATACCTGTAACCAGCCAGGACAACTATCTCATCTGCCAGCCTTCTTAAGTTCCGGATTAATACTTGTAGCAAGCCAGGAGATATTTGTGGACGACTGATTGTAGATCTATACCTGAAACCAGATAGGAAGGTTATCTACATTGAAGAGATTGAAGATTAATACCTGTAGCAAGCCAGGAAAACTATCTTTCTTTCTCAAGTCAGAGATTAATACCTGAAACCAGACAGGAAAACTATCTCATCGGCCAGCCTTCTTAAGTTCCAGATTAATACCTGTAGCAAGCCAGGAAATATCTGTGGACGACTTATTGTAGATTAATACCTGAAACCAGACATGACAACTATCTACTTGACCATCATGAAGCAACCCTACACTTGTTCCTTCTCTTCCAAGATGCATTTTTACGCGGACTCATCATCAGGAAACCCCACACAGGTTCCTTCTTTCAACCTACCAAGTTACAATCCAACAAACATTTCCAGATGGCATCTATAAGCCCATCTCCATAACTATCCATTACATTCCAGATGGCATCTATAAGCCCATCCCCGACAAGATTCTGTTACATCTCCAAATGGCATCTATAAGCCCATCCTCCTATCCATCATCTCCAAATGGCATCTGTAAGCCCATTCCCGACATTACATTGCTGACACTACACTATGCGAGTGCAAATTTCTGGGCACTTTAGTGTTCAATCATTTTCCACCTTCGGATCACGAAAGGCACGCAAGCCAATCTACATCCTCAGGTTTAAGAAGATTGAACAGGGGCAACTGTTGTACCCCAACATTTGCCCTCCCATATTCTTCAAGGTTTGTCAAGAATCATCTTCAAATGGTTCAAGATTGCTCAAGGATTAGACAGTCAAACCATCTCCTAAGACAGCTGAAATTAGGGTTTGGTTCTTTCAAGGAATTTGGAATTTTCAATGGTTCAATCAAGTATCATAGGTCTATATACATCCTCAAGCACCTACATGCCAAGTTTCAAGACTCACAGTGTCAATCTGCACAGTCAAAAGCTTCATTTGATCCATAGTCAACTGCAGGGGTAAAATGGTCATTTTACAGTCAAAAGTCATAATTTTTGGTCAACATCTTATTTTGAGTACACAATCATCATTTGATCAAGTCTTGATCATGATTCCACAAGCATGGCTCAAAAATCATCAAGATGCAAAAAGTTACTATTTTTGGACAGCAGAAAAGTCAACTGTATCTTGACCAGGGCATAACTTTTTCATGGTTCATCAGAAAAATCCCATCCAATGCTCATTTTGAAGGGGATGTGATTTCCTACAATCCATATTCACACTCCAAGTCCAAGAAATGCTCTCACAAGAAGTTATCAATTTCTACATTATAGGTCAAATTCAAAAGTCAACAAAAATGCACTTTAAGTCAAAGACCATAACTTGATATTGGTAAATCCAAATGACATGGGACCAAAGGCATTGGTTAGAGGAATTCAAGACCTTTCCAAAATGTCCAAGAACATGTTCATATGATCAAAATTGAGCAAGATATGCATTGGAGAAGTTGGGAAATTTTTAGGAATTTGCAAAAGTCAACTTTGCTCAAAACACCTTATTTTTGCTAATGGGCCTCAAATTTCTTCTTGAAACTTTATCCATGGCCTATGCACGACCCATCAAGCTTAATTGAATTATTTTCTTATTTTTTATTAATTAATTGGATTTTTAATCAATATTAATTCATTTAATTAATTTAAATTGTAGGAAAATATAAAGATATGGTTTTTCAATCTTTTTGTGAAGCAAGAATGACCTAAAAAGGCTGGAAATTTCGTGCACCAAGTCAAAGATGCAATATCTCCAAATTTGGCAACTTTTTCCAATCATGAAGATTCAAAAATATATGATTTCCAATCAAATATTCAAATCATCATTCCATGGATTTTTTCTCAAGATTCTGATCTAATCTCATTCTCCTATAAATATACAAGCTAACCCTGATCATGCACACGTGAACAAGCTGCAGAAAAAGCCATAACCATATTGAAAAAATTCAAGAAAATTGCAAAACTGATTTCTATATTCCAGGGCGATTTAAAGACTTTTATTGATTCTAATCTATTGCAGAAGTTCTCAGGGACGTTTTGCAATCAAAACCAAGCATTGAAGCTCAAAGAATCATCAAGAACAGAGTCACGATTTGCATTTTATTTTGAGAATCGTATTGGCTATTTCATGCGCATTTAACATGATTTATTGTTTGTTTTGTATTGCTTGAATCCATATGAAGCTATTGGCATAAGTTAATTAAATTATAGTGTACAGAATCACAAGTTACCATGGACGAATTCTAGGGTTCATAAGCTTTCAAATTGGGGCTTTGCAATACAAGAAAAATTAAGCCTTATGAGACCCATGATTGAACTCGTTGAGACCAGACGAAAACAAAGGGACCATCGCGAAATATTTATATGAAACACAACCCTAATCGCTATTTTTCGTCACACTGTTTAGTGGGGGTTAAAAACCCCCGCTATCTAACATTTGTTTTGCAGGTTCAGTAAGGAAGATGATGATGTGTTGAGGCATCATTGGTTCGTTTGAAAAAACGCGTGTGTTTTGTGTTTTATAACATAATATTGTGTTTTTTGTATATAATATTCATTGTCTATAAATTTAACAGAAGCACGTTCCAGCTCAGATGGCCAAGGCATTGGAGTATTAGTCATTGGGACCTGGGTTCGAAACCCAGGTCCCCCAAAATAATTGTTTGTTCTTTTCCTTAACATGTTCTTGTGCAGCCTTCCCCCAAAAGATGTCCACCATGCACTTTCAAGTCCCAGGCGCCAAGTGGCCACAGTCACAAATCCAATGGCCATGAGATGATGATCATTGTACTCCCTAGTCAAAGCACGCGTGGATGATCTCAAGAGTCAAAGCAGGTTTGAATTGTCAATGGGCTTCAGAAAATTGCTAGCATACCTCCTAATTGGGCCAACACCCCCTGGCTCATTCATTCTTTTTTTTCTTTCTTTTCTTTTACATTTTTTATTTAATCTTTTTATTAATTATTATTATTATTATTTAATTAGCTCATAAATTAATTATTTTCATAATAAATTCATAAAAACTAAAAATAATATCTTTTCTTAATTAAAATTAATTTCACTTTCTTTTTATTAATTTGTAAATAAATACTAACAAATTAATTAGTTAATTAGGTTAAATTTGACTTTTTTTTTCACAATAAATAAAATTAACATAGAATTAGGGTTTTGACAATTTTAATCATCTTTTTATTTTATTTTCATTAAAAACATAAAAAACTTAAAAAATATTTCTTTTCTTTTAATTAACTAATTAGTTTTAGGTTTAATTTGACTTAATTCATTAAAGGACAAAAACTTCATCCTTTCTTAAAAAAAGGGTCAATACCCTAAGGACTTCTCCGATTTAATTTCTTTTCCCGCATATTATTGTTTGATCATATTTATGTAATTGCTCCGAGGATGTAATAGCGTTAATTAGGACTTTTTATCGCTTTATTTTATTTCTCGCATTTACTTTTCAAAGGGTTTGTTTTTGGCGATGTAAATACCCGACGCCTTGTAATAGCGTAGCTTTACTTTCCGCAATTTACTTTCCGCAACTATTAACTGTTATGCATGATAAGACTTATTCTGAAATTAAAACCAACCCGTAGCTCACCATAACATGTGCAAAGATAATTTAACTGAAACTCGACACACTCGCACATGCCACTCCTAGGGTACGCCTCACTTGGTTGCCTCGACGTGGTCATTGAGTATAGGGTGTTTTAGAGGTCGCCCTCTTGTCTAAAGATCCAAGTTGCCTCAAAACGGTTGCCTCGGATAAAAAGGATCTAGGATATTAGGGTTACTGCTAAGGTGTCCTACTATTGCTTTGGTGACCATATGTCCCTATAATCGAATTGACCCGAATAACTCCAACGACGGTGCTACCTACTTCTCAATAGTGGGATAGTACTGTCTAAAGGGCATTTACACAGCTTAATTTCTTTTGAGTAGGTAGAGGTTCTCAGGTACTTGCTCTTTCAAAAAAAACAAAAATACTTTTCGCACTTACACTTTCATACAAAAGTTTTCAAACAAACACTTCGTACACTCTTGAGGACCGATACAAGAGTTAAATCGAAGTTTTCAAACAAATCTTTTTCAAAACTCACAAACACAAGAAAAGCAAACATTTTTGAAAACATAGTGAGCAAGTACCTAAGAGCCCGTGGATAACCACAGATAGAAAGGGTGCTAACACCTTCCCTTTCTATAATCTACCTCCCGAACCGAGAAACATATCAAAAAGGAATTTTGCTGTGCTTTTGTCCTTTCCTTGTTGGAGAAAATAAAAGACGGTGGCGACTCTTGCTTACAGCGACATTTCGCGAACCAGCATTTCAAAACAGTCAATTCTATTTCCACCGATCACACCATATTACCTTATTCTCTCTTTTTACCTTATTATTCTATTTAATTATTAATAAATAACTCTAAATAATGTAACTTAAATTATTTAAATCTAAATTACTCTAAGTAATCACCTTAATCTACACTATCTCACAACATACCACATACATCACATAAATAATCACCAATAATTCACAAAAATCAATTAAATAATTATTTTAAAAATCTGGGGTATTACAACATCCATATAAAAAACATTATTAAAAATGATAGTATCATTGAATTAGGTTTCAATCATGGCTCCATTAGGAATCGTAACATGAATGAATTTAATATTAACTAAATGAGTAAATATGTGTTTAGTGTAGCACACATGGCCTATGGACCTTGTGTTAATAATCAAAATATTATATTTCCTATTTTGAGATTAAATGATGAAGTTCATAAATTCGGATGATAATTAAAATTAATTGTTAAGTTGATGTATGTTGGAATTCTGTGAGGATGAAGGGTGGTTAAGGAGGGCTAGAAGGTCTTGTTATTGCTTAATGGTGAACCCAATGGAGTGATTTCATTTGTTCCTTAAGGTTAAGGATGTGAGTCTTCTATGTAACACCCTTCTAAATCCCCATGAATATTATAAATAATAAATTAGAGTAATGAACCAAAAAGGATTCCAAATGCTTCATAAAAACACAATACATACATATATTGCTCCATAACACGGGCTCTCAATGATTATAATCATTTCCTTTTGGAGTATCAATATATAACTCATTTATTAAACAACGGAATTCATAGTCTCAAACAACTTCATGAAATAATATCCTTCGAAACATCATTAAGTCTCATCTTTCACGAGTTAGGGTTTTAAAACACTTCAAACAACATAAACAACTTATAAGTCATTAAATCAAAGAAACAAAGTTTCACTTCAACGTTCCCAACCCCGATGTTACATATCAGAGCAAGACCTTTTAAATCAACAAAAATAAATAACGCATTCTGAAGCTATCCTCTAAGCTTCTACGAACTACTCCTGATCACCTGTGTGTTACCCATGTGGAGGCAACATTCAAACAGAAAGGGTGGGTAATCACATTCATTACAAAAGATATACATAATAGACATAGTAGTTCGACAATATTATCATCCAATCTATATACCACATATCATCAAGCTTCACCTATCATACTCACACTTTCATATCATCATAACACATCATCATCAAGTCATCAATTTAAAAATCATCACCAAGGCATCATTTAGTTATACATCATTAAAACATCACTTAATCATTCATAATGCAATGTCACATAGAATGTAATACACATTATTGACTCATGTATATGGTACTAAAACTTCACTGATGACCTAGTCATCTTCCTCCAAAGATCCCCACCATAGGATTAATTCCCGCTTTAAACTGAAGCACTTCAAAATATTTCACTCAATCCATACTATGGGATTGAAGTCATAATTTGGACCAATGTCCTATCAACATCATTGGACCAACTTCATATCAACATCACTGGACCAATGTCCTAATATATGCCATGAATGCATGATGCGCAACAACATAATACACACGAACACTGCTAGTCAAAATACATCATCATCCATATTCATCAAAATATAATCACATACATCATAATATACATGGCATTGTCACAACAACATCAGTCCATCATACAAACATACATCATGTTACATCGATCGCATAATCACATCAATTCATCATAGTTCATCGTTCAAAGGTCTAGTTTAATCATAGCAAGGTATTGGGAATATACATAATTTTATTCATTTTATTCCTCCTAATTATAGTTCATTGCATTATCTATCTAACACTTCAAACAACACATCAAACAGAGTCCAAAAACTCAAGTTATGGCATTTACAAAATTTTCACAAGCAGTCCTACTCGCTATTACCTTGCTTGGCGAATGGGTCTGTTTGGCTGATGCTTTTCTGAAGATACAGAGGTGAAGGGCTCTCTCCTCTTGCTCTCTCGACGAGGCTAGAGTGAAGCTCCTCCTCCCATACATTTTCCAAGAGCACTCCTTTTTCACCCATTCCTTTGTTTCTTGTTTCGCCCAGCGAAGACCAGGAAAAATTGCTTCTCCCGGCGACGCTTGCCTCACCCGGTGACGCTTTCCTCACCCAGAGACGCTTACCTCTCATAGTGACACGTGCAAGACAAAAACCCCCTATTGCGATTCTGTACTTGTTCAGTCCCAAATTCTCTTGCGATTTCATACCAATGACAGTCCAAGTCCATCCCAATTCAACATGTTTTCATTACACAACAACAATACTACCTTATCGGCATCATGTGCATCAAATCATGGCAAAACAACATGGATTTTTTATCAATTTCATCATAACACTCATCATATCCAACATATCCTAAAATTCATCATAAACCCCAACAAATCCCAACATACATCTAAACCCCATATGAATTCTAATGACAAATCACCCCCTTACCTTAGATTCCTAACGATTGACCTTTCTATTTGTGTTCTATAGTGATCTCTTGAAGCAAACTTCTATGGTATCTCTAGGTTTTTGACAGTAGTTATAAAGTTGATTTCTTTCCCACGACCGGTTGGGAGAACTCTGGCACTAGGATCCCAAGATTTAAATTTATTGGTGGGTTTGAAGAGTTGAGCAACAAACTTCTCTTCCTTAATGGGGGTAGTGAGTTATCTTTCTTGCTGAATGAGGATAGAAAAAACCATGTTGATAGATGGAAGGGGTTACATAAGCATGATATCGGAGAAAACAATGTCCTATTACACTTGTTTCGAATCACAAACTCAAAATTCACGAAGAATTTGAATTTATTCAATATTTTTAAACTCCTTATTACTCATTTCATTCCAAAATCAATTATTTTTACCAAAAATCATTTTTGTGCAAAAATCATCATAACAACCATTCTTCATCAATATTTATCTTCAATCATGTCATATCACATCATAATCATTCATCATCAAAATCCTTTCTCATCATCATCAACTATGACTTCTCAACTTACACAAAAGAGCTTCCCTGATAAGTAATCGGGAAAGTTACCTGTTTCTTCATCAAATCCATCTCCTTCTAAATTTCCAAAAAGGGCAAGAAGTAAAGTTCAAGCCAGTAAATATGTGTATAATGCAAAAATGAGTTAGAAATCTTATAAGAAATCCTCTTAGAGTCAAGCTACTTCTGACATGTTCCACAAGGTAATTCATCTACTACCTCAGGATAGTTTGAAAATGTACCATGAAATTTTTTTGAACAGTCCAATTTAGCCTGGATACTATGTTGATTCATCTTCTAAAACTGAGCTGAGAGCAAATATTAAACAATTTGCTAATCATAAGTTATTGAAATTTATTAGCCCGAACAAAAGATATAACCCTAATCATGTCAAAGATTTCTACTGTAATCTTGTGCAAACTCCTGGGGGAATTGAAAGTAGGTTTAAGGACAAAGTAGTTAAGTTTATTTATTGCGATTTTACCACTCACTTTGGTTTTGCATTTGAGGGACCTAATATTTTGTTGCAAGATCACGTGATTATGATAGGATTTCATTTAATCTTTCCATTTCCAAGTATGTTTGTGATCAACCTTGCATGGTAAACTTCCCTATCAGTCAAGTTAAATTTGATTTGTGTACCCTTCAATGGATTGTTGTTAAGGTGCTCTACAAGAAACCTAGAAATTTGGGTAGATCTAATGACCTTGATCTCTACCTGATGTGGGCTCTTTTATCCGTTGTCGCGCACATATCAAAAACGAGTTATTTTGAAAAATATAGTTTAGCGACAGTGACTCGAGTATCATATGACGAGGATTCTTATATTGTTATTAACAAACAGAAACGATTATGGGGATTTAATTCAGGATTAATTTTTAAAGAGTTCATAAAATAAGCGATTAAAATAAGTGATTATAAAAATAAGTCGATCTACAGTTTTCAAGTTTCTGCTAATCATTGGTTTTTACCTTACCAATTCCCTAAGCGGCTTCGACCTCTATTCAATTTCAATATCAATTGACAAGCGCAATAGATATAAAACAGATTGAATTCCTATTCCGAAATAAGCAAGCTGATTAATACAATCGTGAATTAAGCAAACCCGATATATAATGCAATTTAACGACTAAGCAACGTAAATAGTGATTAAAGATTAGGAATACAATCATACGAATTTATTCAAGACATTCCATGAAATAACAGATTAAGCAAATGCAATTTCATAAAATAGAATTGAAAGAGAAACAAAATTGAATTGATAAATTAAAAACCTCAAAGTGTTGGAACGTGATTACAGTAGATCAACTCTGGATGATTAGTTCTTCATTCAAGCGTACAAGAAAAATATTTTTTTATTGTGAATAGAAGGTAAAATTGAATAGTAATGTCTGCCCTAGTTATAAGAGCATAAGGATTACACCAAAAATTTGAACCGAGTCATAAATTATAAACCAGGACCAAAAAATTGACCCAAAACAAAATGTATCTAATGTTGCAACTTCAACGAATTATTGAAGTCTGGTTCATTCTGAATCAGCTTCTGGCTCCAACATCGAAGTTTTAGCACTTTCTCTTAGCTTTCCAACGCATATTATAACGCCTCAATCCGATTTTTGTAGCTCTAGTTATGAATTTTTTAATGAAAGCTACAAATGTTGATAATTAAATACGAAAATCAAATTAAACCAAAAATAAACTAAATTAGAAAAACATTATAAAACATAAAAACAAACTAAGTAAAACATAGAAACGCTTAAGTACAAACATGGAAGAATGTATATCAAAATGCACTGATAAAATTCTCCCACACTTGAACTTTTGCACTCCGAGAAAAATAAAATCAAAAGAAACACAATAGCATCGTCAGTTACTCATTCCAGGCTACAAACTCTTCTTCGGTTAAGATTGCATTGATATGTACTAATTTTGCACACTAAGGATATCGTAAGAACACTACTCTATAATTGTGCAGTCATATACCTCCTGAATATACAACCCAATTCGAATCATATTATTATGCCATAGCCTAACTTACTCATCATCCTTTTTGCTCTCTTTCATTATGGCACAATCACATTAAGCTCGTTATCTCCATACACTCATAGTAAGGAGATCGGGTAGTGACTCTAATCCTTTTTGCATGGGGTTCTGGTACATGAGTGGTATAACCCTTTTCTTACTTAATTGTAGAGTTGGGGGATCAGACCATAATCCATCCTACCAAGTTCAACACCAGAAACCTCTGAACCAACTAACAACAGGGCTGATAATCAAATTTTGTAGGTTCCACAACTGCTAGATTAAGTGACCGTGTGAGGGTTACCAAACTTAGAAGGTGCATTCCCTATTTTTTTCAAATAAAAACATGGATCACTAACTTATATTCATCGACTTCCATATGTAGAGCATGTGTGAGATGTTGTCGACTGCTAAGATAAACTACTCCAGAGCTGTTAGAGAATGAGAATTCAAGGATATGTCATAATAATTATTCAACTTAATTTCCATATACAGGAGACTTACAGTGTTAAAACGATACCGATCTTACAAATTTTTCCCAAGTCTCCACAACTAACATCAGATTAATCTTATAACCCAAAACTTACAAAAAGATGCATTTTTTTATAATAACTGGAAACAAAACAAAATAACGAACAAAAGAAAAAAAATGATTCTCTCCCCCACACTTAAAACAAGCATTATCCTCAATGAAAGAAACAAATATAAAATAAGAGAGACGAGAGAGAGGAAAGAACACACCCGAATAGTCAAGGCGCATAGATGACCACATAAGTAGCCTTTCCCAACGAGAGCTCTTCTATAATTTCCTCTTCCAATGTGGGGCTCTCATGGAATAGTTTAATGAATTGTCTATTAACTTTGCAATTTTGATCAATGTCTTCACTTTTTATTCCAGGATCAAAGAATTTTTTTCTAAAATTAGAAGTGTTAAATGAGCACGTGAACGTGGTCTAATCTTTCATAACATCAGGGATCAAAAGGTTATGGGGATGCCTCACTGATTTTGCTACATCTTCAAGTGAGATCCTATGCATACACATGGATGGACATATATCATAAATATCATCCAAGATCCATCCAATTCCTTTCCTATGATTCTTCAAAACTTGCAAAAATTTACTTTCTTGATCAAAATAAAGTTTAGAAGAAATTATAACCGAAAGTTTTTCATTCATCTCTAAATAAGCATATTTAAGATTTTCAGGAATTGGTTTCAGCTCTCGGGAAGGTGGTTATTTGATGGATGGTTTGTTTCGGGAAGCCGGGGTGTCGAGAGCTTCATCTATATGAACAACTTCATTTGAAACATCATGTGCAGTAAGAATATCAACTTACAAAGCAGCCTCAATTTCAGCACAAATAGAGCAAATTTTAGTGTCAGAACAAACATCACAAGAGTAAACATCGTCAAAATCAGACAATGATGGAAAATCAACTGCAAAAAAATCAGTACAAGTATCATCAGCAGTCTCAGAAAGCAACTTTATTGGAAAAACATAATTCTCTTCCAAGGGTTGTTGGTTAGATCCTTTAGCTTGTTGCATGGCATTCATCGAACAGGCAAGTTGTTCAATCTGTGTGTGTAAAGTCTGGAGAGTAGAATTTATTTGTTGTTAAAACTGGAGATTATTTGCATCATTTGTTTGACAATATCCTCTAGTGATTCCTGAAAGATGCAGAGCACACAACCTGAAATTCCTTCAGATGTTTATGCGGATCTCACCTGCAAGACCATTAAACTTTGGCAACAAGTGTATTAAACTAGATTTCAATTTAAAAGGTGTATCAACTGCAGGATAGTCAATACATAAACCACTATAGTTCACATCAGGGATAACCAACTGCCTCAAAGTTCTTTGTTCAGCCATGTTATCAACAAACACATAAATATCAATTATGTCCCGAAAAGGCCGAAACAAATACGAAGAAGGAAAACAATTAAAAAAAATTCATAAAAATATAAAAACATCGAAATTAATCTAATAAAGCAAAATAAGAATTTTGAGAATTTTTTAGGATTTTTTTGAAACTGTGAAAACGGTAAAAAATTAATTAAAAATAGAAAAAAAAAAGGAATTTTCAATTTCGAGGGTCAAAATCTTTTAGATGTTATTCTAAAGGAGTACTCTTTTTTCGATTTTTTTTTACTTCTCGAAAAAATTTAGAACAAATCAAAACAGTAGCTTTCAAACTTACCAGGTAGGCTGAAATACTTATCACTATACTGTAACCTGTATTACAACCCTGAAACCCAACAAACACAAAAAAAAAAGAAAAAAACTAGAAAGAATACTAAACATATGACTCTAATATCGGTTAATAACAACAAACATCCCTAGCAACAGCGCCAATTTGATCCACTGTCGCGCACGAATAAAAAATGAGTTATTTTGAAAAATATAGTTTAACGATAGTGACTCGAGTATCGTATTGTGAGGATTCTTATATTGTTATTAACAAACAGAAACGATTATGGGGATTTAATTCAGGATCAATTTTTAAAGAGTTTATAAAATAAGCGATTAAAATAAGTGATTATAAAAATAAGTCGATCTATTGTTTTCAGGTTCCTGCTAATCATTGGTTTTTACCTTACCAATTCCCTAAGCGGATTCAACCTATATTTGATTTAAATACCAATTGACAAGCGCAATAGATATAAAACAGATTGAATTCCCATTCCAAATTAAGTAAACGAATTAATACAATCGTGAATTAAGCAAATGCAATATAGAACGCGATTTAACGACTAAGCGATGTAAACATCGATTAAATATTAGGAATACAATCATACAAATTTAATCAATACATTCCATGAAATAATAGATTAAGCAAATGTAATTTCATAAAATAGAATTCAAAGAGAAACGAAATTGAATTGATAAATTAAAAACCTTAAAGCGTCGGAACGCGATTACAGTAGATCAACTCTGGATGATTAGTTCTTCATTCAAGCGTATAAGTAAAAGTAATTTTTTTATCATGAATAGAAGGTAAATTAATAGTAACGGCTGCCCTGGTTATAAAAGCATAAGGGTTACACCAAAAATCTGAACCGGGTCAGAAATTACAAACTAGGCCCAGAAAATTGACCCAAAACAAAATGTATCTAATGCTGCAACTTCAACGAATTATTCTAGCTTGCTACACTCCTAATCAGTTTCTGGCACCAACATGAAAGTTGTATCTCTTTCTCTTAGATTTCCAACATATATTAGAACGCCTCGATCCGATTCATGTAGCTCAAATTATGAATTTTCAATGAAAGCTACCAATGCTGAAAATTAAATACGAAAATAAAATTAAACCAAAAATAAACTAAATTAGAAAAACATTATAAAACATAAAAATAAACAAAGTAAAACATAGAAATGCTTAAGTACAAATGTGGAAGAATGTGCATCAAAATGCACTGGTCACTCTTCTTACTAAAAGTGGAGTAAATTGGGTGAAGTTAATTATTGTTTGGATGATTTAAGGCAAATGATATCCATATAGACATATGTTTTTTTACTTCTTTTATGGAAATGATTTTAGAGCTCAATCGTATTGTGTCCAAGAAAGAGAACTTGGTGGAAGCTCCAAAGATTCTGGACAAATATAGAGTTTCTATAATGAGGTATTATAAAGACACTGGCATTATTTAATACTACCTTGAGAAATATGGCAGGAAAGTGTATGATGACTAGGTTGTGGAGCCAGTGAAGGGCTCTTCTGATGATACTGGTGCATCTAGTTCTGGGTTATTATCTGCTGATATGAAAGCATATTTTGATGAGTGGTTCAAGAAGGTTCTAATGATAATCCGGTTCGGGAAGAATGTGTCATGGCACACATTAAAGGTGTTTTTAAGGAAGGTGAGGATAGCCAGATGAAGCTGAAGAAAGAGTTGAAGGTCGAGATTCAAGCTGGTGAAGCCCGAGTCATTGCTCAAGTTGATTCTATGAAGGCTATTATTGAGAACCTTGGTAGATCTAATATCATCTTTCCTATTAGTACTTTTGAACGTGATTCAGAGCCCAATGACCTTAATTTTGCAGCAGTTGCACCTCCTCTTACTAAAGCAACTAGCCTTCCTTGATTTTATTAGTCATAACATTAACATCTCTAGATAATTATGATATTTTTGACTGACTGGCTGTTTTGATATTATTGACCATATTTTGGATTATGTACTGTGTGACAAGTCTTTAGTCACATATCTCTGTAATTCTTATTTTTCTATCTCTTTGTTGATATTTTTAATTAAAATTGTGTGTTTTTTATAATTGGCATCTTATACAATTATTTTTTGGTGTTTGTTTAGTTTGATTTTTCGGCTTTCATATTATCTCGGATTAAACAATTTGCATTTATTTTTCTCTCTTTTTGGTATTTGTCAAAGAGGGAGAAGGTATTGAGATATTATCGATATTTACGCGAATTAAGTTATTAGAGCACAGGGGCTTTACAGCTCAAGTGAAGTGTGGTACACTCATTTGAAGTGCGCTAAGAAAATACATCAGATTCATTTCATTTCCAAATTCTAAATAACTCTTATAATAATTAATCAACAATAATACCTTCAAATTTTCCAAATATCAAAAGGGGGACTGAAAGTGAAATCACGTTATCATATTGTATCATTTAGTAATTTTGTTGTTTTTTCCAATTTTAATGTATTTGTTATAGCTTGTTTGTATATTTTCAATTTGTTTATCATTCAATATTCACGTGTTTGTATCCTATTCACTTTTGAGTTGTATTATATTTACTTCGGCTATTTTAGTAGTGTACCATTAAGGCCCCTTATTACTCAATAAATAGAAGTGTTTAATCCATGATAGTGTTTATTTTTTAGCTTAGAAAATTGCTCTTTTATCGTTTCATCAGGTGTGGCTTGAATCACAAGTTAGAGCTCTTAAATAAAGATGTTGAGTTACTTGATTCAAATCAAGTGTTAAGTGTGACTCGAATTAAGAACCTTGTGAAAATCAAGATTTTCCTCTAGATGAATAGATTCAAATCACAAAATAAACCTGATTCGAGTCACAACCTCATGTGAATCAAATCAAGTGTTAATCCTGATTTGAATCAGAAGTCTCCATTGTGCCAAATTTATGCTCTTCTCAAATTGACTCGAATCAAGCATATAACTTGATTTTAGTCACAAAATCTTGTGTTTGAATCATGATTTCTTCTTGACTTGAATATAGCTTCACAAATCCAATTTTCTATATTAGATTTAAATAGTTGTTTCTTTGATGAAAGTAGTAATTGTGTGAAACATGAAGGTGAAACCTATAGAGACAAAAATGTCAATTTGTATTCTCTTATTTAGTGTGTCTAAGTCAAGAACAATGAATCTTTCTATTATTATCTTGAACAACTTTTTGAGTGTTAATGCATTCCATATTCACTTTATTTTGTTGCATCTTGTACTTGTGCAATTTGTTGTTATTTTAAATGAACTAGAGAGAGTGAGTTAATTAATCTTGTAGTGTTATTCGTGATTAATCAAGATCGTGACATCCATTAAGAACCAAAACCAATTAATCTCAAAATTTGAGAGAACCTTGTGTGTGTTCTTCATTTACATACATCTAATTTCTTGACTAACATGTTGTGCATTGGAGTGTTTGTGAGATGTCCTGGAACCTTTCATCATATTCGTCCTTAGTCTTTTTCCATTGTTAAGGAACTTCATCTCTAAAGATTGAGTTTTTAAGGAGACTATTGGTACATTAGGGTATCTAATGTTTTTGTGTGAAGTTTTTTGTTCTTAATGGGTGCATGTATTATTTCTTGAATGAAGTTTGGTTTTTATTGGTATCCATGAAGGATATAGTTTCAATATAGTCCATGGAAGACTTTGGAGAGATTAAATATCATTTGTCCGTAAGGAGGAGTTAAAATTTATCCATCTTTGGTGAAGTTAGAGAAAGATTGCTCACAGACGAAGTTAGGAGTTATCCAATCAACTCTTAGCTAATGACAATTTCTCAGACAAGAAATTGGTGGGATCGGGTAAATTGTCACACACGAATACTTAGAGTAGTTTATTATAGATAGCAAGGTTATTGGATCAAAATATTTAGAGATCTTATTTTTATTAGCAGTTTGAGTGTCTACATCAACAAAGGGAATTATCATATGATAGTTTGTTGTAACCAAAATGCATGTGTTGTACCCCAAAATTTGCCCTCGCATTTTTTTCCCACAAGAAATCACATCTTCAGGCTTTTCCTAATTTTTCAGATTGGCTCAAGAATCGGCCAAACAGACTTTTCTCGTCAGTCAGACAAAATTAGGGTTTTCATTGATTTTCATGGCTCTGGGACAATTCAAACAGTTGGTTTAGGGTTTGGTTGATTTTGGCTCAACTTTGATCAGGCGAACGCTTCTTTGGCATTTGATCAGGAATTAGGGTTTGTGCGCAGATCTCTCAGAAACATTTAATCCTACAGTGCTTGTCAAGTTATTTTGAGATGTGGACTGAGGAATTTGGACTGAGTTTGCAATGTTTGACTAAATCAGTGAGAAGAAAAGACATTTGGGCATGTATGATTTGACGGTGCATTGCTTTGATTATTCAAGATGCCGGACGTTTATGGATTATTTATTATTCTGAGTTAAATGGTTGGAATTTATTTTCAATTATTATAATTTAAAGAATTATAAATAATATATAAACAATTGAAAAGAATAAAAAGAATTAATTGGTTAAAAGGAATTTTTATTCATCTTTAAATATTTGTTACAATGGTTATTTAAATACAAGTATTTATTTACAAAGTATTTATAATAATGATAGTTACAATAATTAAAATTGAAATAAACTATCCTAAATTCCTAAGTCTTCAAATTATTTATCCTCCATTTGTTGCTATTTGATTTTTTTTATCTGCAAAGAAAAGAAGAAAAAAGTCAGAAGCAGATAAATAATTAAAGGCAGACAGATAAAAATTGGGTCCATCATTAAAAGCAAAAGGCCGGGATCAGTTCGCCCTCTCTGCAAATCACGAGATTTCTCCCGGTTCACAAAGAGGGATGAATGATGTTTGCAAATTAAAGAATGAATGCACAAAGTATACAAATTGCACATTTCAAATTGGCCAACCAACTGCATAGTTCAAAGCAAACAGCATGTACAACTATAAAAGTTCAAATTGCCAAACAAAGTCCAATGTCAAACTGAACAAAAAAGCTGTCAAAAGAAGATATGGAAAGATAACAAGAGGAATAAAATCTGGAAGAAGTACAAAGTATGCAGAGAAAGATTAATATGCAAGCAAACTTTTCATTTCATCATTTCCCAAGCCAAATTGCTTTTTCAGTTAAAGTACATGATAAACATTATTTAATGTTTTAAGTTGTACTGGAGAGAGAAGAAGAGAAAAAAGAATGGGCTTACTGGCTTTAGGCTTGAGAAAGAAAATATATAAAAGAGACTGCAATAAAACAGTAGAGCAGGGGGCAGAGATATTAAGAAACCAGAATACAAACAAAACTGTCAAGAAAAAGATAACTCAGAGCAAGCCTGAACTGTCCAGCTTCAACACAAAAAACCTACTGAAGCCATAAAACCTGTAGCATAAAGCCTAAACCAATAGATTCAAACACAAAAAACCGTGTACAAGCCTCAAAGCTTAGCAGCCTAAACTAGTAAAACTCACTTGTCCAAAAGCCTGCTGTCAAAACCTCACACTAAGCTTCACCTGCCAAAGCCTTACCTGCAATAAAAACCTTTCAAACTGCTTCAACCAAGAGGGAACCCAAAAATACAAACTCAGCATACCACAAGGCCATAACCTGTAAACAGCATAAGCCTTACAAACCTACTCAAAACACCAACCCTGTCAAGCTTAAAGGCCACAACATCAAGGCCCTCAAGCATAGAACCTGTTCTCAAACAATACCAACTGTCAAAAAAACTGAAGCCAAGACCTAAATCAGTAAAACTCCAAACAACTAACCTTTTCAACACAAGCCTGGTCAGATCAAGGCAACCTCTAAGCCCTCAGAAAAGTTTCATCATTGGGCCATCCAAATCATCACAACATATCTCAGCATACCAATAAGCATATTCAGAATCATCAACAAATACATCATCAAGAAATTATTTCACATCAAGCAAAGCAAGCTAGGCAACCAAATTCAACAAGCAAACATACAAGGCATCAAGCTAGGCATCAGGGCGACAAGAAGAAGAAGATCAAAGATACAGAGTAAGGCAATCAAAGCCTCAGACAACTGTCATCATAGGGTTTTGAATAACAATACGACACTCACAAGCATATTGAGTATAGCCAACATTAACAAGCAAGCATGTCAGTAATCATCATCTCAGAATCGACAAAGGCAACATAAGCATACATAAGCAGAAGCGAGGAGAAGAAGAAAGAAGTGATATCAAAATTAGGTTTTCAAGTTCATCATTAAACCCAACAAAAGGCAAAAACATAAAGGTACCAGGAAGAGCTAGCTTTATCATCACGTGTTTCCCCACCGTCAAGCCTCCAAACGCCTCCAAATTCCTTTCTCCTCCGTCTCCCAAAAGGTAGTATAATTTCTTTTCATCCCTTTTCACGACCTCATTAACAAACAATAATAAACATAACATCAGAATGTGAATTCATAACATGCAAAACATAAAACCCTAACGAGATTGAGACGAATTACTACCTTGTTTAACTGTTGCCTGAGCGATCTGTGGGGAGAAGAGAATGGATGGTGGCGTTGGTGGCCTGGGGCGAAGAAGGTGGTTCAGTTTTCGGCATGAGAAGGCGAAGGAAGACGAGCGCCGTTCGTGACTCACAAACCCTAGTGCATTCCCAAAGTGGACAAACTTTGTCAAACCCTAAAAACATTTGTCTCAAGCCTTTGGGCCTTCGCCCGTTCTAAACGCCTAAAGCCTATGTTGTTCTTCCTGAATGCACCCCCCTTTTGCCCATTATCCTGGTTATTGGTCATTGGGCCTAAAAACCCTATATCCCGTTTTTGGTTCTTTCAGCTTATACTTTTTCTTTTTACTTACCATATCTTTTTTATATATATAAACTAACACATTATTTTTACATCAATCTTTTATTAATAATACTTTTTTATATAGCATAATACTAATCTTGAACATAATATTTTTTCTCAAATTTAAAAAAAAACTATTTCTTTCTCAAAATTGAAATATTTTTCTTTTGTATATAATACATTAATTACAATACACCAAAAACATTAATCTTTTCTTAAAACATTTCTCATTTTTTTTTAGTTAAAACATCGTACATAAACATACTAATTAAAATACATGAGTGTTAATACATAAGAAAAATAGATTTTTTAAAGAAATACTTTTTCTTAAAACTTTTTTCTTTTCTTTTATTAAATTTTCTTATTTTGTACATATTAAACAAGATACAAAAATACAAATTTAAATCAAACATACTTAATAATACATTTAAGTTCACATTTCTTAACCTGTAAATAAATCACATAACCATTTATACATACACAATGCACTTACACATTTACACATATACATTTGTTTATCTTTCATTACAAAACATTGTTACCTTTTACATTGCCTCTATGCTATACATTTGATACTTGTTACATTTGCGATCGCAATTCGATTTGGTTGTAATTATTGGACACTACGCTCCTAAAGTCTCATCCCCATTTGTAAACTTATACCCCCACTCCCGGATACTATTTTGTAATAGCGTAGACTTTAAATTCCCGCAATTTATCGCTTTCAATTATACCATGGTTAGACCTAGGGTTTGTATGTACATAAAATCAAATGCTAGATAACCTAATACAAGACAAATACATGAAATCAACATACAATTCACACTTGCACCCCCTAGGGTAATCCCACATGTTGCCTTCCAAAATGGGCCATGCTTGCACGTCGAGTTTCTTTGGCAAAACAATTCAAATGATCATAAGTCCCTCGATGACACTTTCGGAAGTTGCCTATCAAAATGATCATAGTCCCTTCAAGCAAAGTTGCCAAAGACACTTGGCACCATTGCATTCATGGTCCATACGATGACCCGCGCCTGTCCCGTTGAACATCCTAAATGCAAGATTGCCCACCAAATACAATGGTGGAACAAAATTGTTAAAAAGGGTTAAAAACATGAGAAAAACCTTTGAGTACATTAGGGGTAGACAAACTCTTAGTTACTTGGGATCAATCTTGCAAAAACACTTGCCTCCTTTTCAAAACCACACTTCACAAAACACTTTCAAAACAAACTTCCAAAAACATTTTGAAACATCTTTTCGAAAAGATACACACCGTTGTATATACTCAAACGCGAGTCATTATAATGGTTGCCGAAACAAAGGCGTCTATTTCAAAAAAACATTTTCAAAACACACACATACACACACCATTTTCAAGCAATCAAAAATCAAGGCAAGTGATCTAAAAACCAAGTAACTAAGAGCCCATGGATAACCATGGATGAAAAGGGTGCTAACACCTTCCCTTTTCATAATCTACCCCCCGAACCCACGAAACATCTCAAAAGGTTTTTCCTGTGCTTTTTAACCTTTCCTTTAGGATAAAATAAAAAGTCGGTGGCGACTCTTGCTAAACCGAACAAGTGCGAATACGAACGCAAAACCCAAGTCAGTTCTCCCATCGTATCACAGAACTGGCGACTCTGCTGGGGAAAAATTTAAAAGTGGGGTTACCTTAGGGTTTTTAGATCACCCTCTTGCATGATTAATTGTTTGCTTTGTTTGCTTTATCTTTGTGGTTCTCTTGTTTGGGCTTGAAATCCTACACCCGGATTTGGGAAACATTCATAGATAGCAATACATTGTGGAAATTGTGCAGGGTATACCGACATGGTTGAAGCAATAGCTATATTAGTGAGACATATTTGTGAGTACCGGTAACCGTTGAGTTCAATCAAGGAGAGTACGGGGCCGCTGAGTGATGTCACTAAGCACTAATTACCTAGAACCTTACTTGACCATCTTGGCCTTTTATTAGGGGTAGTGAGATGACTGGATTTGGTGCAGTCCGAAGTTGGTAGATACTCGATACTACACTCATTCAGGGTTGTTTTCTTGGAATATTTTGGTCGCCAGTTAAGTGGATAAACCGAAACAATGAACACAGAAAACAATCCAATGATATTGAGCTCCTTAGAACGCGGTTACTATTTATAGGACAGGTTTTTAAGCCAACTACACTCAAGAGGGTACTTACCTATGAAACCTCATGCAAGCCTGAAACTAGGGTTTGGTGTGAATTGCTTGTACATATGTTTGTGCATACATCATAAACATCATAAAGCATTATATGCATATACTAACAATTTCAAGGGTTTGGATCTTCATCTTTGTTCTTGTTTTGTAGGTCATGGAAATTCCACGCAGGAAAACCATCTAAGTCAACCTTGTGAGAATCCCTCCTCAACTCAAGGAGCTCACATCAAGAATTCCGGAAAGCTCTCCCTTCAGTGAAAGACATGGTAGACTGCTCAGCTTAGTCAACACCAACATTGAAGAGGATATGATGAAGGTGCTGTTCCAGTTCTTTGACCCTCTTCACCACTGTTTCACTTTTCCCGACTACCAGTTGGTGCCCACTTTGGAGGAATTTTCTCAACTCCTGAGAATTCCTATCCTTAATCAACTACCTTTCAACGGTACGGAAAAGGAAACAAAGCCTGAAGATGTTGCTCAAGCCCTACACTTGCAACCATCTGACATCAAGGGGCATTGGGAAACTAGAAGCGGTGTCAAAGGCTTCCTGGCAAAATTCTTGTTTGAGAAGGCACAAGAGTGTTGGAATTCATTGGACCTACAAGCCTTTGAAGAAATTATGGCACTCCTTATCTATGGGTTGGTCTTGTTCCCAAATCCTGACCAGCTTGTAGATGTCAACGCCGTCAAAATCTTCTTATCTAGAAATCCAGTACCAACGTTGCTTGGGGACATTCTTCACTCATTTTACACTCGAACAATGAGAAAGAGGGGTGTTCTCATGTGCTGTACTCCTCTCCTTACAAGGTGGTTTATTTTGCACCTTCCACAATCTGTCTTGAAGAATGACCAAGGCCTAAGGTGGTCACAACGGTTGATGACCCTTACTCACTCTGATGTACATTGGTGTTCTCGGTCCAGAGAAAATGTCATCATCGTCGATTATTGTGGAGAATTCCCTAATGTTCCATTGCTTGGCATTAGAGGAGGTATTACCTACAATCCTTGTCTAGCCTTGAGACAATTTGGATATGCACGGAGGGATAGCCCTCATGACATGTTGATTCCTGACCTAGTTTTTGACTTCGACAACGATGCGCAAGGACTTCGCCAAAGATTCATCAAAGCTTGGAGGATGCCAAACAAGGTCGATAGCAAGACACTGGGGCACAAGAACTCCATCCCTCTTGAGCCTTATCTCAAGTGGGTACGAACCCGGGCCCAGAGTCTAATGATGCCTTATCCTCATGTTCTCCCTGTGATTAAAGAGCCCGTTATGGAAGGAGAGGTTCCCTATACCATCCTATATCCTGACATGCCTACATCGTGGGAGGAGATGCAGAAGAGTTGGATCCAACTCAAGGAGGAACATAACACTTTTGAAGCCATCTTCTACGCCAACGAGAAGAAGGTTTTAGAGCTCACCCGCCGACTCCATGAGGAAGAGACCCTCAACACCTACATCGCACCAAAGAGGATGCGCAACGTCTTTTTACCTTGAGAAGTTTTGTAATATTTGGCCCATGGGGCATTTATGTACTGACAAATTTCTTATTAATATGATGTATGTTCTTTTTGTTTGCAACAATTTTGAACCTTCTAAATCCTTGAATGCATTGCATACATAAGCATACCATTCATCATGTGCATAAACAGGTCTCCACACCAGGTTTCCTTATCTTTCTGCTGTTTATTTCAGTAAGATGGATCTCGAACAAACGGTCAAGGACTTGCAGTCTCAGAACGCACAGTTTCAACAACTCTTGATGACCTTGGCTAAGGGTCAGGAGGATCTGAAAACCCTGCTTGGGAACAAAGACCAAGTAAAGAAGAAGAAGAAGAAGAAGAGAGTCGGGGTGGCTACCTTGGGGAGAAGGTTTGAAGGTGAAGCCAGGAGGGTTCTTGAATTTCCTTCCGCATCCGAAGAAGAAAACAGTAAAGGAAAAGGGGCCGCGGTACCTTCCGAATCCGAAGCTGAAGAAGAAGAGGCTGAAGAAGACGAAGACTACTCAGAACAACAATACCCTCCGGCTGATGACAAGTACAAGAATTTGGAGGACCGTTTAGCAGCTATGGAGCTGCAGAGAGTTCCAGGCTTGGATTTCGAAGATTTGGGATTAATTGCCGGAGTTGTGATCCCCCCGAAGTTCAAAGTGCCTATTTTCGCAAGATATGACGGGCTGTCCTGCCCAAAAATGCACCTAAGGTCATATGTCCGAAGAATCCAACCTCACACATCTGACAGAAACCTTTGGGTACATTTATTTCAAGATATCCTGTCTGGCACTCAGCTAGATTGGTTTTACAAGCTGGAAAGGTCGGAGATACGTAGTTGGGAGGATCTGGCAGCTGCTTTTTATCGCCAATATCAGTATAACTCTGACCTGGCACCAACCCGCACTCAGCTGCAGAGTATGGGAATAGCCTCAGGTGAGGGATTTAAGGAATACGCCCAGAAGTGGCGCGATCTGGCTGGAAGGGTGCAGCCGCCTCTTTCCGATAGAGAACTTGTTGATATGTTCCTTGGGACCCTGTCTGGTCCATTCTTTAATCATCTGATCGGTAGCTCTTCCTCGGGGTTTACTGAATTAATTCTGACTGGCGAGCGGGTAGAAGCCGGTATCAAGAATGGGAAGATTCAGAAGGATGCCTTTGCATCTACAATTGCTAAGAAATCATTTCCAGCGAAGAAAGAAACAGTTGTTGTGTATTCTCAAAGGGGAGCAAGAAGAAGTGAGCACAGGCTGACTGTGGGGGCCGTAATGATCCAAAATCCACCAAGTGATCAGCCTCGCAATAACCCGTCCAGACCTAAACAACAATGGGGAGAACGGCCACCACGGCAGTTCACCCGCATTAATATGACGCCCGCGCAAGTTCTTCCACACTTGTTAAAGCTGAATCTCACAAATATCAAAGAAGCGCCGAAAAATGTGAATACAACCTCACCAGCCTACAATGCCAATGCCAAATGCGCCTACCATTCCGATAGCGTCGGACATGACACGAATAATTGTTGGGCGTTGAAAAATAAAATTCAAGACTTAATAGATGCAAAGGAAGTGGAGTTCGATGCTCCAGAGAAACCAAACGTGATATCTGCTCTGATGCCGAAGCACGGTCGAAATGTCCATGCTATTGAGGAGGATTTGTATGTTTCTGATGTCAATGACCTGATAACTCCGCTGTTAACCATCAAGTTAAATCTGTTAAAGGCCGGGATTTTCCCGGGATGCAAAGAAGATTGTTACTGTTGTTACTCTCTGCCATTTGACTGCCTGTTACTGAAGAAAGGCATCCAAGGCCTGATGGACAGCCAACAAATTATGTTTGAAAAAGTTTCTGCTATTCCAACCCCTACCGAAGATGTCTCAATTATCACCATTCACGCCAATCTTTCTAAGGCCGTCAGAAATCCTGTTAAGATTACATCTGCTACAAAGTCTGTTCCTCTGAAGATAACTATGCCAGGGCATGTCCCCTACAGTTCTGAAAAGTCAATACCATGGAATTACGGTGGAGAAATCTACTACCATGGTATTAAAAAAGTTGAAATAACTGAAGGAAGCTCTGATGAAGAAGATGCCAGCATTGGAAACATTGCCGGCACAAGTAAGATCACCCGAAGTGGGAGAATATTTTCTCCAGAGATTGCTCCCCCAAAGGCAATCTTTGGACCCTCATCTGCCGCCAAAGATATTCCTGCACCAGTAAAACTTTCCGCCAGAACTCCATTGATTGAAGATGCTGCTATTCCTGTTGTTGTCCCTCCAACTTCTGCTGATAAGGGTAAAGGGATCCAAGATGAGCTCGTCAGGACGAGGGCTCAACCTTTGGTCATCCCGGAAACCTCTAAGAAAGAGATGGAGGAGATCTTGAAGATAATTAAAAAGAGTGATTATGACGTGGTAGAACAACTGGGGCAAACCCCCTCGAAAATCTCCATGTTAGCATTGCTACTTTGTTCAGAGGCGCACGCCAAAGCATTGATAAAATTCCTGAAGACAGCCCATGTACCCCAGGAAACCTCAGCCGACTAATTCCAAAACTGTGTAGCCAGTCTTACAGCAGACAACAGTTTAGGTTTCTCTGATGCTGACCTAACCTCAAAAGGAAGAAAACACAACGACGGGTTACATGTGTCAGTAGAATGCCAAGGAACTACTCTGGCCCATGTTCTGGTCGACACTGGTTCTTCTCTGAACGTGCTGCCTAAGAAGGCCCTCGACCGTTTAGACTGTGAAGGCTTGTAGTTAAGGCCAAGTAATATCATTGTAAGGGCATTTGACGGGTCAAAGAGAATGGTACATGGGGAGGTAGACATTCCCATTAAGGTTGGTACAGAGGTTTTCCCCTCAACTTTCTATGTGATGGACATCCGTCCGTCATACTCTTGCTTATTGGGGAGACCATGGATACACAATGTTGGGGAAGTCACCTCTTCCCTACATCAAATGTTTAAGTACCCTATCAAAGGAAAGATCATAACCGTCCACGGTGAAGAGGAGTATATGATCAGCCACCTGAACTCTTTCTGATATGTAGAGGTAGAAGGTGAATTCATTGAGACGCCGTTCCAGCACTTCGAGGAAGTCTCTCCTGAGGTGGAAGTAGCAAAAGTGGTAGCGGAGGTACCAAAGCAGATGGCCAGAATGGCATCTCTAAAAGACGCGAAGGCCGCAATGAAGGAAGGGAAGAGCTCAACATGGGGGCAGTTGCCGGACATTCCTCACAAAACAGACAAGTTTGGTTTAGGATTCACTGCTGCGGGGCAGAAAGCTATGCGTCGTTCAAAGGTGGAAAGAGCACCCATCAAGATCTCTCCTTATGGGATTAATTCTTTGGAAGGTGAAGACGAAGATGCCAACATTGAGGATTGGATCTACCCAACCATCGAAGGGGGACTACGCAACTGGGAGGCAAAGGACTTTGTCCCCATTACTTTTATTAATCAGTAATTATCTGTCAAACATTTCCTTTGGTCTGTAATAATTACTTTTGAACAATCCGTACACTACTTTTTCACCTCTTGCCTTGCCCGGGGCATGTAGGTCCATTTGTAAGGGTTTTGATTATCTTCATATCCATATGCCATGTTTAATGATTCATTGGACGTTTTTCATTGATAAACTGCTATGTTCATTTTCTTTCCTTTTGCATTTTTGGTTTAAGGATGGCTATCCCTTACACACACCCACACTCACAAATGCAGGTACCCATCCACTTTGGATTCTATGGGTGACTATTATGCTATATCCTTCAATAACTCTGAAGATCTGGTCAATCAAGTTGAGTATGAAGATGACGAAGGTTGTGAAGTACCAGGAGAGCTAGCCAGACTTTTACAGCAAGAGGAGAGGGCCATCTTACCTCACGAAGAGTCGTTAGAAACTGTCAACTTAGGAACAGAGGAAGACCGGAAGGAAGTGCAAATGGGTGCCAATCTGGAAGAAAGTGTCAAGGAGCGCCTGATACAGCTGTTAAATAAGTACGTTGAAATATTCGCCTGGTCTTACGAAGACATGCCGGGTTTAGACACATACATCGTGGTTCACAGTCTCCCTACAAGAGAGGATTTTCCACCGATCAAGCAAAAAGTCCGCCGAATGAGGCCCGACATGTCTGAGAAGATTAAAGCAGAAGTGATGAAACAATTCAACGCTGGCTTTCTGGCTGTTACATCCTATCCACAATGGGTTGCTAACATCGTGCCAGTTCCTAAAAAAGATGGAAAGGTCAGGATGTGTGTGGACTACCGGGATTTGAATAGGGCCAGCCCCAAAGATGATTTCCCGCTACCACACATTGACATTCTGATTGACAACACAGCTCAGCACAAAGTGTTTTCCTTCATGGATGGATTCTCGGGCTACAACCAAATTAAAATGGCCCCCGAGGACATGGATAAAACAACCTTTGTTACACAATGGGGTACTTTCTGTTACAAGGTGATGTCGTTCGGACTGAAGAACGCATGGGCAACTTATCAACGCGCCATGGTAGCTTTATTTCATGATATGATACATCATGAGATCGAAGTTTACATAGACGATATGATAGCTCGGTCACAAACAGAGGAGGAACACCTTGAGCATCTAGAAAAGCTATTTTCCAGGTTGAAAGAGTACAAACGTAGGCTGAATCCAAGTAAGTGTACTTTTGGAGTTAGGTCTGGTAAACTTCTAGGGTTTATTGTCAGCCACAAAGGCATTGAGGTCGATCCAGCAAAAGTGAAAGAAATACAAGAGATGCCGGCTCCCCGTACTGAAAAGGAGGTTAGAGGGTTCTTGGGGCGCTTGAACTATATTGCCAGATTCATCTCTCATCTGACTTCTACCTGTGAGCCAATTTTCAAATTATTAAAGAAGGATCAGGTAGTCGAATGGAACGACAATTGCCAAGATGCTTTTGATAAGATCAAGGAGTATTTGCTAGAACCTCCTATTCTGATGCCTCCCGTCGAAGGAAGACCGTTGATCATGTATCTGACCGTCTTGGATAACTCAATGGGGTGTGTTTTGGGCCAGCATGACGAGTCTGGTCGAAAAGAGCATGCTATTTATTACCTTAGCAAAAAGTTTACCGACTGTGAGACTCGCTACTCACTGCTCGAGAAAACTTGTTGTGCTTTGGTATGGGCTGCTCGCCGACTAAGGCAGTATATGTTGAATCATACCACCTTGTTGATTTCCAAAATGGATCCTATCAAGTATATCTTCGAAAAGCCTGCTTTATCTGGAAGAATAGCTAGATGGCAAATGATCCTAACAGAGTATGACATCCAGTACACCACTCAAAAAGCTATAAAGGGGAGTGTACTAGCTGACCATCTAGCTCATCAAGCTATCGAAGATTATCAATCCATGAGATTTTACTTCCCAGACGAGGACATCATGAATTTGGACAACATCGAAGGTAACGGACCGTATGACGGACCCGAAAAGGGATCCCGATGGACCCTGTACTTTGATGGTGCTTCAAATGCACTTGGAAACGGTACCGGTGCAGTACTCATTTCCCCAGAAGGTTGTCACACACCTTTCACGGCCCGACTTTGCTTCAGCTGCACAAATAACATGGCTGAGTATGAAGCTTGCATCTTTGGTCTCAAGGCTGCTATAGACTTGGGGATCAAATCTTTGATCGTATTCGGGGACTCGGCTTTGGTTATCAGTCAAATCAAAGGAGAGTGGGATACCAAGCATCCTAATCTTATCCCATACAAAGAACATGTCCTGACATTGCTGCCTCGTTTCGAGCAAATTACCTTCGAGCATTTCCCGCGAGAAGAGAATCAGCTAGCAGATGCTCTGGCTACAATGTCTTCCATGTTTAAACTCAACTGGGATAACGAGGCTCCCCAAATCACCATCGAGCGAATGGATGAACCTGCGCATTGTCACGAGATTAATACCGAAGAAGTAGTGGAACAACCCTGGTTCCATGAAATCAAAAGGTATCTCCAGACTAGAGAATATCCCGAAGGAGCTTCCGTAAATGATAAGAAGTTCTTAAGGAAATTTGCGGCCAAGTTTTTCCTGAGCAACGACATCCTCTACAAGCGAAACCATGATTGTGTTTTACTCCGATGCATAGACAAAGCTGAAGCAGAGTTAGTCATGACCGAGATACACAACGGAACATTTGGCACTCACTTGAGAGGGCATACAATGGCTAAGAAGATCCTAAGGGCAGGCTATTACTGGTCTACCATGGAAGCTGATTGCCATCAACACTCCCGTACCTGCCATAAATGCCAAATTTACGCCGATAAGGTGCACATTCCTCCGGTTCCTCTCAACGTGCTGACATCTCCTTGGCCATTCGCAATGTGGGGCATTGACATGATTGGAGAGATCAAGCCTACGGCTTCCAACGGACATCGCTTCATCCTGGTTGCCATTGACTACTTCACCAAATGGGTCGAAGCAGCTTCTTTCGCCTCTGTCACTAAAAATGTGGTTGCCCGCTTCATCAAGCAAAACCTCATATGCCGGTATGGTGTTCCAGACAGGATCATCACGGACAACGGTACAAATCTGAATAATACTATGATCACCATATTGTGCAAACAGTTCAAGATTTATCATCACAATTCATCTCCCTAACGGCCGAAGATGAACGGTGTTGTTGAAGCTGCGAACAAAAACATTAAGAAGATCATTCAGAAAATGACAGTCACTTACAAGGACTGGCATGAGATGTTACCGTTTGCTCTGCATGGATACCGTACGACGGCACGTACTTCAACCGGGGCCACCCCATTTTCTTTGGTATATGGCATGGAGGCTGTCCTGCCCATGGAAGTTCAGATTCCCTCTTTAAGGATTATGAAGGACTCGGGTTTAAGCGAAGATGATTGGATTCAGACCCGACTTGATCAACTCAATTTGATCGACGAGAAGTGACTCGCTGGTGTGTGCCATGGTCAGACGTATCAAAAACGAATGATCAAGGCCTTCAACAAGAAAGTAAGACGTCAGGTATATCAAGTCGGAGATCTCGTAATCAAGCGGATCATCCTGCCGCAAAGTGATCCCAGGGGAAAATGGACTCCTACATACGAAGGACCGTTTGTGATCAAGAGCATATTTTCTGGTGGTGCAATGATTCTGACCACTATGGACGGTGACGATTTGCCGCAACCTGCGAACGCAGACATAGTCAAAAGATACTACGCATAAAATAACCCGACAAGTCGAAAACCCGAAAGGGCGACTTGGGCAAAAAATGGGCATCCCGGTGGACCGAAAACCCGAAAGGGCGGTTCAGGCAAAAATTAGGGATGAAACAAAAAAATTTGTACACCCGGCAAGTTGAAAACCTGAAAGGGCGGCTTGGGCAAAAAGGGGTTTCCCGGTGGATCGAAAACCCGAAAGGGCGATTCAGGCAAAAGTTAGGGAATTAAAGCGTATGACTATGTCTCGTCGGATCACTTTAAGGACAATCTCTTCATCAACCAGCTCCAAGTTTCTAATCAATCCAGTCATCGGCAGACGAAGCATTGAATGGACGGATGTACAGAGTTGTAAAGGCTATAGCAGAATGGAATCCCATGGAATTGTTTCACATAGCCATCTTTCTTTTGTATAGATTTTTCAATTTTTTACAACGGCATCCTCTTACTAGGATGGTCGTCTCCTTTGTACCAATATACTTATAGAAAGTTAATACAAATACTTTTCCAAGTACAGAAATTTGCGTTGTTTTCCTTTTCTCTGTTCTTTTGCACTTATGTTTTATTTGAGAAACGTCCAATGTTTTGTTAAATAGGCATATGCATTTGAACATAATCATTTCCTTATGAATCAAGAAAGATGATTACTGATAGGTTGAAGATACAAGTAGATATCCTGATACCCTTTCAGAAGGGATCCTCAGCAGAGTTAAATTCCAAATTCCCCAGCCAGAGGGCCTTCCAGAACTCGATTCCCCTCAGAGTTAAGTTTCAGAACCCCCAGTAGAGCCTTAAGAATCTGAAAATCCAATCCCCAGCGGAGCTAAGATTCCCTGACATCAATCCCCAGCTGAACCAGGCTAGTGAAACTTCTCCCCACAGAGATATCTGCAACCAAACTGAAAATTCTCAATCATACCTCTCCAGCATGAGTCTATCAGATTCTAAACTTCCCCAGTAGAGATCCCCAGGGATTCTCATCCCCGCAAGTCACCAAGGAATGCCATTTCTCCAGCAGTGGCCCTAAGATCCCTCAACGATTGAAGATCTTGTATTCCCCAAGCAGAATGAAGGTTCATTCTCAATGCCTCGTAGGATAATCAGATGTTCTCCAGTGAAGATCTCCTCAAGACAAGAATCCCCAGAAGATTGGTATACAACCCAAGCTCCTATTTCTCCAGTAGTAGTCGACAAGGATGTCTCATCCTCAGCAATCAAGATTTTTGTCTTCCCCTGCAGCAGTCAAGGATTCACTTTCCCTGGCAGCAGTCAGGATTCTTTATCTCCAGGATTCATCTATCCTCAGCAAGACAACTCGTCGGCTTACATACGCATTCATCTACATTCATATCATAAACATTGATATAACATATTTTGCATCATACATATCATGCAACATAACTTTGTGTTTTAGCTAACATTTCACCCTTTTCAGGATAAAATTAGAAGGCTATCATTAACAATTATTCAGATACAGTATGGATACACCCCAGACACGGCGGTCATTCTATTACTCATTCAGAATCTCAAGTCAGATACAGTATGGATACACCTCAGACACGACGGTTATTCTACTACTCATTCGGACTACAGCAATCAGATACGGACTAGATACGCTCCAGACTCGACAACCATTCTATCTCTCATTCAGATTCATTTATCCACCTCAAGGTTCAATGCATTCCAAACACGGATACCATTCTGACCCTTACAACAGCAGCTTGACTCTCTCCAGTGCGTTCGCCACAGAAGTCATTCTGTCATTTATCTCAATCCTAGTTACAGTTTCAGATACACTCCAGACACGGAAGTCATTCTGCTACTCATACAGCTTTCAACTTCAGATACAGTCCGGATCCAAATCTGGTTGCCATTCTGTCACTCATTCAGAATTTGTCCCCAGCACGCAGTTGCTCCATACAGATGTTTCTTTGTTATCCAGATACAATACAGATGCACTCCAGACACGGCAGTCATTCTGATATGCGTTCTACACTTCAAACATAGTTACAGCTCAGATACGCCCCAGACACGGAGGCCATTCTTCTGCTCATACAAACTCAGTCCTTAGATGCAGTTCAAGTACATTCCAGACACGGATACCAATTTGATCCTCATTCTTCTGACCCGTCACACTACAGTTCAATAAACCTTTCAGATGGCATCGTTAAGCCCATCTCCGACAAGATTCTGTAACTCTTCAGATGGCATCTTTAAGCCCATCTCCAAATGGCATCTCTAAGCCCATTCACATATCCATTATTTTGATAAGTGCAAATTTAGGGGCACTCTAGTGTCCAATCTCCTTTTACCTTCGAGACGCGAAAGGCAAACCTGCCAATCTAACTCTTCAGGTGCAAGAAGATTGAATAGGGGCAACTGTTGTACCCCAAAATTTGCCCTCGCATTTTTTTCCCACAAGAAATCACATCTTCAGGCTTTTCCTGATTTTTCAGATTGGCTCAAGAATCGGTCAAACAGACTTTTCTCGTCAGTCAGACAAAATTAGGGTTTTCATTGATTTTCATGGCTCTGGGACAATTCAAACAGTTGGTTTAGGGTTTGGTTGATTTTGGCTCAACTTTGATCAGGCGAACGCTTCTTTGGCATTTGATCAGGAATTAGGGTTTGTGCGCAGATCTCTCAGAAAGATTTAATCCTACAGTGCTTGTCAAGTTATTCTGAGATGTGGACTGAGGCATTTGGACTGAGTTTGCAATGTTTGACTAAATCAGTGAGAAGAAAAGACATTTGGGCATGTATGATTTGATGGTGCATTGCTTTGATTATTCAAGATGCCAGACGTTTATGGATTATTTATTATTCTGAGTTAAATGGTTGGAATTTATTTTCAATTATTATAATTTAAAGAATTATAAATAATAAATAAACAATTGAAAAGAGTAAAAAGAATTAATTGGTTAAAAGGAATTTTTATTCATCTTTAAATATTTGTTACAATGGTTATTTAAATACAAGTATTTATTTACAAAGTATTTATAATAATGATAGTTGCAATAATTAAAATTGAAATAAACTATCCTAAATTCCTAAGTCTTCAAATTCTTTATCCTCCATTTGTTGCTATTTGATTTTTTTTATCTGTAAAGAAAAGAAGAAAAAAGTCAGAAGCAGATAAATAATTAAAGGCAGACAGATAAAAATTGGGTCCATCATTAAAAGCAAAAGGCCGGGATCAGTTTGCCCTCTCTGCAAATCACGAGATTTCTCCCGGTTCACAAAGAGGGATGAATGATGTTTGCAAATTAAAGAATGAATGCACAAAGTATACAAATTGCACATTTCAAATTGGCCAACCAACTGCATAGTTCAAAGCAAACAGCATGTACAACTATAAAAGTTCAAATTGCCAAACAAAGTCCAATGTCAAACTGAACAAAAAAGCTGTCAAAAGAAGATATGGAAAGATAACAAGAGGCATAAAATATGGAAGAAGTACAAAGTATACAGAGAAAGATTAATATGCAAGCAAACTTTTCATTTCATAATTTCCCAAGCTAAATTGCTTTTTCAGTTAAAGTACATGATAAACATTATTTAATGTTTTAAGTTGTACTGGAGAGAGAAGAAGAGAAAAAAGAATGGGCTTACTGGCTTTAGGCTTGAGAAAGAAAATATATAAAAGAGACTGCAATAAAACAGTAGAGCAGGGGGCAGAGATATTAAGAAACCAGAATACAAACAAAACTGTCAAGAAAAAGATAACTCAGAGCAAGCCTGAACTGTCCAGCTTCAACACAAAAAACCTGCTGAAGCCATAAAACCTGTAGCATAAAGCCTAAACCAATAGATTCAAACACAAAAAACCGTGTACAAGCCTCAAAGCTTAGCAGCCTAAACCAGTAAAACGCACTTGTCCAAAAGCCTGCTGTCAAAACCTCACACTAAGCTTCACCTGCCAAAGCCTTACCTGCAATAAAAACCTTTCAAACTGCTTCAACCAAGAGGGAACCCAAAAATACAAACTCAGCATACCACAAGGCCATAACCTGTAAACAGCATAAGCCTTACAAACCTACTCAAAACACCAACCCTGTCAAGCTTAAAGGCCACAACATCAAGGCCCTCAAGCATAGAACCTGTTCTCAAACAATACCAACTGTAAAAAAAACTGAAGCCAAGACCTAAAGCAGTAAAACTCCAAACAACCAACCTTTTCAACACAAGCCTGGTCAGATCAAGGCAACCTCTAAGCCCTCAGAAAAGTTTCATCATTGGGCCATCCAAATCATCACAACATATCTCAGCATACCAATAAGCATATTCAGAATCATCAACAAATACATCATCAAGAAATTATTTCACATCAAGCAAAGCAAGCTAGGTAACCAAATTCAGCAAGCAAACATACAAGGCATCAAGCTAGGCATCAGGGCGACAAGAAGAAGAAGATCAAAGATACAGAGTAAGGCAATCAAAGCCTCAGACAACTGTCATCATAGGGTTTTAAACAACAATACGACACTCACAAGCATATTGAGTATAACCAACATTAACAAGCAAGCATGTCAGTAATCATCATCTCAGAATCGACAAAGGCAACATAAGCATACATAAGCAGAAGCGAGGAGAAGAAGAAAGAAGTGATATCAAAATTAGGTTTTCAAGTTCATCATTAAACCCAACAAAAGGCAAAAACATAAAGGTATCAGGAAGAGCTAGCTTCATCATCACGCGTTTCCCCGCCGTCAAGCCTCCAAACGCCTCCAAATTCCTTTCTCCTCCGTCTCCCAAAAGGTAGTATAATTTCTTTTCATCCCTTTTCACGACCTCATTAACAAACAATAATAAACATAACATCAGAATGCGAATTCATAACATGCAAAACATAAAACCCTAACGAGATTGAGACGAATTACTACCTTGTTTAACTGTTGCCTGAGCGATCTGTGGGGAGAAGAGAATGGATGGTGGCGTTGGTGGCCTGGGGCGAAGAAGGTGGTTCAGTTTTCGGCATGAGAAGGCGAAGGAAGACGAGCACCGTTCGTGACTCACAAACCCTAGCGCATTCCCAAAGTGGACAAACTTTGTCAAACCCTAAAAACATTTGTCTCAAGCCTTTGGGCCTTCGCCCGTTCTAAACGCCTAAAGCCTATGTTGTTCTTCCTGAATGCACCCCCCTTTTGCCCATTATCCTGGTTATTGGTCATTGGGCCTAAAAACCCTATAGCCCGTTTTTGGTTCTTTCAGCTTATACTTTTTCTTTTTACTTAACATATCTTTTTTATATATATAAACTAACACATTATTTTTACATCAATCTTTTATTAATAATACTTTTTTATATAGCATAATACTAATCTTGAACATAATATTTTTTCTCAAATTTAAAAGAAAACTATTTCTTTCTCAAAATTGAAATATTTTTCTTTTGTATATAATACATTAATTACAATACACCAAAAACATTAATCTTTTCTTAAAACATTTCTCATTTTTTTTTAGTTAAAACTTTGTACATAAACATACTAATTAAAATACATGAGTGTTAATACATAAGAAAAATAGATTTTTTAAAGAAATACTTTTTCTTAAAAGTTTTTTCTTTTCTTTTATTAAATTTTCTTATTTTGTACATATTAAACAAGATACAAAAATACAAATTTAAATCAAACATACTTAATAATACATTTAAGTTCACATTTCTTAACCTGTAAATAAATCACATAACCATTTATACATACACAATGCACTTACACATTTACACATACACATTTGTTTATCTTTCATTACAAAACATTGTTACCTTTTACGTTGCCTCTATGCTATACATTTGATACTTGTTACATTTGCAATCGCAATTCGATTTGGTTGTAATTATTGGACACTACACTCCTAAAGTCTCATCCCCATTTGTAAACTTATACCCCCACTCTCGGATACTATTTTGTAATAGCGTAGACTTTAAATTCCCGCAATTTATCGCTTTCAATTATACCATGGTTAGACCTAGGGTTTGTATGTACATAAAATCAAACGCTAGATAACCTAATACAAGACAAATACATGAAATCAACACACAATTCACACTTGCACCCCCTAGGGTAATCCCACATGTTGCCTTCCAAAATGGGCCATGCTTGCACGTCGAGTTTCTTTGGCAAAACAATTCAAATGATCATAAGTCCCTCGATGACGCTTTCGGAAGTTGCCTATCAAAATGATCATAGTCCATTCAAGAAAAGTTGCCAAAGACACTTGGCACCATTGCATTCATGGTCCATACGATGACCCGCACCTGTCCCGTTAAACATCCTAAATGCAAGATTTCCCACCAAATACAATGGTGGAACAAAATTGTTAAAAAGGGTTAAAAACATGAGAAAAACCTTTGAGTACATTAGGGGTAGACAAAATCTTAGTTACTTGGGATCAATCTTGCAAAAACACTTGCCTCCTTTTCAAAACCACACTTCACAAAACACTTTCAAAACAAACTTCCAAAAACATTTTGAAACATCTTTTCAAAAAGATACACACCGTTGTATATACTCAAACGCGAGTCATTATAATGGTTGCCGAAACAAAGGCGTCTATTTCAAAAAAACATTTTCAAAACACACACATACACACACCATTTTCAAGCAATCAAAAATCAAGGCAAGTGATCTAAAAACCAAGTAACTAAGAGCCCATGGATAACCATGGATGAAAAGGGTGCTAATACCTTCCCTTTTCATAATCTACCCCCCGAACCCACGAAACATCTCAAAAGGTTTTTCCTGTGCTTTTTAACCTTTCCTTTAGGATAAAATAAAAAGTCGGTGGCGACTCTTGCTAAACCAAACAAGTGCGAATACGAACGCAAAACCCAAGTCAGTTCTCCCACCGTATCACAGCATGTATCAAACTTATCAAAATAATGGAAGATTATGATAATGTTCTAGTGGTTATTAACAATACTGAAGAGTGGAGTAGGCAAAGTGAAGATGAACTCTGAGCCACTATATATCTCTATGTATCTCTTATTCTTCCCTTATCTCCTTTTAATTTTTTATTATTCATTAATATTTATATTGCATCAGTGCATTATTGTTGTACCCTAATTTTTTACCTAAGATCCTACTACTCTTTGCATCATTTACATAACATCAAATATCATACCATTCATCTATGTATTACTAACCTCATAAAAATACAAGGATTTTATCTTGTTTTGTTTGTTTCTTATACTAGATAGGTGTGTTGGATCAACGAGCTCAAATAGTTGATTGACCAAGGACATGTATATTCCTTAATTATTCATACGTCTCATTCACTCATGATGATCAATATCGTCATCACAATCCTCATCAATATGATATCATCATGGATTCATCAAGTAATTGGAAAATTATGGTTTTGGCACCCTCCGCTGAAAAGTCAAGAAATGGGGTTTTGAGGGTTGATCCCATTGCACATCATTGAAAATATCCTCAATATCATCATCTCACAATCCTTAAGGTGTCCCAATGTGTTGAATTTGAATTATGTTCATAAGATTCCATTGAAATTTGAAGATTTAAATTCATCTGGAAAAGTCAACCACTTAAAGTAAAACTTTGACTTTTGAGATTTTTAGTCAAACATGGACTCCTCAAGTTAAATTTCATAAATATATTATTGATATTTGAATTTGATCAAGTGAAAACACAAAATTGGACGTAACTTGCAAAAAGGGCAAAATTGAAGATGTTGAAAATTTTACTGTGTCAAAAATTTGTGTTCAAGTACATGACTTTCCAATCTTGTAACTTCTTCTTCAATGCATCATTTTTCATGCCCAAAGGATTTAGTTCACGATAATCCTACATATTAAAACATTGTAGAAGTAATGAACCAAAAATACCATGATAATTGAAAGATATGAAGTGATCGAGTTGACATCTCAAAATTGTTAAAATGACCAAAGACATATAAGAATTTTCTAAGTATTTTCAGCTTGAAATACCATTTTTATAAGACATTTGTGTCCTTGATCACAAAGTGATTCATACCAAGTTCTCAATATTAAATTTGTAGAGGATTCTCTCATATTTCCAAAAAGTCCAAGAGTATGAATTTATCATACTTAAGCAATGAGTTTCGAAGACATGAAGAGGCCATGGTAGAGAGGTTTTACAAGGAAAATTTGTGGTTAAAAATATATGTCAAACCTAAATCTAAACACAATATCTCACTTTACAGGTCTTATTGCTTGCAAATCTCAACTTAATTGAGCAATTACATAGATATTTAATCTATTGCACAATGAATTGAGGCTTTGTCCATTTCATGATACCATATTTGGAGCATTTTGCAAAAAGCATGATATCCACTTTGATAAAGCTCCACTTTTCCAAAAATTCTCTTCTTTCAAGCTTTTAATTTATTTCTAAAGATTACAAAAAATCTCTAAATCCCAGAAGCAACCTCTAGAGGTTAACAAAGCATGGCTAAACTCCATGATTCACTCCGCCTTTTCATCATGAAGCCAACATGCATTTTTGTGCGAATTGAAACCAAATGACCAAACCAGCTTTGCATATGAACTAAGAACAATTTGAACAAGTTCTGAAGGTCGTTTTCTTGTTTATAAATACCTCTCAATGCCTCATAACCAAACACGCAAAATTTTGCACTCAAAATACCATTGTTGCAACTTTCAAACCTTAAACTTCCATCTCTCAATCCACTCATGCATTTTCCATTCTAACACTTCACATAGATTCTATACATCAAATAGAACTTAACCAATACAAGCATTCATCACTATAACCAACAAATCACCCTAATCATCTCCAACAAACTGAGCTTGCACATTGACTTGGTTAGAGAGATTAAAAGCATTTCAAAGCAAACCAAGCACCTCTACAACTCCATAGAGGTTCAAGGAAGCTAAGAGGATCATTCATTTGCTTCTATAATCACGTTTGAAGGGGAAGCCGACTCATTCTGTTTGGTAATATTTTTGAACTTTGAACTCATAGTTTAAGCTATCATTTTCATTTATTTTTTATCCATTTATGTTCATATGGTTGGTGTGATCTGAAGCCCTATGAAAATAGGCATTGGTTGAGCTTATAAATAATTTAATTTAACTTTAAAGAAAGTTGGAGTTTCTGGTTTTGAGTAAAATTTGTGATTTACAGTTGATATTAATTTATGCTATGTACATTTTTGAAATCCTTGTTAAATTCTAAGCAACTTTGATTTTTACACTTCGTGATTTGGTTTAGAAATGAGGAAGTTCAAAATTTCACCATGGATGTTGTTGTTTTTGTTTCACGAAGAAGATGATGATTGAGGGTGAATGTTTTCTCAGTTTAAAAAGTAAGTTCATTACATTTTTATTAGAGTGTGTATTATGTTTGAATAGGCATAGCGCCACAGTTCGTCATTGGGTTGGTTTTCGCGTGTGTGTAAGGTCTTGGGTTTGAATTCCCCTCGCCCTAGGCCTTTTATGTTATTTTTTAAATGAATTCAATGACTTGGTTTCATATTTATTGATTTGTTTGCATATTATTAACACCTCAAGCGCGTGGCCCAATGGTATTAGTTTTGAGTGGTAAGCATCAGGGCCGGAGTTTAACACCCTTTGGCCATAAGCCCTTATTTTTACCAATTTATTTTGTTCATTTTCTTCCCATTTCTCTTAATCGTTTCTATAGGCAAAATTAATTATTTTTACTTGATTTTTTGCACACTTGTCATTTATCCCCTCTATTTTATTAATCCATGAAAAAATACCAAAAATAATATTTACTTTACCTATTTCTCTTTAACTCAAAACAAGTGCTTTCATGTGTTTCTCTAGATTCCATTGATGTTTATTTGATTGGTTCTTTGACCTAATTAACTATATGTGATTATGTGTCTATGATATACTTTAAGTGCATTTTGTTTGATATTGATGTCATGATTAATTTTATTTATACCTAGTGTTTAGCATGCTTTAATGAATAAATTTTGTGTTTGATACATTGAAACCCTAATTGGTCATGGTACTTTCTCTTTGGCTTTAATGCAAAAATATACACGCTCTTCCTTATTTATTCATACTATGATGATATCTTGATGATTTGTTTTCCATGGGTTGAAGCCTCCTTTGATTACATGTTTGTGTACACTCCTAACTTCAATTCCATGACTTTGTTTGATTCTAAACTTTGATGTCTACCATGTTTAAATCTTCTTGATGTTTAGAATTGATTGTTGTCATGATGAACTTATAACATGGATGCCTTGATCTTTATCTTTCCATATACCTTGTGTTTTGACATTTGATTTCTTACATGTCTACATAATCTATGATTGAATGTTTTATCAAAACATGTTTATATCTTCTATCTTTTGTCACAATTTTTAATTGATAAGCATGTTGACATTCCCTTGATCTTATTGAAACAACTAGGAACATGAATAATTAAGTCTTCATCAAATATTATTTATCCCAAAGAAGAGAAAGGAAAACATTGAGTAAACCTGAGAAAGGAAACCATCAAGGTCACGCGACCAAGAGAAGGGTACGAGAGTTGATTACGCAAGCGGAATGTATTATCACCCCTCACATCCACTACACTTAACGAGATCCACTCTTGTTGTTCTAATCAAAGGGTGTGTTACATCTAATACTTACAAGATAATGGAATTCATGAATGAATTGTTAAAAATCAAAAATAAAGTTTTTTATTATTGTGCTCGCCTTGGTTTCAAAACCTCGTGCCTACGTATCCTCGTGGTGCAATAGGGAATCAGAGCATCATAGTTCTTCTTAAAACTGTTGGTTTACTTTTGTTTTTCATAAACGATGCTAATTTTGCATTCTACTACAGCTCTACTTTTGGAAACTCACGCCTTGTCGTAGAAAGGAATTAACATGTTCTTACCTGAAAAGGTTTTCAAAAGAAAAAGCCTAAAGGAAAAAGGTTTTGAATTGGTTGAGTCTTTTTTACATTGAAAAGGGATTTGGTGATTTGAACCACATTAAAGACTATGATTTAGAGGAAGCACAAGGTTAGGAATGCACCACTTCATACTCCTCCTAATACTTAAGGCTCATGACAAACGGTTCGCCTCTTTATTATTAAATGTTTTTGAGATTTAATGAGAAAAAAGAAGTTTTAGTTTTAAAGATGCAAAAGGGAATAGAAAAAAGTATAAGAGAAACTCAAGTCTTAATGTTCTCATGCACAATGGTCTTAAAGTTAAGATAACAAAGGGAAAACTACCTAATGTTATCATGCAAAGATGAACCTATGGCTGAGGATTAATGGAAATATAATGTTATCATGCATAGTTTGAAAGCCTAAGGTCTATTGAATTCACACCTTGAACAAGATGGAATCAAACTGCTAAAGGAACATGTTATTTTAAAAGAAAGAAACAAGAAGAGAAAGAAAGAATCAAACACTTAACCAAGATTTGAAAACAAGCAAACACATATGATAAGTAAACATTTACTCACCTATTAAGCACTTAAACAAGATCTCTAACACATACCTACTTAACCAAGCAAGTAACAAAGTTTCAAACTCGTGCAATTAGATGAAAACCTAAATACTAACAAACCATGATCAAAGATAACACAAGGTATCACTTAAACAAATCGCACTCATGTCATTAAAGCAAAGCATAAAGGAAAGTGAATATTGAACAATCATACATTAATTCACAAGGAAAGAAGTCAAAACATGCAAAGCTCTAAGTGTCACGTGCTTAACCAAACATGGCATACAAAGGATAAGTGAAGTGAACAAGATGATAAATCATACAAGTCAGAAACTATATCAAAATAAACTCCATACAATCATACTACAAATTTTTAGAAGGAAACATATCAATGTCACACAAGCAACTTGTCAAAAGCACCCCTAAGTGGATACTAGTCCATTAAACAAGAGATGCTAACAAAAAAAGGCAAAAGGATACAAATATGGTGAATAAGATGAGACAAATAAGAAAAAATATTCAACTTGAACATGTCTCAATATCCTAATAAGATTTAAACAAGTATTGAATTCAAAGCATAATCAACAAAACATGTGTCCATTAATCAAAGTCAAAAAAAGTAATCAACTATTCCTAACAAGGCAAATGGAGCACAATGTCATGGATTGAGAAATCAAACAAGACAATTCAAAAGCTTATACATAATATATTCAAATATGAAAGGCTCATGAACATCACAAAGCTATCACATAAATAATACTTGAGGAAAGGGACACAAGATAGGTAACACAAACCCTAATGCATCCACTAGATGGATTAAAAATTCAAAGCTCGTGAAGGACCTATTAGATAGAATAAATGGCTCTACCTAATGGCATTTCAGTCAAGTATAAGTTTCAAGGTCAATCCCTAAATGGTTGCACATGGGCATCCCTAAGCAATTCAACAATGCAAGCATTCACTTAGGTAAATAGGCATGAAGTCATTGCAAACAAACACATCAATTAGGAGACCTCAAAAAATATTTGAAACATCATTAAAACAATTTGAAGTCATCCACCACACAAGTGCCTTAGAGTGCCTATAGATCAAGCAAACAAGGATTTCAAAAGTAATTCAAACAAGAACCAATTAAACTAAACTAAACAATCAAATATCATACATTAATGTTCCTAAGTGTGTGAAAAAGATTGGATCAATTGGAACTCCAAAAGGTCTCAAATACCCTAATTGAACAATTAAGCAAATTATACACCTATCACAATTAATTTCAAATAAAATATGACAGTAAAAGGAAAATAAAAATAAAAAATCATGGAAAATTAAGTAAGACATTCAAGCATCAGAAGCATATTTTTGTTGAATTTTTAGAACAAAGGATCATTAAAAACAAAATCAAAATGAAAATAGAACAAAAATGGAATCAAACAAGTCAGGGGGTGCAAAGCTGAAAACCCAGATTGAACTGAAACATGTTCATAACACAATAGGCCTAACAAGATAGGGGGTGTGGAAAACAAAAAAACATTGAGCTCGATCCATTATCACACATCTCTTTTCATTTTATGATTTATAAATAAAATAAATAATAAAAGAAAAAGAAAATCATGCGTGAAAAATGAAAAAAAAGAAAAGAAAGAAAGAACCAATAAGATCAGGCCAACACACTGTAAAACATTAAAACTTTACCCTTAGACGTTGAAGCCCTAGCTATGGCCGCCTTCTCCAACCAACCTCGCTGGAGTTAGTTCAAAATTGTCACGAATCAAACGAAACCCTGCACTATCTGAAGCAAAATTTCCCAAGGATCACATATATGGGATTAGAACTTATTTATCATGCCTTAATCATCTTGAAATTCAAGCTACAAGTTAAACACAAAAAATCATAGATCTTCTATTCAAGTAACATACAACCAACTAACCAATGCTTGCTTGAAGAAGGACTTAAGATGCAATGTGTATGACCTATTTACATGGTTTTAGATCTAAGAATGAAAGAGATATGAGAGTGAGAATTTACCGAACGGAGCAGGTGTCCATTTCACCTTATTTAGCTCCAAACACTCAAGAAAAATCTTTAAACTTCTTCATCAGACTTCAATAAGTAGCAATGGAACCAGAAAATGAATGAATATGGAGATAAAAGAGAGCTTCGAAAAAAAAATGCTTAAGAGAAATTTTTCTTCAGATATGATTTTCTTCACACCAATGCTTTCTCTCCTCTTTTGAGAGTGAGGATAGACTTATACTGAGTGATTTGAGTGAGGTTAAGAAGCTGACTCGGGTTGAAAAGTTGTTATAGGGCAAGTTTGGAAAAATCAGAAAAAGTTGAGAGATGTGTGTAATGCTTGCGTTTCATGCTCTTTTGGGTGATGTATTTGTGTCGTTTTGGTCATGAGAATGGAGTGAAATAAGGTGTGAAGAGATTGAGGTGGAATATGAGCACATGGGAAGAAGTTTTTCTTACTTTAAATTTCCTTATTTTGGCAAAGTTGTGATATTCGTCCATGCATGCTTTTTACACTTTGCTTGGCCATTTTGAGAAATAAAAGAAAGTTGTAAGCGTGTGTTTGTGGTGATAGCATAGCCTACTGCAAGCAATTTGAGGTGATATGCAAAAAACAACAAACTTCTCATGCAAGAAAAAACACAACACTCAACCATCTTTGCCCCATCGTATCTCAATGAATTCTTGATTAAATGGAACCAAATTAGGCTCTTTCGAAAGAGAGAAAGAAGATGAGAAACTTTTGTGTTGGAAGAAAATTGAAATAGAGCTTTGAAGTCCCTTGAAATGGCTGTGATACGGTGGGAGAACTGACTAGTGTTTTGCGTTCGTATTCGCACTTGTGCGGTTGAGCAAGAGTCGCCACCGACTTTTTATTTTATCCTAAAGGAAAGGTTAAAAAAGCACAGCAAAAACCTTTTGAGATATTTCGTGGGTTCAGGGGGTAGATTATGAAAAGGGAAGGTATTAGCACCCTTTTCAGCCATGGTTATCCATGGGCTCTTAGTTACTTGGTTTTTTAGATCACTTGCCTTGTTTTTCGATTGCTTGAGAATGGTGTGTGTGTGAGTGCTTTTGAAAATGTTTTCGAAGAAGATGCCTTGTCTTAGGCTAAACTTGTAACAATTCTTTACTCGAATATTTTACAAAGGCGTGTATCTTTTGGAAAAGATGTTTCAAAATGTTTTGAGAGTTTGTTTGAAAGTGTCGTGGATTGTGGTTTTTGAAAAGAAGGTAAGTGTTTTTGCAAATTGATCTCAAGTAACTAAGAGTTTTGTCTACCCTATTGTACTCAAAGGTTTTCGTTATGTTTTAACCCCTTTTAACAATTTTATTCCACCATTGAATTTGGTGGACAATCTTGCGTTTAGGAAGTTTATTCGGGACGGGCGCGGGTCGTCGTATGGACCATGAATGCAATGGTGCCAAGTGTCTTTGGCAATTTGCTTTGAAGGGACTATGATCATTCCGTTTAGGCAACACTTTGAGAGACTTATGATCATTTGATTTTGTTTTGCCAAAGAAACTCGACGTGCAAGCATGGCCCATTTTGGAAGGCAACATGTGGGATTACCCTAGAGGGTGCAAGTGTGATTGTGTATTGATTTCATGTATTTGTCTTGTATTAGGTTATCTAGCGTTTGATTTTATGTATATGCAAACCCTAGGTCTAACCATGGTATAATTGGAAAACTGTAAATTGCGGAAATGTAAAGTCTACGCTATTACAAATAGTATCCGGGAGTGGGGGTATAAATGTACAAATGGGGATGAGACTTATAGTATCCAATAAGTTACAACCAAATCGAATTTGCGATCAAATGTAAATATCGAATATACAAATATAAGATAAACAAATGTGTATAGGACAATGTGAATGTATTTGCATTGTGTAAGTGTGAGATGTATATGTATATGTGATTATTTATATGTGCGATAATGTGAAATTAAGGCGTATTTAGGGTATTTATTTAACCTAAAGAATAATTAAGCGTTTATTTAATTATTGACCTTGTATTTCTTTTAATATGCACAAAAGAAAATGTTTTAATTGTATGTTCAAGTTCTAATTAAATTGTGTATAAAATGATGTTTTAAGAAAAGAAAATATTTCTAAATTTTAATTATGTATACAAAAAGTATTTTTCATGTGTTATGTACAAAAAGAATATTTAAAAGAAAAAAGGTGTTTTCAATTTTAATTAATATTGTATGATATGTACAAATTAAATGAAAAGTGTTTTTAATATTTATTATAAACAAGTTAAATGACAATTAATTTCACTATTTGTTATGGTGCAATAAAATGTATTTTATTATTTATGTAAAAAAAAGTATTAAATGTCAAGAATTGAATTATGTATATATAAAAAAAGAAGTGTAATTTTATATTGTTATGTACAAAATACTTTAATTAAAAAAGAATTATGCAAAATGTAGGTTCACTTATTATGTACAAATTAGAATAGGTTTTAATAGAAGAAAGTATTTTAAACAAACATATTTTTAGGCATTTGGTATTAATGTATTAGTATATCAATTAAATATCAATTTAAGAAAACAAATTATATTTTTTGTACAAAAGAAAAGATAATTTTAAATATAGAGAAAATAAATTTCTAAGTGAATCAAAAAAGAGAATATTGTTAATGTTTGTATTTTGTTAATTAAAAAGAAAGAATAACATTTTTTTTTCACAACTGAACTGAAAACAAAAGAAGAAATGGGCCATAGACAGTTCAAGGGTATGAGGCCCACGCTTAGGTCCAGCAACGTTTTAGGGTTTGCATTCGTTCATTTGGAGACAAAGGTTCAGGGTTTGCAGCGGCGCGTCTTGGGGTTTCGTTGTCTTCTCCGTTCATCTTTGGCCGTTCTGAATGATGAAACGTAAGCCTCCTCCCAGAGCCACCAGCGACCTCCACCTCTTTCTCCTCCCAACGACATCATCGTGGCGATCGATCTGAGGTACAAGTCGTCTCCTAATTTCGTTAGGTTTTTTTTACGATTTTGCGTGTTTGTGATTTTTTTATTATTGATTCTTACTCAAATTTGTTGTTGTGTTTTGAGGCGTATGGTAGAATCAAGAGAGGAGGGAAAACTACCTGGATGGAGGGAAGGAAGAGGAGGAGGGTGCTCAGGAGGCTCAGTGATGGAGGACTTGCACGATGAAGCTGGCTTTGGACGATACTTGGTACTTCTGTATCTTTTCTCCCTTGCTTATGGTTTCGTGATGATCTGAACTGAAAACCTAACTTTGATATTCCTCTCTTTCTTCTTCTTCTATGCCACTGTATACTTGTTGCCTTGAGTATTCGTATGCTTTTGAATATGCTGAGCTTGTTGCCTTGAATTGTTTATGGCCTATGATGATGAATTTCTGAGGCCTTTTCTGTATTGTTGCCTTGAGATGCTTCTTCTGCTTGTCTTGAATGTGTTTTTTATTGCCCAATGATGAGAACTTCCTCTGAGGGCCTTGACGCTTGGATTGAATGGTTTTGGCCAGGTTTCAGTATTAGGCAAGTTTAGTGTTTGACAGGGTAAGCAGGTTTGTACATTGGTATGGCTTATTGCAGGTTCAAGTTTGACAGTAGGTTTGGTGTTTGACAGGTGAGGCTTCAGACTGGATGAGGGTTTACTGGTTTATTTTGTTAAGGTTCTGCTGGCCTTTTGAGGTAGGACTTATGCAGGTTGTGATTTTAAGGTTATGACAGCAGGTTGGATTCTTTAGGCTCAGCAGGTTTTAGTTTTATGGTTGAGGCCCTTTGGATTTAGGCAGGTTCTGATGGTTTGAGCAGATGTAAGGGTTTTGTATATTTGCTTGTGTTTTTCTTGTGGTTAGGCTTCTGCTTGACAGTAGGGTGGTTTAGCAGGTCATATAGATGGCTGGTATATGCTTTTGAGGTTATGCTGGTATGGTTGTTCAGGTTTGAGGTTATGTCTGCTGGTTTTTAGCTAATGCAGGTTTGGGTGTTGACAGTAGATAAGGGTTTCATGTGTTTCTTTTTTACAGGATGAGGCTTTGAGGCTTCAGTTTGTATGCTCTTCAGCAGGTTTTGCTTCTGGTTAGAACTTGGTTGAGTTCTTGAGGCTCAGCAGGTTCTGAGTTTGTATATTTTCTGTCCTTTTTGTGAAAAGTTCCCTCCTTCTGAACTGTGTTGTTCTTTTGTATATTTTTTCTTCCTATCTATCCTGCCTAAGCCTAAAGCCTGAACCCTGCCTCTTATCTCTCTTCTTCTGACTCTCTTAGTACAGTTTAAATATTAAACTATGCTTATATCTGTACTTTTACTGAAGGGGCTACTGATGGGAAATGATGAAAAAGAAAGCTTGCTTGCATAATTTATTACTTCTGCATTCTTTATCTTCTTGACAACTTTTGTGCTTTTTGATATCTTTGCCAAATCTTTTCATGACAGCCTTGGCACTTTTGACAGCAAATTGTACTTCTTGGATTTTGATAGAAAGTTGTAACTTGGATTTTTTCAGTTTGGTTGAACTCGAACTATGCAGTTTTGACATTTTGAATTTATGCATTTGACATTTTGCATTCATGATAAAACTCTTCCCTCTTTGTGAACCGGGAGAAATCCCGTGATTTGCAGAGAGGGTTAACTGATCCCAATCAGTGGCCCTTAATGATTGCAATTTTATCTGTCTTTTCGATTTAACTGCTTTTTTGACTTTTCTCTTTTTCTTTTACAGATGAAAAATGGAATACCGGAGCGAAGTGAAGAATGAAGAGATTAGGGATTTAGAAAATGTTTAGAAAAAATAGGATAGTTTTTATTTTCAATTTAATTATTGTAAACCGTTATTATTTTAAATACTTCGTAAATAAATACTTGTATCCAAATAATAATTGTAACAAATATTAAATATGACATAAAAATTCTTATTGATTCATTTAATTATTTTCAATTCCTTTTCAATTATTCATGGTTCCTTAAATTAAAATAAATGAAAGTTAAATTTCAGATATTTAATCCTTAGAACAATAAATAATCAGTTGAACATTGATTCTTCGTCGATCAAAATAAATGAACTTGACGTCTCCATTATTCAAAGCAACGCACAGTCGAACACAATAACTGATCAGACGCAATCCTTTCTTATTGATTTCTTGCCAAGTACTGTAGATCCAAACTGCATATTTCTTTTGACTGGCTCAAATAAAACAACATGAATTCAACCCAACTGCCTCTTTTACTGATTAAATCAAAACAATGCGAATTTAACCCGAATCTCGGAATAACCTGCAAAGTGCTGTGGAACTTTAATTTGCTGAGAATATGCCCATAAAACCTTAATTCCTGATTCAATGCCAAATAACGTTCGCCTGATCAAAATTGAGCCAAAACCAACCAAAACCCTAAGCCAACTGCTTGAACTGTTCTAGGGCCATGAAAACCAGTAAAACCCTAATTTTGCTTGACTGACAAGAAAAGTCCGTTTGTCCGATTCTTGAGCCAGTTTGAAAAATCAGGAAATGCCTGAAGCTGAGATTTCTTCTGGAAAAATGCGAGGGCAAATTTTGGGGTACAACAGTTGCCCCTGTTCAATCTTCTTGGACCTGAAGAGTTAGATTGGCAAGTTTGCCTTTCGCGACTTGAAGGTAAAAGAAGATTGGACACTAAAGTGCCCAGAAAATTTGCGCTCGGCGATATGATGGTAGAGGTGAATGGGCTTAAAGATGCCATTTGGTGATGGGCTTAAAGATGCCATCTGGTGCGATTAGAATCTTGTCGGGGAATGGGCTTAGAGATGCCATCTGAGAATGGGCTTAAAGATGCCATTCGGCGACTGTTGGTATGAGGATGGGCTTATAGATTCCATCTGAGAATGTTGAACTGTGTGTCAATGGTGAGTGGACAAGTATCAGAAGGGCATCCATGTTTTGGAACATCTCTGACTTGGGGTCTGAGCAAGCGATAGATTGACATCCACGTTTCAGAGAATCCGTAAACTATTTTCAGGAGTTGGGATTGAATAAGCAATAGAGCAACGTCCGTTGTTGGGAAGCGTCCGTAAACTGTTTTCAAAAGTTGAGAAGAGTCTGAACAAGTTGGTAGATTGACATCCGTTGTAGGGAAGAATCTGTAAACTGTTTTGAGAAGAGTCTGAACAAGTTGGTCGATTGACATCCGTTGTAGGGAAGAATCTGTAAACTGTTTTCAGAAGTCTTGAAGTTGAAGAGGAACCGGTGTAGGGCTTCCTGATGATGCGTCTGAATGAATCTGGAATAAGTATCAGAATGTCGCCGTGTCCGGGTCATATCTGAACTATTTCTGGATGAATCTTGGGAGATGATCTGTGTTTGTCGACTGATCTTACCTGAAAAGGCAAAGGGTTAGCCGTATGCAATGCATGATGCAATGTATGTGACATCAATGTTTATGACATGAATGTGATGAATGCGCATGTAAGATGATGAACTAATCTTGCTGAGGATAAATGAATCCGAGATGGCTAAAGATAAAAGCATTTTGACTGCTGCCGGGGAAAATAAATCCTTGGCTGCTGCTGGGGAAGAGAATTCCTGATGACCTCTACTGGGGAGCTCCAAACTAGTAGACTCATGCTGGGGAGGTCAGATTGAGAATCTTCAGCTTGATGGGAAGTAACTCTGGCGACTTCACTGGGGAACTCAAGATTTGCCCTTTCCAAAACTATGTGGGGATAAGGTTCAATGGTCTGGCTCCGCTGGGGATAATGATAATTTGAAGTTTTAGCTTTGCTGGAGATAATGAAGCTTGACTCTGAGTGGAGCTAGCTTTTGAGAAGAATCTGAACAAGCGATAGGTTAACATCCGTTTACTTGGAGAACCCGTGAACCGTTCTCACAAATCTCGAAGTTGAATCAGCAATAGAGCCGCATCCGTTGTTGGGAAGCGTCCGTAAACTAATTTCAAAGGTTGTTTCTGAATAAGTTGATAGATTAACATCCGTTGTTGGGAAGAATCCATAAACTGTTTTCAGAAGTCTTAAAGAAGAATCTTGAACAAGTGACAGGTTAACATCCGTTTACTTGGAGAACCCGTGAACTATTTTCAGAAATCTTGAAGTTGAATCAGCAATAGAGCCGCATCCGTTGTTGGGAAGCGTCCGTAAACTAATTTCAAAGGTTGCTTCTGAATAAGCTGATAGATTAACATCCGTTGTTGGGAAGAATCCATAAACTGTTTTCAGAAGTCTTGAAGAAGAATCTGAACAAGTGATAGGTTAACATCCGTTTACTTGGAGAACCCGTGAACTGTTTTCAGAAATCTTGAAGTTGAATCAGCAATAGAGCCGCATCCGTTGTTGGGAAGCGTCCGTAAACTGTTTTCAAAAGTTGCATCTGAACAAGTCGATAGATTAACATCCGTTGTTGGGAAGAATCCATAAACTGTTTTCAGAAGTTGCATCTGAACAAGTCGATAGATTAACATCCGTTGTTGGGAAGAATCCATAAACTATTTTCAGAAGTCTTGAAGAAGAATCTGAACAAGTGACAGGTTAACATCCGTTTACTTGGAGAACCCGTGAACTGTTTTCAGAAATCTTGAAGTTGAATCAGCAATAGAGCCGCATCCGTTGTTGGGAAGCGTCAGTAAACTAATTTCAAAGGTTGCTTCTGAATAAGCTGATAGATTAACATCCGTTGTTGGGAAGAATCCATAAACTGTTTTCAGAAGTCTTGAAGAAGAATCTGAACAAGTGATAGGTTAACATCCGTTTACTTGGAGAACCCGTGAACTGTTTTCAGAAATCTTGAAGTTGAATAAGCAATAGAGCAGCATCCGTTGTTGGGAAGCGTCCGTAAACTATTTTCAAAAGTTGCATCTGAACAAGTCGATAGATTAACATCCGTTGTTGGGAAGAATCCATAAACTGTTTTCAGAAGTTGCATCTGAACAAGTCGATAGATTAACATCCGTTGTTGGGAAGAATCCATAAACTGTTTTCAGAAGTCTTGAAGAAGAATCTGAACAAGTGATAGGTTAACATCCGTTTACTTGGAGAACCCGTGAACTGTTTTCAGAAATCTTGAAGTTGAATCAGCAATAGAGCCGCATCCGTTGTTGGGAAGCGTCCGTAAACTAATTTCAAAGGTTGCTTCTGAATAAGCTGATAGATTAACATTCGTTGTTGGGAAGAATCCATAAACTGTTTTCAGAAGTCTTGAAGAAGAATCTGAACAAGTGATAGGTTAAATTCCGTTTACTTGGAGAACCCGTGAACTGTTTTCAGAAATCTTGAAGTTGAATAAGCAATAGAGCAGCATCCGTTGTTGGGAAGCGTCCGTAAACTGTTTTCAAAAGTTGCATCTGAACAAGTCGATAGATTAACATCCGTTGTTGGGAAGAATCCATAAACTGTTTTCAGAAGTTGCATCTGAACAAGTCGATAGATTAACATCCGTTGTTGGGAAGAATCCATAAACTGTTTTCAGAAGTCTTGAAGAAGAATCTGAACAAGTGACAGGTTAACATCCGTTTACTTGGAGAACCCGTGAACTGTTTTCAGAAATCTTGAAGTTGAATCAGCAATAGAGCCGCATCCGTTGTTGGGAAGCGTCCGTAAACTAATTTCAAAGGTTGCTTCTGAATAAGCTGATAGATTAACATCCGTTGTTGGGAAGAATCCATAAACTGTTTTCAGAAGTCTTAAAGAAGAATCTGAACAAGTGATAGGTTAACATCCGTTTACTTGGAGAACCTGTGAACTGTTTTCAGAAATCTTGAAGAGGAACCGGTGTAGGGTTTCCTGATGATGAGCTTGTGTAAAACTGCATCAGCTTTTGAACACTTTTGACATTCGAATGCCCCAAGTGGTGATGTAGATAAATTCCTGGCTTATTACAGGTGTTGGTCTACAATCGGTCGTTCACAGATATTTCCTGAGTTGTTACAGGTGTTGATCTGGAATTCTTCAGACATGCCCTGGCTGGATACAGGAGTCGAATCTGGAAAGGTGATAGTTGATAGATATTCCCTGGCTGGATACAGGAATCGAATCTTTAAACTCTTCAGACGTGCCCTGGCTGGATACAGGAATCGAATCTTCAAACTCTTCAGACGTGCCCTGGCTGGATACAGGAATCGAATCTTGAAATGTGGTAGTTGATTTGTTGAACACTTTTGACATTCGAATGCCCCAAGTGGTGAAGAAGGAGTCTTGAATCAGATTACTCTGCATATTGAGAGATTTCTTGAAATCTTGACTGGACTGCCCCAGGTTAACTGAACTTTGAAAGATCTGTTGGACCTTGACTGGACGGCCCCAGGTTAATTGAATTGTGATATGTCATGCCCCTTGTTGATAGGAGATTTGATGGAAGTGTTATCCTCTTGAAGTGATCTTGACTTACTGAGAGAGTTTTCGTTCCTCCGAACATTCGCTGTATGAATTTCTTCGCTGTCAAACAAAAAGGTCAAATGCAGACAGTGATATTCAAATAATGCCAAGTTTATGTTTGCCTCGAAGTTTTGAAAAATGCGTTTTTAGCAGAAAACTTTTCATAAGACAAATTAACACAAGATTTAGAGCAAAGCCCTACAGGAGTCAGGATACCTTTTGTAACAGTATGCTTTCGAACTAACCCATGCTTCAATTAGGACTTTTGAAGGGTTGTAACGTGGCCTGGTTCACGGTTTAAGAAACAAAGGATAAAGGCTCAAAGTATATTTGTACCCACCCGCTCTTCGTGATGTTCTCCAACCTAAGCTCAGTTAATTATGCGTCACACTCTGTTTTGAGTTTGGAACGACTTTTGGGCGATGGTTCACTAATTGAATTTAGGGAGACAGTCATCATCTCCTTTTTCTTTTTCAACATTTTTCATGTTGTTGAGGATTTTGTAATGACCTCACTATTTTGATTTTGATTTGCTATCCCTAACTTTTGCCTGACCATTACCGTTTTCCGGGATTACTGTCAGCGGGATGCCCCAGCTTTCTTAAGCCTCCTTTATAGGTTTTGGCTCGGCGGGCTTTTCTCTTTTGAGAGATTGACTGTCTATGTGATGGGGAACCACCCTTGTTTTTTGATTCCAAAGGAATGCTTTCTTTTTTGACGTCGTTCGTTGTATTACGAACTGAGAGTTTGCGACTTCAATGCGCGTTTTCTCTTGAATTAACTGAGATACTACCCTGCCCTAGGTTTATATCAAAGGTTTTGATTGTTCAGAACAGAAAACTCCTACTTCTTTGGCTCGAAGGGGTTGACTAGGGATTAACTTCCTTATAACTCCAGTGTTTGGGATTTGAAAGAAATGCATGTACATCATCAGCAAGGTCTGTTCAAAAGCATACTGTATAAGATCATGGTATTGTTTCGTCATCCTCCCTCTAAAGGCTTACAGCTTTTTATCAAGAGTCAAACATCATAAAGAAAAGCATAAGAGTAGTGAAACGAATGGATGAATTCAAGACAAACATATGCAATGCATTAATGAAAACAGAGTTTAACATCAACAAATAATTGTTTGACAGCAAAAGAAATTACAACTTTGAAAATTCAAAAAGAAGCAAAAGTCTTTCAGTTTGAGCTTCGTCACTTCAAGTGGAGAACCCTTTAACGGAAGATCTTCATCTCGCCGTCTGGTATGAATTCCAGCACCCCATTGTCGATCAGATCTTGAATCTTGTTCTTCAAGGCCCAACAGTCGTTGGTGTCGTGTCCCGGGCTGTAGGAGTGGTAAACACAGAATGCGTCGGGATTATAGTGAGGAGAGGAGATATTGGGCTTCTGAGGAGGGTCCTTTACGGTAAGCAAATTGACCTCCAACAGGCGCTTCAGTATGAAGAATGATGGTATTTCAGTCTCCGTGAACTGTCTTCCCGACTTTTCTTACTTACGCCGATTACCCCGTTGATGCTGGCGAGGTTGTTGATGGGCTTGTGACCCTGAAGCAAGCAAATGAGCTTTCCCCTTGTCTTCTTGAGTGGATGGAGGCTGAGCGGTGACTTGCTCTTCGACCTCAGATGTTTGCCCCAGTTGGTTGTTTGGAAGCAGTTGGCGGACAAGAACTCTGAGTTCCTCTTGTCTTTGGGATAGGTCTTGGATGAGAGCCATCTGGCCCACCAACTGTCCCATCACTTGAGTCCTCAAGGTGGTTAGATCAAATTGCAGCTCCGCAAGCTGGTCACTCCTGGCATTGTTGGAATTCCCCAAGCCCTTGGTGAGGAGAGTTTTCATCTCTTCTTGCCCCAGAGACAAGTTCAGGAACATCTCCTGCAGCTGAGCAGTCTGGTCTTGGATGTCTTTGACAGACCTTTCTAGAGCCATCTCTTACTGAAATAAACAGTATGAGAGTAAGGAAACCTGAAAAAGGAAAGACTGTCAAAATGCAATGCATGATATGTGGATGCATGCTTTCAAGGATCTCTTGGGGTAAACACAAGAAGATGTTAGAGGTTGAACTCTGCTCTTGGATTGGAGATCTCTGCACCGGTGGACGTCCTTCCACGAAAATCAAGCTCACCATGTCGAGTGGGTCATAGCCACTGATTCAAGTTGTTGTTCTTGAACTTTGATTGGAGAGCTTTGTGTCGGTGGATGTCCTTCCACGAGAATCAAGCTCACCATGTCGAGTGGGTCATAGCCACTGATTCAAGTTGTTGTTCTTGAACTTTGATTGGAGAGCTTTGTGTCGGTGGATGTCCTTCCACGAGAATCAAGCTCACCATGTCGAGTGGGTCATAGCCACTGATTCAAGTTGTTGTACTTGATCTTTGACTGGGTTGGTTAGAGGAGAAAACCTCTTGCCCCTTGATAGGTGTCTGGTTCAACGTCACCCTGCATCAAAAGAACCCTTGAGATCCTTGAAATGGTTATTGAAAATGCTATGGTATGATGTCATGATGTTATGCACATGTATGTGAAAAGCAAGTGAATGTATATACAGACAAACATATTCACACAAAGCAAACAAGTCCTTAGGTTTAGGCTTGCATGAGGTTCAAGTACTACCCTCTTTCAGTTTGTTGGTTAAAACCTGTCCTATCAAAAGTAACCGGGTTCTAAGGAGCTCAATATCATTGGATTGTTTTTTGTGTTCATTGTTTCGGTTTACCCACTTACTGGCGACCAAAATATTCCAAGAAAACAATCCTCAAAGGAGTGTAGTATCGAGGATCTACCAACTTCGGACTGCACCAAAGCCGGTCATCTCACTACCCCTAAAAAGGCTAAGATGGTCAATTAAGGTTCTAAGAGTTCGTTAGTGCTTCATGACATCACACAGCGGCCCCGTACTCTCCTTGACTACTCAAGGGTTACCGGTACTCACAAATATGTCACACTAACATAGCTTACTGCTTCAACCGTGTCGGTATACCCCGCACAGTTCCCTCACAGTTTTTTGCTATTTACCTAAAAAGGTGCCCCAAATCCGGGTGGAGGATTTACAACAAACCCAAATAAGAACCCAAAAGATAAATCAATTAATTCAATCAAAGCAAGAAAGTAAAGGTGATCTAAACCCTAAGGTAACCCCACTTCTAAATTTTATCCCCAGCAGAGTCGCCAGTTCTGTGATACGGTGGGAGAACTGACTAGTGTTTTGTGTTCGTATTCGCACTTGTGCGGTTGAGCAAGAGTCGCCACCGACTTTTTATTTTATCCTAAAGGAAAGGTTAAAAAAGCACAGCAAAAACCTTTTGAGATATTTCGTGGGTTCGGGGGGTAGATTATGAAAAGGGAAGGTATTAGCACCCTTTTCATCCATGGTTATCCATGGGCTCTTAGTTACTTGGTTTTTTAGATCACTTGCCTTGTTTTTCGATTGCTTGAGAATGGTGTGTGTGTGAGTGCTTTTGAAAATGTTTTGGAAGAAGATGCCTTGTCTTAGGCTAACCTTGTAACAATTCTTTACTCGAATATTTTACAAAGACGTGTATCTTTTCGAAAAGATGTTTCAAAATGTTTTGAGAGTTTGTTTGAAAGTGTCGTGGATTGTGGTTTTTGAAAAGAAGGCAAGTGTTTTTGCAAATTGATCTCAAGTAACTAAGAGTTTTGTCTACCCTATTGTACTCAAAGGTTTTCGTTATGTTTTAACCCCTTTTAACAATTTTGTTCCACCATTGAATTTGGTGGACAATCTTGCGTTTAGGAAGTTTATTCGGGACGGGCGCGGGTCGTCGTATGGACCATGAATGCAATGGTGCCAAGTGTCTTTGGCAATTTGCTTTGAAGGGACTATGATCATTCCGTTTAGGCAACACTTTGAGAGACTTATGATCATTTGATTTTGTTTTGCCAAAGAAACTCGACGTGCAAGCATGGCCCATTTTGGAAGGCAACATGTGGGATTACCCTAGAGGGTGCAAGTGTGATTGTGTATTGATTTCATGTATTTGTCTTGTATTAGGTTATCTAGCGTTTGATTTTATGTATATGCAAACCCTAGGTCTAACCATGGTATAATTGGAAAACTGTAAATTGCGGAAATGTAAAGTCTACGCTATTACAAATAGTATCCGGGAGTGGGGGTATAAATGTACAAATGGGGATGAGACTTATAGTATCCAATAAGTTACAACCAAATCGAATTTGCGATCAAATGTAAATATCGAATATACAAATATAAGATAAACAAATGTGTATAGGACAATGTGAATATATTTGCATTGTGTAAGTGTGAGATGTATATGTATATGTGATTATTTATATGTGCGATAATGTGAAATTAAGGCGTATTTAGGGTATTTATTTAACCTAAAGAATAATTAAGCGTTTATTTAATTATTGACCTTGTATTTCTTTTAATATGCACAAAAGAAAATGTTTTAATTGTATGTTCAAGTTCTAATTAAATTGTGTATAAAATGATGTTTTAAGAAAAGAAAATATTTCTAAATTTTAATTATGTATACAAAAAGTATTTTTCATGTGTTATGTACAAAAAGAATATTTAAAAGAAAAAAGGTGTTTTCAATTTTAATTAATATTGTATGATATGTACAAATTAAATGAAAAGTGTTTTTAATATTTATTATAAACAAGTTAAATGACAATTAATTTCACTATTTGTTATGGTGCAATAAAATGTATTTTATTATTTATGTAAAAAAAAGTATTAAATGTCAAGAATTGAATTATGTATATATAAAAAAAGAAGTGTAATTTTATATTGTTATGTACAAAATACTTTAATTAAAAAAGAATTATGCAAAATGTAGGTTCACTTATTATGTACAAATTAGAATAGGTTTTAATAGAAGAAAGTATTTTAAACAAACATATTTTTAGGCATTTGGTATTAATGTATTAGTATATCAATTAAATGTTAATTTAAGAAAACAAATTATATTTTTTGTACAAAAGAAAAGATAATTTTAAATATAGAGAAAATAAATTTCTAAGTGAATCAAAAAAGAGAATATTGTTAATGTTTGTATTTTGTTAATTAAAAAGAAAGAATAACGTTTTTTTTTCACAACTGAACTGAAAACAAAAGAAGAAATGGGCCATAGACAGTTCAAGGGTATGAGGCCCACGCTTAGGTCCAGCAACGTTTTAGGGTTTGCATTCGTTCATTTGGAGACAAAGGTTCAGGGTTTGCAGCGGCGCGTCTTGGGGTTTCGTTGTCTTCTCCGTTCATCTTTGGCCGTTCTGAATGCTGAAACGTAAGCCTCCGCCCAGAGCCACCAGCGACCTCCACCTCTTTCTCCTCCCAACGACATCATCGTGGCGATCGATCTGAGGTACAAGTCGTCTCCTAATTTCGTTAGGTTTTTTTTTACGATTTTGCGTGTTTGTGATTTTTTTATTATTGATTCTTACTCAAATTTGTTGTTGTGTTTTGAGGCGTATGGTAGAATCAAGAGAGGAGGGAAAACTACCTGGATGGAGGGAAGGAAGAGGAGGAGGGTGCTCAGGAGGCTCAGTGATGGAGGACTTGCACGATGAAGCTGGCTTTGGACGATACTTGGTACTTCTGTATCTTTTCTCCCTTGCTTATGGTTTCGTGATGATCTGAACTGAAAACCTAACTTTGATATTCCTCTCTTTCTTCTTCTTCTATGCCACTGTATACTTGTTGCCTTGAGTATTCATATGCTTTTGAATATGCTGAGCTTGTTGCCTTGAATTGTTTATGGCCTATGATGAAGAATTTCTGAGGCCTTTTTTGTATTGTTGCCTTGAGATGCTTCTTCTGCTTGTCTTGAATGTGTTTTTTATTGCCCAATGATGAGAACTTCCTCTGAGGGCCTTGACGCTTGGATTGAACGGTTTTGGCCAGGTTTCAGTATTAGGCAAGTTTAGTGTTTGACAGGGTAAGCAGGTTTGTACATTGGTATGGCTTATTGCAGGTTCAAGTTTGACAGTAGGTTTGGTGTTTGACAGGTGAGGCTTCAGACTGGATGAGGGTTTACTGGTTTATTTTGTTAAGGTTCTGCTGGCCTTTTGAGGTAGGACTTATGCAGGTTGTGATTTTAAGGTTATGACAGTAGGTTGGATTCTTTAGGCTCAGTAGGTTTTAGTTTTATGGTTGAGGCCCTTTGGATTTAGGCAGGTTCTGATGGTTTGAGCAGATGTAAGGGTTTTGTATATTTGCTTGTGTTTTTCTTGTGGTTAGGCTTCTGCTTGACAGTAGGGTGGTTTAGCAGGTCATATAGATGGCTGGTATATGCTTTTGAGGTTATGCTGGTATGGTTGTTCAGGTTTGAGGTTATGTCTGCTGGTTTTTAGCTAATGCAGGTTTGGGTGTTGACAGTAGATAAGGGTTTCATGTGTTTCTTTTTTACAGGATGAGGCTTTGAGGCTTCAGTTTGTATGCTCTTCAGCAGGTTTTGCTTCTGGTTAGAACTTGGTTGAGTTCTTGAGGCTCAGCAGGTTCTGAGTTTGTATATTTTCTGTCCTTTTTGTGAAAAGTTCCCTCCTTCTGAACTGTGTTGTTCTTTTGTATATTTTTTCTTCCTATCTATCCTGCCTAAGCCTAAAGCCTGAACCCTGCCTCTTATCTCTCTTCTTCTGACTCTCTTAGTACAGTTTAAATATTAAACTATGCTTATATCTGTACTTTTACTGAAGGGGCTACTGATGGGAAATGATGAAAAAGAAAGCTTGCTTGCATAATTTATTACTTCTGCATTCTTTATCTTCTTGACAGCTTTTGTGCTTTTTGATATCTTTGCCAAATCTTTTCATGACAGCCTTGGCACTTTTGACAGCAAATTGTACTTCTTGGATTTTGATAGAAAGTTGTAACTTGGATTTTTTCAGTTTGGTTGAACTCGAACTATGCAGTTTTGACATTTTGAATTTATGCATTTGACATTTTGCATTCATGATAAAACTCTTCCCTCTTTGTGAACCGGGAGAAATCCCGTGATTTACAGAGAGGGTTAACTGATCCCAATCAGTGGCCCTTAATGATTGCAATTTTATCTGTCTTTTCGATTTAACTGCTTTTTTGACTTTTCTCTTTTTCTTTTGCAGATGAAAAATGGAATATCGGAGCGAAGTGAAGAATGAAGAGATTAGGGATTTAGAAAATGTTTAGAAAAAATAGGATAGTTTTTATTTTCAATTTAATTATTGTAAACCGTTATTATTTTAAATACTTCGTAAATAAATACTTGTATCCAAATAATAATTGTAACAAATATTAAATATGACATAAAAATTCTTATTGATTCATTTAATTCTTTTCAATTCCTTTTCAATTATTCATGGTTCCTTAAATTAAAATAAATGAAAGTTAAATTTCAGATATTTAATCCTTAGAACAATAAATAATCAGTTGAACATTGATTCTTCGTCGATCAAAATAAATGAACTTGACGTCTCCATTATTCAAAGCAACGCACAGTCGAACACAATAACTGATCAGACGCAATCCTTTCTTATTGATTTCTTGCCAAGTACTGTAGATCCAAACTGCATATTTCTTTTGACTGGCTCAAATAAAACAACATGAATTCAACCCAACTGCCTCTTTTACTGATTAAATCAAAACAATGCGAATTTAACCCGAATCTCGGAATAACCTGCAAAGTGCTGTGGAACTTTAATTTGCTGAGAATATGCCCATAAAACCTTAATTCCTGATTCAATGCCAAATAACGTTCGCCTGATCAAAATTGAGCCAAAACCAACCAAAACCCTAAGCCAACTGCTTGAACTGTTCTAGGGCCATGAAAACCAATAAAACCCTAATTTTGCTTGACTGACAAGAAAAGTCCGTTTGTCCGATTCTTGAGCCAGTTTGAAAAATCAGGAAATGCCTGAAGCTGAGATTTCTTGTGGAAAAATGCGAGGGCAAATTTTGGGGTACAACAATGGCCCTCAAAAATGGCTACCTGAAGTCGATCAGATACCTTAAAATTTCACTAAGTTAAAGTCATTTCAATCAACTTTGAATACATGACTTCCAATGATCATATCTTGAGATATAATGCACCATATGATAAGATTTTTTGAGCATTAGAAAGATGGAAACTTGACCTACAACCTTGGTGTTGATTGCAAATCAAAATGAAGCTTGAACCAAAGAGGAATTTGACTTGTAAGTCATGCTGATGAACCTGATTGAACACTTCAAAATTCTCACTAAGTGCTAATAGCCAAATCAGAATGAGCACTTCTCTTCATGCTCAAATATCTTGCAATCCATGGACTTTTGGAGATGATCCCTCAAGGAAAAATTGTAGTATGCAACTTCCTCTTTCATTTGATCATGGGTTTGCAAATTGCTGATCACAAATGAGTGAGATACAAAGCTTGAAAGATGGTAAAATGATCACAAATTTTCTATAATTAGAAAAAATTCCACATTTTCAAAGATAACTTCTTTTATAAGTTAACTCAAATTTGATCATTTCCTTTGATTTTCTTCAACCGATGACCATATTTTGTCATATTTAGAACTTTGACCTCAATTTTGACCAAAAAGTCCTTTGGTAAAACTTTGACTTGTAGGTCAACTCTTCTTCTTTAACTAGTACACAGTCAAACAATCAAAAACCCTTGATCCCAACAGATGAATCAATGCAATGCAAATGAATGTATGATGATCAAGCATAAGCTTTAAAGGATTGTAATGGAAAGATGGAAAATTTGGGGTGCAACACTTCGACATCTTTGATGATTGATCCTTGACATTAGATACTTGTTCTTAATACTCATTCATCTTTGATTTAACATTTTTCTTAAATGACTCTCTTAAATTCCATGCTACTTTGTGATTTTATCTGCTTTTTTGTTCCATGTGTGATTGCTGTTTGTTTTCCTAGTGATCTTAACCTTCATGTATTAGTAATTAATGTTTATGCCTTTCTATATTAATACTTATGTTCAAATCCAAGTAAAGGGATATTATTTTTGACTTTATAGTCATGTGCATATGCATTGCCTTAGGTTTACCCTTATATGTTTACCCTTTGTATAATATCCTTGTGAAAGTTTTCCTTGTGTAATATTTTGTACTTTAAACCATAAAACTCATTTTCAAACTAAAACCACTTTCAATTAAAAACCTTGACTTTGTCATTGTATTTTCAATACACTTACGCATATTAAATCCCTTTCAAAAGACTAAAAAAGATTCAACCTCACCCAAATCATTTTTCCACCTGGATTATCAATTTAAAACATTTTTTCAAAAAGATTAGATATAAATCCTCTTTATAATTAAGATATGATTCTCGAATCCCCATAGTAATGTTTGAAGTAAATGTGATTTTTTCCACTTGAGGTAGCTAGTGGCAACTTGTTGATCTTATATCCAAGTTAAGCGCCCCTCCTTCATGACGATGCAATATCCATCTTTCTCATACTTGTGGTGGAATTAGTTGAGTATTCTCCTTAAGATGATGAAATGCCTCTTCTCCTAAAATCAATCATAAAAAACCCTTTTTGTTATTTTTACCACAATCTACGAGGTTTTGATCCTTCTTGGTACTTAGGTATAAGACTTTGTCTTTCCAAACAAAAATATAATAAAAATATGCTTCTTTTCCCATCTCCACAATCTCTTAGCAAGCAAACAATTTTTAACCAAAAACAGATATTACAAAAGGTTTCTATAGAGTACTATAGATACATAGGGTGCTAACTCCTTCCCTTTGTATAAACCAACCCCCGTACCTTAAATCTCTTCTTATTGCTTTTCGTTTAGTTATACTCCTTGCATTGTGTAACACCCTTCTAAAACCCCACAAAATTAACAATTAATTTAATCATATAAACACAAGCAGAAGGGTGTCACACTTCACAAAACATTACAATTATCCGGTTTCGTAACACGGGTTACACAAAAATAAACATTAAATCGAACATACTCATTTATGAGTCTTTATAACATCGATTTCTTTTAAAAACAACGCAGCGAATTCACCATAAATAAATTCAATTATAATTCCACAACTAAAATTGAGTCTTAAACTCCTTCATTCATAAAATCAACAAAAGATAATTGTCGTCAGGACTCAACTCAACATCTTAGAATATCACCATGAAATTATTAGCAAATACTTCGAAATAAACAACATAAGAAATTAAGACAAGTGTTAACCCCAATAGTTAGCTCCAATAGTTAGCTTCCTCTTACATTCTTGGAGTCTACTCCTGAGTATCTGCGTGTTATTCATGTGGAGGCAACATTCAATCAGAAGGGGTGAGAATTCCTTTCAATAATAACGATATAGAATGTAAGATAAAGTATAACATTTACACAAAAATGCACAACAACATATCACATTCTCACGCCCAAATCATCATTGATATCATATACAACAACATCATCATCACTCATAGTCATATTCAACACAATCTTAATCACAATATATCGATTACATTCACACACCCAACATTTATATCTTAACAAATGTACATATTATTGTAACCAGTTTTAAAATTGAGAGTCGCCACCCTAAATTTTTATCTTTGAGAAGGGAATATAAAGCATAACCCTAATTTAGTCAAAGATTCTAAGTTGTTGGACTCGTTCTTAGATGAAGGAAAGGTGTTAGGCACCCTTGATCTACCTTGTTCACAAGGATACTAGGGTTTAGAAGCGCGATCTTTGAAAAATAGGGATTTCATTTTGATTAGGGGAACTCGTCAGGATTTTAGTCGCATGCCTACATATCCTCTTATGAGGAATCAAAGTTCCAATTCGTAGTTCGCAGTTGGTTGGTGTTTTTTATGGATTACGAAGATGTTAGAATTCCCCTTGTACTTAGTTTGGGTGTGTGAATAGCGGAGTTGTTAGACTAAGTGCACAGTCGATTAAAATATTCTCATAATCCTTTTCGAAAATTGATTTAGATTTGATTTATTATGAAAAATAGTTTAGTGTTGGTTAAATATTTTTTAATATATTAATTATAAAAATATCTTATTAATGCATGATAAAAAATAATTTTAATGCAATAAATAAATATTTATTTAGATGAGTTGGAAAATAAATATTTGAGTTTATAATAATAAAATAATATTAAAATTTATAAGTATATTAAAATATATAAAAAAATAATTATAATAAAATAATTAAAGAAATTAAAAAATGCAGGGGGTGTAAATTATGTTGGGCTAGCAAAACTGGGGGGTATAGGTAGCAGGGCTCTGAATTCAGATGTTAAATTCAGGCCCAATGCATGTGGGGGTGTGAGTTTGAACTACATAGCAAAAGTTGGGGGAGTAGGGAGTAAGGGTCCAAGTCCAGATGTTGGACTTGGCCCATTAGGCCGGTGGGGGTGTGTTCTATTTACGTCGTTAGCAAAACAAAAATAGAGGGGGCGTGACTAGGAATGGGCCTGGCCCAAAGGTATTTGGGAGTCCGCTTGAACTCCATGCGGACGGATGTATGGTGATACGATAGACGCACGTTTCTGGAATGCTTGATAAGGATCACACAGTCATGATGAAGGGTGCATATTAACAGCCATGGAATTGTGCACACGGGATTGTTGAAAACATTATATTCATTTTTACAAGTTATTTTCATCATTCGTCTTTATCTTTCTCTCTCTCTCTAATTTATCCTTCTCTTATCTCTTCTAACCACACAACACTAACACAGAATCCTAATTGCCGCCGTCCCCACAAACCCTAATTGGATGAGATCATACCTGTTGTACCCCAAAATTTTCCCTCTCATTTCTTAAGGCATTTCTCACAAGGATTCTCAAAGTTCAAGCTTACACAAGTACAATTGGAGGAAACTATTAAAAACGGCAAAAAAGATAAAAATAATCTTTTCAAACAAAATTGGAGGAAAATAAGTTTTCTTTGATTTCCCTTGCTTCGATTAGATTTTTGGTCCCCTGTAAATCTACTTTGATTCACAAGGCTTCGATTGGACTTTGGTCTCTTTCAGGCCTTCTTCGATTTACCTTGTTTCGTTTGGACTTTAGTCTCTTTCAAGACTGCTTTGATTGGACTAGGACTTCCTTAAAGCTTCCTTCAATTAATAAGGAAATGATCTTCATACAAGCTTTGACTGAGTTTTTTTTCCCTTTGAAACATCATCGTTCGATTTAGGAAGTAAAGGCCTCCTGTTGGTTTTCTTCGATTCAGAAAGTCAATAACCTTCTGAAAGCATCCTTCGATTCAGAAGGAAATAAACTTCTAAAAAGTGTCCTTCGATTGCACCATTGACCCCTTACATGTTTTCCTTGAGTCACAAAGAAGTGACCTCCTGCATACACCCTTTCGTTTGGCCATGTGACTTCTGGCAGGCAAGCCTTCGATTAGACAAGAGCCACCTTCACACAAAGCTTAGATTGGAGTTTTGCTTTCCTTCGAATCATCATCTTTTGAACCCAACTCTGGATCCTTAGAAGTTGTTGTACCCCAAAATTTGCCCTCTCATTTTATCAAGATTTCCCCTTACAAGACGTCTTGGACTCAAGACCAGATTAGGGTTTGCTCAGCTCAAGACATCTCATTGCACTGATGACCTGAAATTAGGGTTTGAGTTTGCACAATAATTTTTGGACCATCAATGCTTCATATGACTTTCATACACCATCTTGGACCCCTAAGATTTCTCATACCAAGTTTCAAGCCTTGAATCACATTTTTGCCCAGTCAATTGGACAGTTGACCTAAAAATTAACTGTATTGGGGAAAAAGTCAACCATGGCCAATTTACAGTCAAACCTCATAATTTTTTATCCACATCAACATTATAGACTCATATGAACCATTTGATTAAGTTTGGACCACAATTCCTCAAGAAATTTGATCAGATCATCAAAAGGGCAAAATGGTCAAAATTAGGGTTTTGACTGTAGAAGGGCAATTTCTGATTTTTTGACCTAGCCAATGGCTAATTGGGTTCAAGCATGGATTCAAGGACTCAATAGAATCATCTTGACCCAATTGCATTGTTCAAAAGATCTCAAATGCATAGGATTGACAGATGAATTTTGCAGTCAACTGATCAAAAATTAAGTGTACACTGAAAAGTCAAACTTTGACTTTTTTGTCAAAATCAAGTGCCAAGGGTCATGATTCATCAAAACATGTCAAAATGTGAAACTTGTTGACCAAGAAACCTAATTTTGAAAATTAGGGTTTTAATTTGAAATATTTCATAACTTAGCAATTTTCTAAGTGTTGAAAATTTCTTTTTTTTCCCCAACTTTTCCCAACATTTTCACCATGATGAAATTGGATTCAAAGAAAACTTCCAACATTAAATTTGTAGTCCTCCATGAAATCTACAACTTTGTTTCACAAAGTTTTCCCAAAAGATGCTTGGATCTCAAGTTATGATTTTGTGAATAGGGGTCCATAAACTTTTTAACTTAGTGAAATTTTGTTCTAGTTTAGGCAGGTTTTTGACCTAACTTCATGGAAATCTTTCACCTAGTTACAAGAGGTATCTCAGAATTCATTTCAAAGATGGATTGTATATCATGTTACAAGCTTTCCAAAATGTCCTAGAACTCTCCAAGATCATTTATGGTTAGGGAGAATCGAAGAAAGGAAAATGGAAATTTATCACTTTTGTTCAAGGCATTTTCACAATGGTTCAAGTTGCAAATTTCTCCTAGTATGCTTGTACCTTGTATTACAGGTCCTAATCCTTTCTACACTCCATAATTAAATGCAAATTCATTGGATATTGTCTTTATTCTGACCTATGGAGCATTGTACAAGAGTTTAATCTAAAAATGGCATAAAGGTCACAATACTACTTTGATAAAGCATGCTTTTTGCAACTTTGCAAATCTTGAGCCATGGACCTGATCTTTTGTTGCAAACAAGATCCACAAGCATCAGGAAAAGTACACCAACTCTATGCAGTCAATAAGCTAGCCTGCACAGGCCTTTGGCATTGTCACCTCAAACATTCTTCAAAAGCAAGCAAACTTGCAAAAGTCAAGACAACTCATCCATCTGATAAAGGCAAGCCTTGGTATCATTTCAAACAACTTCAGAACCTTGTAATAAGCCAATACACGATTTCCTAACATCCCAAACACTCTCAAACACCAAAATCACACTTTTCTGCCTAAACAGTGCATCATCTGCAGAACACTTGCTAACTTGAAACTTGCTCGTGCGATTTGCCTTCCAACCCTTGAAACATCTTCCCTACATCACATCCAAGCTATCCAAGCATTCATCTTGCAACTATGAGCTCAGTTTCACACTTCACCATTTTTATTTTGCAAGGTTGCAGGTTGAATCGTGCAAGGAGATTCAAGCATCTACAAGGCCAGCTAAGCATTGGAAAAGGTTGAGGGAACTTCAAGGAAGCTCACACGATCTTCAGGCCTCACTCAAAGTTCCCACATTGCCATATCCAAACTCAACTGAACAAGGTATTTTTCAAAGTTCTATCTCCTTATTTAGGCATCCTTAAGCTTAGATTTGTGAAGCAAAAATGTAGTCCTTAACTTGCTTAAGCTGTACATATGCATAGTTGTCATTTATATTAACTGAGCTAAGAGTATTTGATTGTTGAAGTTCATGAAAAAATTAGGTCAGAAATTAAGGCCACTAAAATTCTCCCTGGTTTCTTAGAGTTAGGTTTCAAACTTTATATCACTGGAATCGTGAGGTCATGAGTTACATTTTTCATGTTACAAGTTTTTGATTTTATGCAAAGAATATCAAGTTACAGGTTGAAGCACAGAAATGCGCGTTTGAGAAGAGCTGGAGGACAGGGACGACCTGTCTGGGCCTGGCGCGCCTGGGCTTTGTTTTTTCTACTTTCCACACCCCCTGTTTCCTATCTACACCCCCATTTGATTATTTTTATATTTTTGCATATTTTCTTGCATATTTTATATTTTTGACTTGCATTTATTTTTATGAACATTAAAAATCACAAAAATAATTTTCTTAATTTTTTGCAACTTTATTTTATTTTTATTATTTTTTTTCACATGTAAAATAATTTTATTTTAATAAATAGAGCTTATTTTCTTATTTATTCATGTAAATAATTTAAAAAATACTATACCTTTTTATTTTATTATTTTTCATACAAAACATTATTTTTACACATATTTAATTTTTAATATTTATGTATTATATTAATTATTATTTTTCTTGTACAAAATGAATAAAATAAATAATTAGAAAACAATATTTTCTTTTAAAACAAAATTAGGGTTTCCCCTTTTAAAAATAATAATATTATTTTTTTCTTATTTTTAGGACTTAGATAATGTTATTTTCTCATACATAAAACAATTACAAAACATTTTTGCATATTTACATTTTTATTGCATATTTAAATAATTGTTTATTTATTTATTGTACAATAAATTCAATTGGGTTGTAATAGTGAATTAGGGTTTTATCTTGAGCAAATATCCCCATTCAAAACTTGTATCCCCCCTCTCATAATATTGTTGTAATAGCTTAGATTTACTTTAGGCAATTTATCGCATTATATACATGTTTAGTAAATTAGGGTTTGTATGATAAGACAAAATCAAACAAATAGCATGACCTAATACAAGACAAAAATGCATGAAAAATGACAACATCTTGCACACAAGCACCTCTAGGGTTTCACCCACTTGGTTGCCTAAACAAAATGACCATGGTATGCATGCAAGGTATCTTGGCAAAATCAAACAAAACAAAAGATCACAGTCCCTCGATGACGCTAGACTTGGTTGCCTAAAAAACAAATGATCTTGGTCCCTAAAACTTGCTAAGATACTTGGAACCATGGCTATCATGGTCATACGATGACCCACGCCCGTCCCGTTTAACATCCAAAGACAGGGTTGTCTACCAAAACAATGGTAAAATAACAATGTCAAAGGAATAAAAACGTACAAGAAAGACTTTTGAGTAGGTAGATAAGCTTCTAGTTACTTGATCAATTTGCAAACAATCCTTGCTATTTTCAAAAACACACAACATATTTCAAAACATTTCCAAACAACTTTCAAAACATTGAAACATTTTTCAAAGGACAAACATCTTTGTATACATTCTTACGAATGAGAATCATTACAAAGATTGCCTAAACAATGGCATCTTTTCAAAATACTTTCAAAACCACACAAAGCACCATTTCAAACAATTGGAAAATCAAAGCAAGTGATCTAAACAAGTAACTAAGAGCCCATGGAAAACCATGGATGAAAAGGGTGCTAGCACCTTCCCTTTTCATAATCTACCCCTCGAACTCAAGAAAACATCTCAAAGGTCTTTCCTGTGCTTTTTTACCTTTCCTTTTGGATAAAATAAAAGTCGGTGGCGACTCTTGCTAAACCGAAACATTTGCGACAAAACGCAAAACGTTAAGTCAGTTCTCCCACCGTATCACAGAATTGGCGACTCTGCTTGGGACAATTTTAAAAGTGGGATTACCTTAGGGTTTTAGATCACCTTTACATGCTTATCTTATTTGACTTGTATGCTTTACATTTTGGTTCTATTGTTTGGGTTTGAATCCTCCACCCGGATTTGGGAAACATTCATAGGTAAATAGCAATACATTGTGGAAACTGTGTGGGGTATACCGACACGGTCTAAGCAATAGCTATGTTAGTGTGACATATTTGTGGGTACCGGTAGCCTTTGAGTCAATCAAAGAGAATACAGGGCTGCTGAGTGATGTCATGAAGCACTAACGAACTTTTGGAACCTTTACTTGACCAACTTGGCCTTTTAGGATGTAGTGAGATGACCGGCTTTGGTGCAGTCCGAAGTTGGTAGATACTCGATACTAAACTCATTGAGGTTTGGTTCCTTGGAATATTTCGGTCGCTAGTAAAGAGGCTGAATTGAAACAATGAACAAGGAAACAATCCAGGGATATTGAGCTCCTTAGAACCCGATTACTATTTCTAGGACAGGTTGAGCCAACTAAACTTCACGAGGGTACTTACCTATGAAACCCCATACAAGCCTAAACTAGGAACTTGTGTGATTTTCTTGTACATATATACTTGTGCATAACATCATGGACATCATGAGCATCATTTGCATCCACTAACCATTTCAAGGATTTTGGAAATTCATCTTTGTTCCTGTTTTGTAGGTTATGGAATCACTTCGCAGGAAAACCATCCAAGTCAACCTTGTAAGAATTCCTCCACAACTCAAGGAGCTAGCTTCAAGGATTCCTGAGAGTTCTCCGTTCACCGAGAGGCATGGTCATCTTCTCAACTTAGTCACTTCCAACACAGAGGAAGACATGATGAAAGTTCTTTTCCAGTTCTTTGATCCTTTGCATCACTGCTTCACATTTCTTGACTACCAGCTTGTGCCCACTTTGGAGGAATTTTCTCAACTCTTGAGGATTCCTATTCTCAATCAACTACCCTTCAACGGTATGGAAAGAGATCCAAAGTCATAGGAGATTGCTCAAGCCCTACACTTGCACTCCTCTGATGTCACAACACATTGGGAAACTAGAAGTGGTGTCAAAGGATTCTTGGCAAAGTTCTTATTTGAGAAGGCCCAAAGCTGCTGGAATTCCTTGGACTTACAAGCTTTTGAGGAGATTGTAGATCTTCTCATCTATGGGATGGTCTTGTTCCCTAACCTTGACCAACTCATAGATGTGAGTGCTGTCAAAATCTTCATGGCTCGCAACCCGGTGCCTACATTGCTTGGGGATATCCTCCACTCTTTTCACACTCGTACAATGAGGAAAAGAGGTGTTCTCATGTGTTGCACTCCTCTACTGGCAAGATGGTTTATTTATCATCTTCCCCAATCAGTTTTGAAGAATGAGCAAGGTTTGAGGTGGTCACAACGATTGATGACTCTTACACATTCAGATGTTCATTGGTGTTCTCGATCCAGAGAAAATGTTATCATCATCGACCGTTGTGTGGAATTCCCTAATGTCCCTCTACTTGGCATTAGGGGAGGCATCACCTACAACCCATGCTTGGCTCTGAGACAGTTTGGTTATGCCCGAAGGGATGGCCCACATGACATGCTGATTCCAGACTTGGTTTTTGACTTCGACAACGACGATCAAGGACTTCGACAAAGGTTTATTCGAGCTTGGAGGATGCCCAACAAAGTAGACAGTAAGACCTTGGGACACAAGAATTCCATCCCCCTTGAGCCTTACCTCAAGTGGGTATGAACCCGCGCCCAAAGTATTATGATGCCTTATCCCTCTATTCTCCCAGTGATTATAGAGTCTGTTAAGGAAGGAGAGGTTCCATACACCCTCCTACATCCTGACATGCCAACATCACTTGAAGATCTGCAAAGGAGTTGGATACAGCTCAAGGGAGAACACGATACTTTTGAATCCCAGTTCTACACAAGCGAGAAGAAGGTTTTAGAACTCACTCGTCAACTTCACGAAGAGAAGACTCTCAACACCTACATTGCACCAAAGAGGATGCGCAACGTCTTTTTACCTTAGAATTTTGTACTATTTTGCCCTAGGGGCATTGATGTAAACAAATTCTATTTTATTAATATAACGTTTGTTCCTTTTTGTTTAACACAAATTTGAATTTTCGAATCCTTGAAAGCATTACATGAATACATATCATTTATCATATGCATAAACAGGTCTTCATACCAAGTTTCCTCATCTCTCTACTGTTTATTTCAGCAAGATGGATATTGAACAAACAGTCAAAGACTTGCAAGCTCAAAATTCACAATTTCAGCAGCTACTCCTGACCTTGGCTAAGGGGCAGGAGGAGCTCAAAACTCTTCTATAGAAGGAGAAAGAGAAAAGGAAGAAGAAGCGAGCCGGTGTGGCTATCCTGGGAAGAAGGTTTGAAGGTCAAGCCAGACGGACTTTGGATTTTCCATCAACCTCTGAGGAAGGGGAGAGAAAGGGTAAAGAGACTGCAGTACTATCTGAATCTGAGGCTGAAGAAGATGAAGATAAGGACTATTCAGAACAACAGTACCCTCCGGCTGATGACAAATATAAAAACTTGGAGGAGCGTCTAGCTGCTATGGAGATACAGAGAGTGCATGGGCTAGACTTTGAAGAGTTAGGGTTGGTATCTGTAATTGTAATCCCTCCTAAGTTTAAAGTACCTCTATTTGCCAAATATGATGGGTTGTCTTGTCCCAAGATGCACCTACGATCTTATGTCAGGAAAATTCAACCACATTCTTCTGACAAAGACCTGTGGGTCCACTTTTTCCAGGACAGTTTGTCAAGGACGCAGCTGGATTAGTTTTACCAGTTGGAAAGGTTTGATGTGCATAATTTGGAAGACTTAGCGGCCACATTCTATAAACAATATCAATACAACGCCGACTTGGCGCTAACCCATACTCAGCTACCGAGTATGGCTATGGCTACCAATGAGGGCTTCAAAGACTATGCCCAGAAGTGGAAGGATTTGGCCGGAAGGGTACAACCACCGTTATCCAAAAGAGATCTAGTAGACATGTTCTTGGGGACTCTGTCAGGTCCTTGCTTTAATCACCTGATTGGAAGCTCCTCTGCAGGTTTCACTGAATTGATTCTAACTGGCGAGAGGGTTGAAGTCGGTATTAAAAGCGGGAAAATTCAGAAAGATGCGTCTACCTCTGCTGCTGCCAAAAAGCCTTTCATTGGTAAAAAGGAGGTGTCTGCTGTCTATGCTCAGAGAAATCAGGGAAGAACCGAACGATGACCAACTGTGGGGGCCGTCATGATTCAAAAGTCTACATCAGACCAGGCGAAAAATAATCAGCCTAGAAATGATCAGCCAAGGAATAACCAACAAAGGGTGGAAAGGCCTGTAAGGCAATTCACCAAGATAAACATGACTCCTGCTCAAGTCTTACCACATCTCTTGAAGTTGAATTTGGCCATGCTAAAAGAGGCCCCTAAAAATCCTAATACTTCATATCCACACTACCATCCGAATGCCAGGTGTGCTTACCACTCAGAAAGTCCAGGGCACGACACCTACAACTGTTGGGCTCTGAAGAATAAGATTCAAGATCTGATCGACGCAAAGGAAGTTGAATTTGAAGCTCCTGAAAAACCTAATGTTATCTCTGCTCCAATGCCAAGGCATGGACACAATGCTAGTGCCGTGGAAGAAGACCGGTTTGTTTCTACTGTGGATGAACTGTCAACTCCTCTCCTAACCGTCAAGTTGAATTTGCTGAAAGCCGGGGTGTTCCCAGGTTGTGACCAATATTGCCATGCTTTCCTATCCTCCCCATTTGACTGTCCTATGTTGAAGAAAGGAATCCAACAATTGATTGATAACAAGGAAATTTTGTTTAAGAAAGCTCCTGTCTCACCCATTTCAGTTCCAGAAGTTTCAATAATAACCATATACGCCAATCCTTCCAGGGTTCCTAAAAAACCCGTTAGGATTACATCCGCTCCTATGACTACTCTGTTGAAGATAACAATGCCTGGGCCTGCCCCATACAAATCTGATAAAATGGTACCATGGAACTATGATGGAGAAATCTACTACCATGGTGTCAAACAGATTGAACAGATTATTGATGAAGAGAGTTCTGAATAAGACAATTTCGATATCAGTAATATTGCTGGGACAAGAAAAATTACTCGTAGTGGAAGAATTTTCTCTCCAGAGATTGCGCCACCAAAGGTAGTCTCTGGACCTGTTGTCGTTCCAAAGATTACAACTGTACCAGTGATTACACCTGTAAGTGTACCCGCTAACAATGACAATACAATTCCCATCCCTGTTTCTGCTGCTGAGAAAAAAGGAAAGAATGTTAAAGAGGAGCCTGTCTTGACGAAGGCTCAGTCACTAATCATTCCTGAAACATCCCAGAAAGAGATGGAAGAAATTCTGAGGATCATTAAGAAAAGTGACTATGATGTGGTAGAACAACTGGGGCAGACCCCCTCCAAAATCTCCATGTTAGCCCTGCTGCTGTGCTCTGAGGCACATGCTAAAGCTTTGGTCAAGTTTTTGAAGACAGCGCACGTGACGCAAGAGACTTCGGCTGATCAATTCCAAGAGTGTGTTTCCAGCCAGACAGCTGACAATGGCCTGGGTTTCTCCGATGGCGACTTGACTTCCAAGGGGAGAAAACATAACGACGCGCTACATGTCTCGGTGGAGTGTACGGGGACCACCCTAGCTCATATTTTGGTTGATACTGGATCATCTCTAAATGTCTTGCCGAAGAAATCCTTGGATAGATTGGACTGTTAAGGCCTAACCCTGAAACCCAGCAATATCATTGTGAGAGCATTTGATGGCTCTAAAAGGATGGTCCATGGAGAGGTGGACATCCCGATCAAGGTGGGTACCCATACGTTCAATTCAACATTTTATGTGATGGACATTCGTCCTTCATACTCTTTCCTGTTGGGACGTCCCTGGATTCACAACGCCGGTGCAGTCACCTCCACCTTGCATCAAATGCTCAAGTATCCCGTCCAAGGTAAAATTATAACTGTCCATGGGGAAGAGGAATATATGATTAGTCATCTGAATTCCTTCCATTATGTGGAGTTAGATGGAGAATTCATAGAGACTCCTTTCCAACACTTTGAAGAAGTTTCTGAAGAAATAGCGGCGACTAAAGAAGTGTCCTCAACTCCTATGATCACAAGACCTGCACCTCGGATGTCTTCTCTAAAAGATGCCAGGGCAGTAGTGGAAGAAGGCGGATCCACTATCTGGGGGCAGCTTCCCGACTTCCCTTTCAAATCATACAAGTTTGGCCTGGGATTTACCTCGACTGCTCAGAAGGCCATGTGTCGCGCCCGTGCCGGAGGGCCACCTGTGAAGATCAGCCACCAAGGGGTTAATGCACTAGAGGATAGTGATGAAGAAGGCAGCTTGGAAGACTGGATTTTTCCGCGGAGGACTGTGCAACTGGGAAGCAAAAGACTTTGTTCCGATTACTTTCATACTGCAGTAATTTATCTTTTCCATTTCTGCTGGATCTGTAATAATTCACAAAAAATTTGTACTTTTTCAACCTTGTGTCTTACCCGAGGCACATAGGTCCATTTATAAGGGTCTTTATTTCATTTTCATATGTCATTTTAATGAATCATGGACGCTTTTCATATTTAAAACTTTTGTGCTCATTGTCTTTCTTTTACATTTTGTTGTTTTAAGATGGATATGCCCTTACACACACCCACACTCACAAATGCAGGTACCCTTCCACTCCGGAACCCATGGGTAACGATACTGCTATAGCCTTCAGTAACTCTGAAGATCTGGTCTACCAAGCCGAATACGAAGGTAAGGAAGATTGTGAGGTGCCAGGGGAATTGGCTAGGCTTCTACAACAAGAGGAAAGAGCAATTTTTCCTCATGAGGAGTTGTTAGACACAATCAACTTGGGTACAGAGGAAGACAAGAAGGAAATCAGAGTGGGTGCCAACCTAGAGCCAAGTGTCAAGGAGCGCTTAATTCAGTTGTTGCATGAATATGTTGAGATCTTCGCCTGGTCATACGAAGACATGTCGGGACTTGATACAGACATTGTGGTACATTGTCTACCCACAAGAGAAGATTGTCCACCAGTTAAACAGAAAGTCTACCGCATGAGGCCCGGCATGTCATAAAAGATCAAAGAAGAAGTTATGAAGCAGTTCCATGCTGGACTTCTTGCTGTTACTTCCTATCCATAATGGGTTGCTAACATTGTGCCCGTGCCTAAGAAGGACGGAAAAGTGAGAATATGCATGGATTACAGAGATTTAAACAGGCCAGCCCTAAAGATGACTTTCCACTTCCGCACATCGACATCCTGGTTGACAACACAGCTCAACACAAAGTATTTTCTTTCATGGATGGATTCTCAGGCTATAACCAGATCAAAATGGCACCCGAGGACATGGAGAAAACTACTTTTGTTACACAGTGGGGTACGTTCTGCTACAAAGTGATGCCATTCGGACTGAAGAATGTCGGGGCAACCTATCAGCGCACCATGGTAGCTTTGTTTCATGATATGATGCATCATGAGATAGAGGTCTACGTAGATGACATGATAGCCCGTTCACAAACTGAAGAAGAACACCTTGATCACTTGCAAAAGCTGTTTGTCAGGTTGAAGGAGTACAAGCTAAGGTTAAACCCTAACAAGTTCACATTCGAAGTCCGGTCCGGTAAACTCTTGGGTTTCATCGTTAGCAACAAAGGCATCGAGGTCGATCCTGCCAAAGTCAAAGCTATACAAGAAATGCCTGCTCCTCGCACTAAGAAGGAGGTCAGAGGTTTCTTGGGACGCCTAAACTACATTGCTAGGTTCATTTCTCACCTAACATCTACTTGTGAACCAATCTTCAAGCTGTTGAAGAAAGATCAGGTAGTTAAATGGAATGATGACTGTCAATTTGCTTTTGATAAAATCAAGGAGTATTTACAAGAACCTCCTGTCTTGATGCCACCCGTCGAAGGAAGACCGCTAATCATGTATCTGACCGTTTTGGATAACTCAATGGGGTGCGTACTGGGGCAGCATGACGAGTCTGGCCGAAAAGAGAATGCCATTTGTTACCTTAGCAAAAAGTTTACCGACTATGAAACCAGATATTCACTGCTCGAGAAAACTTGCTGCACTTTGGTATGGGTTGCTCGCCGGCTAAGGCAGTATATGTTGACTCATACCACTTTGTTGATATCTAAGATGGACCTGATAAAATACATCTTCGAGAAGCCTGCTTTGTCTGGAAGGATATCTAGATGGCAGATGATCTTAACCGAGTATGATATACAGTACACGACCCAAAAAGCTATAAAGGGGAGTGTGCTAGCTGACCATCTGGCTCATCAAGCTGTCAAAGATTACCAATCCATGAAGTTTGACTTCTCTGACGAAGACATCATGACATTGGACAATATTGAAGATTTTAGACCATATGACATACTTGAACAAGGATTCCGATGGGCCCTGTACTTTGATGGGGCCTCCAATGCACTTGGCAACGGTATCAGCATGGTACTCATCTCCCCAGAAGGTTGCCATACTCCTTTCACCGCTAGACTTTGCTTCAATTGTACGACCAACATGGAAGAGTATGAAGCTTGCATCTTTGGACTCAAGGCTGCCATAGACTTGGGAATCAAATCTTTAGTTGTATTTGGGGACTCAGCCTTGGTCATCAGTTTGATCAAAGGAGAGTGGGATACTAAGCATCCAAACCTCATCCCTTACAAAGAACATGTCTTGACATTGCTACCACATTTCGAGCAGACTACCTTCGAGCACTTCCCGCGAGAAGAAAATCAGCTAGCATATGCTCTAGCTACAATGTCATCCATGTTTAAACTTAACTGGGATAATGAGGCTCCCCAAATCACAATTGAATGGATGGACGAACCGGCACACTGTCACAAGATTAATACCGAAGAAGTAGTGGACTAGCCATGGTTTCATGAAGTCAAAAGGTATATCGAGACTCAGGAATACCCTGATGGAGCTACAGTCAATGACAAAAAGTTCTTAAGGAGATTCTCAGTTAAGTTCTTCCTAAGTAATGGTATCCTATACAAGCGCAATCATGATTCTATTCTGCTCCGTTGTGTGGACAAAGTTGAAGCTAAAAGAATTATGGCCGAATTGCATGAAGGTACCTTTGGCACTCACTCTAGAGGGCATACGAGGGCTAATAATATTCTAAGGGCGGGCTATTACTGGTCTACCATGGAAGCTGACTGCTATCAACACTCCCGTACCAGTCATAAATGTCAAATCTATGCAGACAAGGTACACGTGCCTCCAGTTCCTCTAAATGTCTTAACAGCTCCTTGGCCATTCGCTATGTGGGGAATCGACATGATTGGAGAGATCAAGCCTACAGCATCCAATGGACACCGCTTCATTCTAGTGGCCATTGATTACTTCACAAAGTGGGTCGAAGCAGCTTCCTTTGCATCCGTTACAAAGAATGTTGTTGCCCGCTTAATCAAACAGAATCTCATCTGCCGGTACGGTATCCCCGAAAGGATCATCACTGATAACGGTACGAACCTTAACAATACTATGATCACCACTTTGTGCGAGCATTTCAAGATTCAACATCACAATTCATCTCCCTATCAGCCAAAGATGAACGGTGTTGTCGAAGCTGCAAACAAAAATATCAAGAAGATCATACAAAAGATGACAGTCACCTACAAGGACTGGCATGAGATGCTACCGTTTGTTCTTCACGGGTATCGTACCATGGCACGCACATCAACTAGGGCAACACCCTATTCTTTGGTATACGGAATGGAAGCTGTTTTTCCTATCGAGGTTCAGATTCCCTCCTTGAGAATCATGAAGGATGCTGGTTTGAGTGAAGACGATTGGATCCAAACCCGACTTGATCAGTTAAACTTAATTGACGAGAAGAGACTTGCTACTGTATGCCATGGTCAGACGTATCAAAAACGGATGATCAAGGCTTTCAATAAGAAAGTCAGACGACAAGTGTATCAAGTTGGAGACCTTGTGATCAAGCGCATCATCTTGCCACAAAGTGATCCCAGGGGAAAATGGACTCCTACCTATAAAGGACCATTTGTAATCAAGAACATCTTCTCTGGTCGGGCAATGATTTTAACCACCATGGACGGCGACGACCTGCCGCACCCTACGAACGCAGACATAGTCAAAAGATACTACGCATAAATGACCCGCTAGGTTCACACACCTAGGAAAAACAAGGGCATCCCGGTGAATCAAAAACCCGAAAGGGCGATTCAGGAAAAAATTAGGGATAAATAAAAAAATTTGTACACCTGGCAAGTTGAAAACCCGAAAGGGCGACTTGGGCAAAAAAAGGGTTTCCCGGTGGATCGAAAACTCGAAAGGGCGGTCCAGGAAAAAGTTAGGGAATTAAAGAGTATGACTATGTCTCATCGGATCACTTTAAGGACAATCTCTTCACAAATAAACCTGAAGCTTCTGATCAATCCAATCATCTTCGGACGAAGCAACGAATGGACAAGATATTCGGAGTTACGAAGGCTATAGCAGAATGGGAACCCCATGGGATTTTTTTTTACACATAGCTATCTTTCTTTGTATAAATTTTTCTCAATTTTTATGACATTATCCTCTTACTAGGATGTTTGTCTCCTTTGTACAAAATACTCATTCAAAGTAAATACAAAGATATCTCTTTAAAGTGCAGAAAACTATTTGCCTTTTTCTTTTTACATTTGTGTTTTATTTGCAAAAACGTCCAATGATTCATTAGTGAACATATGCATTTGAACATAATTATTGTTTACAAATAAATAGGATGAAAAAGAACAATTACTGACAGGTTGAAAAGATTTGGAAAACGTCTTTAGGCTATTCCATGAGCAATCCCTACAGTACATCATCTAGATTCCCAGCGGAGCTAAATTTCAAACCCTTCATCACCATCAGAGTTAAAGCTTCAAACTCCCAATCCCCAGCGGAGCCAAAACCTTGAACTACAGATCCTCAGCGGAGATGAAACCTTCTTCCTCGGTCGAGTCAATATTTCCAACTATCAATCCCCAGTGGAGACCATTCAGTTTCTCCATATTCCCCAGCAAGCTATCTTGAAGTCTGAAAAGCAACCAAATAACAGTTAACTTTTGTTTTTCCCCAACCTGGGATAATTCCCCAGTAGAGTGGCATACAACCCAAACTCCTGAACTTACTCCCTAACAGTAAGCCTTCTTCCCACAGAATTTCATTATTCCCCAGTGAGGTCGCCAGAGTGAAGATTCTCATTCCTAATTCCCCGCAGAAATCATCAGAGTCTTCCTTATTCTCCAGCAGATCAAGGATTTCCTTTGTGTAATCCCCAGTAGAAGTCATTAAAGCTCTCTGGATTCCCCAAGCAAATTTCTCCAATAGTTTGGCATTACTCTCACAACAGAATTTTTGTCAATACTCCAACTTCAAGACTTGAGGAATCCCTATATCCCCAGGAAAGTCATCTAGGATTTATTATCCCCAAAATTCGCCAAGGATTTCTCATCCTCAGCAACCAAAGATTTTGAATCTCCAGCAGCGGTCAAGGATTTATTTTCCCCGGCAGCAGTCAAGGATTTATTTTCCTCAGCAATACAGCAAATCAGCTTACATGCGCATACATTACATGCATATATCATAAACATTGATAAAGCACATATATTGTATCATACATTACATACAACATAACTTTGTGTTTCAGCTAACATTTTACCCTTTTCAGGATAAGATTAACAGTTATCTTTAACAAATATTCAAAGATTTCAGATACAGTAAAGATACACTCCAGACACGAAAGTCATTTTGTTGCTCATTCAGATCTCTTATTCAGATACAATACGGATACACTCCAGACACGGAAGTCATTTTGATACTTATTCAGATTTCAAGTCAAGATACAATTCAGATACGCACCAGACATGGATTCCATCCTGACACTCATTCAGATTCAGCTTGCAGATCTCTTATTCAGATTCCAGTCCAGATACGCCCCAGATACGGTTGCCATTCTGTCACTTATTCTGACTTTTTCCCCAGCTCAGAGACGCTCCAGACGCGGATGCCATTCTGTCGCTTATTCAGATTTCAGCTCATGATACAATACAAATACACTCCAGATGCGGAATTCATTCTGTTATTCATTCAGATTCAAGTACAGTTACAGCTCGGATACGCTCCAGACATGGACGCCATCCCTTTTTCTCATACAGACTCAATCGCCGGATACAGTTCAGATACATTCCAAATACGGACACCATTCTGATACTCATTCTTTTGACTTACAATTTACAACTCAACAAACATTCTTGGATGGCATCTACAAGCCCATCTCCAAAAATATTTTGTCACCTCTCCAAATGGCATCTTTAAGCCCATTCCCTCAACTACAATTTGACGAGTGCAAATTTACGGGCACTCTAGTGTCCAATCATCTTTTACCTTCGAGTCACGAACGGCAAAACTCGCCAATCTAACTCTTAAGGTTCAAGAATATTGAACAGGGGCAGCTTTTGTACCCCAAAATTTTCCCTCTCATTTTATCAAGATTTCCCCTCACAAGACTTCTTGGACTCAAGACCAGATTAGGGTTTGCTCAGCTCAAGACATCTCTTTGCACTGATGACCTGAAGTTATGGTTTGAGTTTGCACAAGAATTTTTAGATCATCAATGCTTCATGTGACTTTCATACACCATCTTGGACCCCTAAGATTTCTCATACCAAGTTTCAAGCCTTGAATCACATTTTTGCCCAGTCAATTGGACAGTTGACCTAAAAATCAGCTGTATTGGGGAAAAAGTCAACCATGGCCAATTTACAGTAAAACCTCATAATTTTTTATCCACGTCAACATTATAGACTCATATGAACCATTTGATCATGTTTGGACCACAATTCCTCAAGAAATTTGATCAGATTATCAAAAGGGCAAAATGGTCAAAATTAGGGTTTTGACTGTAGAAGGGCAATTTTTGATTTTTTTTGACCAAGCCAATGGCCAATTGGGTTCAAGCATGGCTACAAGGACTCAATAGCATCATCTTGACCCAATTGCATTGTTCAAAAGATCTCAAATGCATAGGATTGACAGATGAATTTTGCAGTCAACTGATCAAAAATCAATTGTACACTGAAAAGTCAAACTTCAACTTTTTGGTCAAAATCAAGTGTCAAGGGTCATGATTCATCAAAACATGTCAAAATTTGAAACTTGTTTACCAAGAAACCTAATTTTGAAAATTAGGGTTTTAATTTGAAATTTTTCATAACTTAGAAATTTTCTAAGTGTTGAAAATTTCTTATTTTTTTCCAACTTTTCCCAACATTTTCACCATGATGAAATTGGATTAAAAGAAAACTTCCAACATGAAAGTTGTAGTCCTCCAAGAAATATACAACTTTGATTCACAAAGATTTCCCAAAAGATGTTTGGATCTCAAGTTATGATTTTGTAAATAGGGGTCCATAAACTTTTTAACTTAGTGAAATTTTGCCCTAGTTTAGGCAGGTTTTTGACCTAACTTCATGGCAATTTTTCACCTAGTTACAAGAGGTATCTCAAAATTCATTTCAAAGATGGATTGTAGATCATGTTACAAGCTTTCTAAAATGTCCAAGAACTCTCCAAGATCATTTATGGTTAGGGAGAATCGAAGAAAGGAAAATGACAATTTATCACTTTTGTTCAAGGCATTTTCACAATGGTTCAAGTTGCAAATCTGTCCTAGTATGCTTGTACCTTGCATTACAGGTCCTAATCCTTTCTACACTCCATAATTAAATGCAAATTCATTGGATATTGGCTTTATTCTGATCTATGGAGCATTGTACAAGAGTTTAATCCAAAAATGGCATAAAGGTCACAATACTACTTTGATAAAGCATGCTTTTTGCAACTTTGCAAATCTTGAGCCATGGACCTGATCTTTTGTTGCAAATAAGATCCACAAGCATCAGGCAAAGTACACCAACTCTATGCAGTCCATAAGCTAGCCTGTACAGGCCTTTGGCATTGTCACCTCAAACTTTCTTCAAAAGCAAGCAAACTTGCAAAAGTCAAGACAAATCATCCATCTGATAAAGGCAAGTGTTGTACCCCAAAATTTGCCCTCCCATATTCTTCAAAATTTGCCAAGTCAAAGCTTCAAATCTCCCCAAGGGTTGCACAGTTCAAGGGCCTCCTAACAGTCAAAAACTAGGGTTTTGGTTCTGACAAAGAAAATGAAGTTTCCAAGGGTCCAATCAAGTCCCACATGCCTATAAACATGTTCAAGCATCCTCATACCAAGTTTCAAGACTTACAGCACAAAATTGCACAGTCAAAAACCCTAATTGCTCTACAGTCAATTGTAGGGGCAAAATGGTCATTTGACAGTCAAAAGTTCAAATTTTTGGTCAACATCTCATTTTGAAGCCGCAAACATCATTTGATCAAGGCTTGATCATCATTCTCAAAGCTTGGCTCAGAAATCATCAAGATGCAGAGGTTTCCATATTTGGACAGTTGAAAAAGTCAACTGTAACTTGACCAAGGCATAACTTCCACGTGGATTATCAGAAAAATTCCATCCAAAGCTCATTTTGAAGAGAAAGACATTCCTACAACTCCTCTTCATACTTCAAGTCCAAGAAATGCTCTCACAAAAAGTTATCAATTTCAACATTATAGGTCATTTTCAAAAGTCAACAAAAAGGGACTTTAAGTCAAAGGCCATAACTTGAGATTGGTAAATCAAAATGACATGGGACCAAAGACATTGGTTATAGGACTTCAAGACCTTTCCAAAATGTCCAAGAACATGATCAAAGCTTAAAAATTGAGCAAGATATGCCTTGTGGAAGTTGGGAAATTTTTGGGTATTTTGAAAAGTCAACATTGCTTCAAAAGTCTTAAAAATGCTAATGAGCCTCTTTTTCTTCCAAAATCCATCATCCAAGGCATGTGCACGACCATTTGGCCCAAAGGGAAGTTTTTCATCATTTTTATTTATTTATTTGGATTTTTAATGACTAATAATTCATTTAATTAAAATAAATATGTGGAAAATGCTAAACCTAACTTTTTAAATCTTTTTATGCATGGAATAAGCTCAAGATTTCGTGCATGATCAGATTTGGAAAGAATCATGGTGATTGGACATAATTTGAATCAAATTTGCATGAAAAGATTGAAAAATTATGGCATGGAAAATCAAATATTCTCTTCATCAATTCATTGATTTTTTTGATCCAATTTCTAACCCTAATCATTCACACATATATACTAATGCAAACCCTACTCCTAAGGACCTCCCAGCTGCGCAAGAACATCATCATCACTTTTGCATTTTTTGTAAAAAACTCAAATACTGAAAACTAGGTTCTAGTGCGATTCAAGCCAAAAGAATTGTTCCATTGTCTTGCTGAAGCTTCAAGGAAGGAGTTTGAATCAAAATCATAAGCTCTAACACCCAGAAACGGTAGAAGCATGTCCCACTTTTCAGAAAAATATTCATAATCGTACCATGAATTACATGCATTTTTCATGTGTTTTCTTTACTGATTTACATTAATTGATGGATTCTAACGCTAACTGCATACTTTAATTGAGTTTTCGTGCAAAATTAGAGGATTCACCATTGATACAGGCTAGGGTTCTTCAAGCTTCGAATTGGGTACTTTTGAACATTGTAAAATTGTAACTTCCCAATACCATGGTCAAAATCAGGGCATTCAGACGAATCTAATGAGGGGGTCGCGCCCAATTTATATTCCAAGATGAGCTATTCGCTATTCTTGGAACAGGCCTGTTTTGGGGGGGGGGGGTTTAAAACCCCCGCTAACCCTTTGTATATTTCAGGAAAAAAGCAAAATGAGGAAGAAGATGATGAAGTGTCAAGGCGTGGTTGGTTTATTTGAAATTGCGCGCTAAAATTTCCACTAACGTTTGTTTTCTTTCATATTAATTGTTGATTATATAATAAACAAAGTGCGTGTGTGGTACAGTTGGTCCAGGCGTGTATTGGTAATCTCCAGGACCTGGGTTCGATCCCAGGTCCCCCTCTCTTTCAATAATATTTTTCCTAACTTAATCCCATGCAGATCCAATCCTAAGGTTCACCATACGCTTCATATCTGGGCTTACCACGTGCTTGCTGAGATCCATCAAAAGGCTATAATTTGAAGAGCATCATAGGCACAAGTCAAAGGTGCCACACGCTGGCAAGAAAAGTCAAAAGAGGCCAAAGCTCAGTGGGCCTGAATTACTAAACAATAACCTCCAATTGGGGACAGACCCCCCAAGGTTTGCTATTCTCTTATATTTTTTATTCTTATTTGATTTAATTAATTTCCTTTAAATTCTTCAATTAATTTATTTTCATCAAATATAAAAATAGTAAAAAACAGAAAAGTCATAAAATAATATTTATTCAATTAATATTTTTGTAAATAAATCTCACTAATTAATTAGATTTAAATTTAGGGTTAATTTTAATATCTTTTCTTAATAAATTAAAAACTTGTAGAATTAGGTTAATTATTATAATGACTTTTTCTTTTATTCTTTTTCTCTCACCATAATTAATTATTTAATATTATTTTTATAAATCAAATTGCATTAATTAATTAGATTTAATTTTAGATAATTTTCATATTTTCTTAATAAATTAAAAAATAGCTAGAATTAGGGTTAATTAATATTTTTAATTCCATTTAATTCTCATTAAGTCATAAATACCAAAATCTCAAAAAAAATAATTTCTTTTTTCATTTTAATTTCATTAATCTAATAATATAATTTAATCTCATTAAAAAGGGTCCAACGCCCTCGCGTGCGATTTTTTTATTCTCTTTGCGCATTTTATTTATTTCCTTCTTTTAAATATTTATGTAATTCTCCCAAAGCCGTGTAAATTTAATTTCTCGCACTTTCCTTTACTTTCTGTCAAATCGGGTCCTGGATTTATTTTGGCGATGTGGACCCGCGCCTTTGTAATAGTTTAGGAACTTTATATTTCTCGCAATTTTAACTGTTAATAAATGCATGCAAGAATGAATGACAGAAAAATAAAAACAAACGCGTAGATCACCCATGACATGACAAAAGACAAAAATAACTGAAAACGACACACAAATCACACACCACCCCTAGGGTACGCCTCACTGTTGCCTTGCCTCGAAAGGTGGTCGTCGAGTAGAGGATGTTTTAGTAAGTCCTCATGATCCGGGAACCTGGCATGAGGGTAGCTTCTAAGGTATCTTCCTATTACTCCGGTGATCACACTGTTGCCTTGTCCCTCAAAACGTGGTCGCCGACTATAGGACGTCTTAGTGAGTCCTTATGTCCCATTGATCTGGTTGCCTCAAAATAAGTTGCCTCGGAATAGTTGCCTCGGAATAAAAGATCAATGGCATAAGGGTAGCTCCTAAGGTATCTTACCTATGCTCGGTGACCACACCGTCCCAAAACTCGAATTGACCCAAACACCTCCAACGGTGGTGCTACCTACCTCTCAATGGTGGGATGGCATTACCTTAAGGACTCTTACACAGACGAATTCCTTAGGGTAGGTGGATGACTCATGGTGTTCAAAAGCTGGGAATGCCATATGAAGCCGTCTTGCCTATCATTGTTGAGGTTGCTGACGAAGAAGGGGTTCCTCCTACCATCCTCCATCCATACATGCCTACTAACATTGGGGCATTGAAGAGATCGTGGATGCAGCTGAGAGAAGAGCGGGATACTTACAGAGAAAAGTATCACGAGCAAGAGCAGAAGATTCAGAAGTTGACAAGGCAGTTGGAGAACGAGTGGATCCTCAACGACTATGTCCGCACCGACAAGAAACGACCATGGGAGCACTGATTGTCTTTTGATTATTTCTAGTTTTGATTTACTTTTCAGTTTTTCTGTCTTGTAACGCCTTAAAGGCATCTGTTGAAAAATTTAATTTCAAAGTTTATCTAATAAAAGTGTGTTTCATTTCTTATTTACGAATTTTAATCTCTCGATGTCTTTGAAATCATATCATGCGCATATCATTCCCATGCACCTCATAACAGGTACCCTTACAGGTTTTCTCATCTTCTTTGCTGTTTATTTCAGCATCATGTCTTCTGAACCATCAACTGAACAAGCAATCAAGGCTCTGCAAGCCCAAAACGCCCAGTTCCAGGAATTGTTCATGAGTTTGGCTAAGGGTCAGCAAGATCTGAATACCCTTATCTTGAAAGAGAAGAAGAAGAAGAAGACAGTTCTATTTAATATGGGTCGCAGATTCGGAAACGATTTGCGAGAAGAGGTTGATTTGACCCACTCATCTGGAGGGGGAGATAATTAGGAAGAAAGGAGGGCTCCTAGCCCTGTGGTTTCAGACAACGAGACGGATTTTGATGAAGACCAGTATCCTCCGGCTGAGGATAGATATAAACAACTGGAAGACCGGTTGAGCGCGATGGAAGTTTAGAAAGTACCTGGTCTGGACTTTGGTGATTTGGGTCTGTCATCTGGGGTGGTAATTCCCCACAAGTTTAAAGCACCAGCCTTTGCTAAATACGACGGGGTTTCTTGCCCAAAATTGCACCTCCGTTCGTATGTTAGGAATATTCAGCCGTACATCGCTGATAAGAACCTCTGGATCCACTTCTTTCAAGACAGTCTCTCAGGGACTCAGCTTGAATGGTTTTACCAGCTGGAAGGAGCTAGTATCTGAAATTGGGAAGATTTGGCTGCTGCTTTCTACAAGCAGTACCAATATAATGCTGACCTCGCTCCTACGCGTACCCAACTCCAGGGTATGTCTATGGGCGCGGGTGAAGGTTTCAAAGACTACGCTCAAAAGTGGAGGGACCTTGTTGGAAGAGTGCAACCACCCTTGGATGATAGGGAGCTAGTGGATATGTTTCTGGGGACCTTGTCTGGTCCGTATTTCAACCATTTGATTGGAAGTTCTTCATCCGGGTTTACGGAGCTGATAATGACCGGGGAAAGGATTGAGGCTGGTATCAAATCTGGCAAGATACAGAAGGGTGCTTCATCAGGCACCGAAAGAAGCCTTTTAAGAAGGAGTCCAATGTTGTTTACAGTTCAAAAAGTCAGAATAGACCTGAACACCGCCAAGCTGTTAATGTGGTGGTTATATCAAGACCTGTTTTTGCTCCTCAGCGCAACAATCAGCCAAGGGCCGAGAGGCCGCGAAGACAATTCACTCAGCTTAACATGACTTTATCCCAAATTCTGTCGCAATTATTAAAGACCAATCTGGTGATTCCAAGGGAGGCCCCGAAGAGTCCCAACATAACATCACCGATGTACGATCCGAATGCCCGCTGTGCTTTTCACTATGATGGCCCGGGGCATGATACGGATAATTGTTGGGTCTTGAAGAATAAGGTGCAGGACTTGATTGATGCTAAGGAAATTCAGTTTGAAGCGCCAGAAAATCCTAATGTTATAACGGCACCTATGCCCAAACATGGAGCGGGAGTGAATGCTATTGAAGACGATGTTGAAGAGTCTGAGTTTGACAATTGGATCTACCCGACTGCCGATGGTGGATTAAGCAATTGGACGGTAAAAGACTGTGTCCCAATTTCTTTTATTACCCAGTAATGAGACTTTTGTTTTTGTAACAGACAATGTTTTAAACTTTACAGCCCGGTGTCTTACCCGGGGCACCGTGGCTTCATTTGTGAGGGCTTTATGTGTGTCATCTACATATATCATTAATAAAAGCATTGGACATTTTTGCATTTCAAATTTTACGCTCCTTGTTTTTATTTTATTATATATTGCAAAACATCTTTTTAAACACACTCACATATACAGGTCTGGTTCGCGAAATGTCGCGGAAGCAAGAGTCGCCACCGTCTTTTATTTTCTCCAAATGGAAAGGACAAAAGCACAGAAAAATTCCTTAAAGAGATTGCTCTCGGTTCGGGAGGTAGGTTATAGAAAGGGAAGGTGTTAGCACCCTTTCTATCCATGGTTATCCATGGGCTCTTAGATACTTGCTCATTGTGTTTTCAAAAATGGTTTGTTTGCTTTTCAATTGTGGGTTTTAAAAAAGTTTCTTTGAAAATTCCAGTTCGACTCTTGTATCGGTCCTCAAGAGTGTTTGAAAAATTGCTTTCGAAAGCTTTTTGAAAAGGTGTCGGTGTGAAAAGTATTTTTGATTTGTTCTGAAATTAGAGCAAGTATCTAGAGTCGTCTACCTACCCTAAGGAATTCGTCTGTGTAAATGTCCTTTAAAGTAATGCCATCCCACCATTGAGAGGTAGGTAGCACCACTATTGGAGTTGTTCGGGTCAATTCGAGGTTCGGGACATGGTGATCACCAGAGCAATAGGAAGACACCTTAGAAGCTACCCTCATGCCGGGTTCCCGGATCATGAGGACTTACTAAAACATCCTCTACGCGACGATCACCTTTCGAGAGGCAAGGCAACAGTGAGGCGTACCCTAGGGGTGGCGTGTGATTTGTGTGTCATGTTCATTTGCATTTATCTTGTTCATGTCATGGGTGATCTACGCTTTTGTTTTTATTTTAACATTCATTCTTGCATGCGATTTAATTAACAGTTAAAAAAGTGCGGAAATTAAAGTTCCTAAACTATTACAAAGGTGCGGGTCCACGTCGCCAAATTTTAATCCAGGACCCGATTTGACATAAAATAAAGGAAAGTGCAAGAAATATGAATTTACACGGCTTTGGGAGAATTACATTAATATTATAAGAAATAAAATGTGCGAAACAAATTAATAATTGAAAGCGAGGGCGTTGGACCCTTTTTGATGAAATTAAAATATGATTAACAAATTAATTAAATTAAAGAAAAAAAGAAAAGATTTTTGGATTTTTGTATTTATGACTTTTTTAATGAGAAGATTAAATGAAGTTTAAAATTGAATTAACCCTAATTCTACAACTTTTATTTATTAAGAAAAAAAAATCAAAATTGAACCTAAAATTAAACCTAAGTAATTTATGCAATTTTATTTACAAAAATAAACAATTAACTATTAATAATGAGAAAAGAAAAGAAAAAGATAAAAATTGATTAAAACCCTAATTCTACAAATTTTATGTTTATTAAGAAAAATGCCCAAATTAATCCTAGAATTGAAAACTAAATTAATTAATGATTTTTATTTACAAAAATATTAAAATAAAATATATTTTTGATTTTTATGACTTTCTGATTTTTATTATTTTTTTATATTAAGAAAATATTAATTTAAAGAATTAAATAAGAATTTAAACAAAACAAATAAAAAATAAGAAAAGAGAATAGAAGAGCAAACCAAGGGGGGTTCTGTCCCCAAAATGGAGGTATATTCCTAGTAATTCTGGCCCAATTGTTTCAAGGCCTTTTGACTTTTTGGCTAGCGTGTGGCTTCGTTGACTGAGACCTAGGATGTTCTTCAGATCTGAACCTTTGGATTGGTATCATGGAGCGCGTGGCACGTTTGGATCAGGGGTTGTATGGTGATCATCAGGAGGCATGCTGCATAGGAAGATGTTAGCAAGAAAAATATGGAAATAATATGGGGGACCTGGGGATCGAACCCAGGTCCCGTTGCTTACCAATGCACATGCTTGCCAACTGAGCTACCTCAACGCGCTGTATGTAAAACAAAGCATAAATAATATAAGCGAAAATTGATGTTAGTGGTTAGAAACAAAAAAAACGCGCGCTAGTTTCAAATCAACCAATCACAGCTTGCCACAGGGTCTTCTTCTTCATTGTTCCTGAAATAAAAAAGAATTAACGGGGGTTTTGAACCCCCCCAAAATACACCCTTTCTCAAAATAGCGATTAGGCTATGGTGCTTCATAAATTAGGCGCGATAGGGTAGTTATATTCGTCCAAGCTTCCTGATTTCAACCATGGCACTGAGAAGTCTTAATTTTACAGTATATGAAAATACCCAATTTGAAAGTTTTGTAACCCTAATAATCGTCCATGGTGAAATCGCGTATGGGTGAGGAAAACTTAATTAAACAACAGGGTTAGCTTCCGAATGATAAGATCAATACAAAACAAGCATTAGATTTGAAAATTATGGCATGAATGATCAGATGCGATTATGCAAAAAAAGATGAAATCGTTTGATAGCTAGGTACCAATTCTTGAGGCTATGGACGTGGAAAGGTATTCAGCTAGCTTCAGTAATGTCTTGGCAAGCTAATGGGATCAATCTTTTCCTATGAATCGTCCTCTAAGGCCACTTTCAGTTTTGGATTTTTTTGATAAAAGACTCAAAGTTGTTTATGGTGTTTCTGCGCAGCTTAGAGGTTCTTTGGACTAGGGTTTGCATGAGTATAAGTATGTGAACGATTAGGGTTGAAAATTGGATCCAAAAAACCTTTGCATTGATTGAATGGATATTTGATTTTCATGGCATAATTTTTCAATCTTTTTCATGCATATTTGATTCCAATCATGGCAAATCACATTAATTCTTTCCTTATCTAATAATGCACGAAATCCTTAAGTTATTCCATGCATAAAAAGATTTGAAAACTTTGGTTTAGTATTTTCCACATATTTTAATTAATTAAATGAATTTTTAGCAATTAAAAATTCAAATAAATAAAATAAAAATGATGAATAACTTCCCTTTGGGCCAAATGGTCGTGCACATGCTTTGGATGATGAATCTTGGAAGAAAAAGAGGCCCATTAGCAATTTTAAGGCATTTGAAGTAAAGTTGACTTTTCAAAATACCCAAAAATTTCCCAACTTCCACAATGCATATCTTGCTCCATTTTTAATCTTTGCTCATGTTCTTGGACATTTTGGAAAGGTCTTGAAGTCCTCTAACCAATGCCTTTGGTCCAATGTCATTTTGATTTACCAATCTCAAGTTATGGCCTTTGACTTAAAGTCCCTTTTTGTTGACTTTTGAAAATGACCTATAATGTTGAAATTGATAACTTTTTGTGAGAGAATTTCTTGGACTTGAAGTGTGAAGAGGAGTTGTAGGAAATGTCTTTCTCTTCACAATGAGATTTGGATGGAATTTTTCTGATAATCCATGTGGAAGTTATGCCTTGGTCAAGTTACAGTTGACTTTTTCAACTGTCCAAATATGGAAACTTTTGCATCTTGAGACTTTTTGAGCCAAGCTTTGAGAATCATGATCAAGCATTGATAAAATGATGTTTGTGGCTTCAAAATGAGATGTTGACCAAAAATTTGAACTTTTGACTGTCGAATGACCATTTTGCCCCTGCAGTTGACTGTAGTGCAATTAGGGTTTTTGACTGTGCAATTTTGTGCTGTAGGTCTTGAAACTTGGCATGAGGATGCTTGACCATGTTTATAGGCATGTGGGACTTGATTGGACCCTTGGAAATTTAATTTTCTTTGTCAGAACCAAAACCCTAGTTTTTGACTGTTAGGAGGCCTTTGCACTGTACAACCCTTGGGGAGATTTTGAAGCTTTGACTTGGCAAATTTTGAAGAATATGGGAGGGCAAATTTTGGGGTACAACACACACACTCACATATACAGGTCTACATCCTATCTGGATCCTACTGGTAACGACTCTGCTACTGCCAGTTATGACTTCGAAAGTCCGATCAACTTAGCCGAAGACGAAGGTGAAGATGATTGCGAAGTGCCCGGTGAACTTGCTAGGCTGCTCCTTCAGGAAGAGAGGGCCATACAGCCGCATGAGGAGCCGATGGAATCAGTAAATCTGGGTACAGAGGTAGACAAGAAAAAGGTCAAGATCAGTGTAAATCTGGATTCTAGTGTTAAGCAACGGTTGATTCAGATGCTGCGTGACTACGTTGAGATCTTTGCCTGGTCTTATGAAGATATGCTTGGGTTGGATACCGATATTGTGGTTCACCGCCTGCCTACCACGGAAGACTGTCGTCCAGTGAAACGGAAATTTCGCCGAATGCACCCAGAGATGTCTGAGAAAATCAAGGCTGAAGTTATGAAACAGTTTGACGCTGATTTTCTAGCAGTTACTTCCTACCCACAGTGGGTTGCTAATGGGGTTCCAGTGCCGAAGAAGGATGGTAAGGTTCTGATGTGTGTTGAGTATAGGGATCTGAACACGGCGAGTCCCAAGGATGATTTCCCTCTACCTCATATCGGTGTTCTGGTTGACAACACCGCACAGCATAAGGTCTTCTCCTTTATGGATGGTTTCTTCGGTTATAATCAGATAAAGATGGCTCCCGAAGACATGGAGAAGACAACCTTTGTCACTCAATGGGGTACCTTTTGCTACAAGGTCATTCCTTTTGGATTGAAAAATGTTGGGTCAATGTATCAGCGCGCCATGGTCGCTTTGTTCCATGACATGATCCATCATGAGATTGAGGTATACGTCGACGACATGATTGCAAGATCCTAGACTAAAGAAGAACATCTGGACCACCTTCAGAAGTTATTTGACAGGTTGAAGCTGTACAAACTGAGGTTAAACCCGAACAAGTGCACCTTCGGGGTGAGATCTGGTAAGCTGTTGGGTTTCATCGTAAGCGATAAAGGTATTTAAGTGGATCCTGCAAAGGTGAAGGCTATACAGAAAATGCCGGCTCCTCGAACAGAAAAAGAAGTCAGAGGCTTTCTGGGACGGCTGAACTACATTGCCCGATTCATCTCGCACCTGACTGCTACTTGTGAACCAATCTTCAAGTTACTGAAGAAAGATCAAGTGGTAAGATGGAATGATGAATGTCAGGCCGCTTTCAAAAGGATCAAAGAGTATCTCCAAGAGCCACCTATTTTGATTCCTCCAGTTGAAGGGAGACCTTTGATTTTATACTTGACAGTACTCGACAACTCAATGGGGTGCGTGCTGGGGCAGCATGACGAGTCTGGCCGAAAAGAGTATGCTATTTATTACCTTAGCAAAAATTTTACCGACTGCGAGACCCAATACTCGTTGCTCGAGAAAACTTGCTGCGCTTTAGCATAGGCTGCTCTCCGGCTGAGACAGTATATGCTGACTCACACTACCCTATTGATATCAAAAATGGATCCAATCAAGTATATCTTTTAAAAGCCTGCCTTGTCCGAAAGAATAGCAAGATGGCAGATGATCTTGACTGAGTATGACATCCAGTACACGACCCAAAAAGCAATCAAGGGAAGTGTGTTGGCAGATCATTTGGCACATCAAGCAGTGGATGATTACCAGTCTATGAACTTTGAATTCCTGGATTAGAATATCATGTTGGTAACTGATTGTGAGACACCTGGACCGGATGAAGGACCTGAGGAAGGATCCCGATGGTCTATATACTTTGATGGAGCTTCGAACGCTTTGGGTAATGGCATTGGCGCCGTGATCATATCTCCTAAAGGCTCTCATACTTCGTTCACCGCCCGACTATGTTTCAACTGCACCAACAACATGGCGGAGTATGAAGTGTGCATCATGGGTCTTCGAGTAGCAATTGACCTAAGGATTAAGTTTCTAAGTGTTTTCGGAGATTCCGCTCTCGTGATCAGTCAGATCAAAGGCGAGTGGGATACGAAACACCCAAATCTTATTCCTTACAAGGAGTATGTATTGACGTTGCTTCCGCATTTCGAGGAGATAACCTTTGAACACTTCCCAAGAGAGGAGAATCAGATGGCGGACGCGCTAGCTACGATGTCTTGTATGTTCAAAGTCAATTGGGACAACGAGGCTCCCCGGATTATCATTGAAAGGTTTGACGAACCTGCACATTGCTGTGACATTGAGACTGAAGAGGTAACAGAAAAGCCCTGGTTTCATGAGGTGAAGAGGTATCTTGAAGCTCAGGAGTACCCCGAGGGTGTATCTGTTAATCACAAGAAGTTTCTGAGGAGGTTCGCGGCGAAGTTCTTCATCAGCAATGGTATTCTTTACAAGCGCAACCATGATTCAACCTTACTGCGATGTGTGGATAAGAATGAAGCAGAAAGGATTATGGTAGATTTACATGAAGGTACTTTCAGAACTCATTCTAGTGGACACACCATGGCAAAGAAAATCCTACGGGCAGGATATTATTGGTCCACAATGGAAGCCGACTGTTATCAGCATTCTCAGACCTGTCACAAGTGCCAAGTTTATGCTGATAAGGTGCACATACCTCCGGTACCTCTAAACGTCTTGACAGCTCCGTGGCCTTTTGCAATGTGGGGCATTGATATGATCGGCGAGATCAGACCTACGGCATCCAACGGGCATCGTTTCATCCTAGTAGCTACTGATTATTTTATGAAATGGGTTGAAGCAGCTTCCTTTGCTACTGTAACCAAGAACGTCGTGGCACGGTTCATTCGGCACAATTTGATCTATCGGTACGGTGTACCATAGAGGATCATAACAGATAATGGTACAAATCTCAATAATAAGATGATCACTGAGCTCTGTAAGCAGTTCAAGATACAACATCACAATTCTTCTCCTTACCGGCCGAAGATGAATGTGGATGTCGAAGCGGCTAATAAGAACATTAAGAAGATCGTACAGAAGATGACAGTGACATACAAGGACTGGCACGAGATGTTACTGTTCGCTCTTCATGGGTACCGTACCTCAGTGAGGACGTCAACAGGGGCAACCCCCTATTCCTTGGTATATGGTATGGAGGCAGTATTGCCTATTGAAGTTCAGATACCCTCTCTTCGGATTATTAAGGACGCAGGTTTGAGCGAAGATGACTGGATTCAGACCCGGCTTGATCAGCTGAACTTAATTAACGAAAAGAGACTTACTGCTATTTTTCATGGTCAGAATCAAAAATGGATGATCAAGGCATTTAACAAGAAAGTTAGACGACAAGAGTATCAAGTTGGGGATCTGGTGATCAAGCGCATTATCCTGCCACAAGGTGATCCCAGGGGAAAATGGACCCCTACTTACGAAGGTCCATTTATGGTTAAGAACATTTTCTAAGGATGAGCTATGATTCTAACTACCATGGATGGTGACGACCTTCCTCACCCCGTCAATGCAGACATAGTGAAAAAATACTACGCATGATCAGCGACCCGCTAGGTTGACTGACCTTGGAAAAAATAAGGGCTTCCCGGCGAACCAAAAGGGTTCGGGAAAAAATAAGGGATGAAAATGAAAAATCTGTACACCTGGCAAGTCGAAAACCTGAAAAGGCGGCTTGGGAAAAAAAGGGTATCTCGGTGGACTGAAAACCCGAAAGGGCGGTCCAGGCAAAAGTTAGGGATCAAAGTATAACACTATGTCTCATTGGATCACCTTGCAACCAGACTTCGGTATCGACTATCAAGCTCGGACGATACTAATCAATCTGATCTACCTTCAACTAAGTAGCAAAGTGATGAGATGCTCGAGGACATAAAGGCAATAGCAGAGTTGGACCCCAGTGGGATTATTCACATGGCTGTTTTGTTTAGTTTTTCACAAATTGTGTAAATTCTATTATTCGGCGGCGTTCTCTTACTAGGACGTTAGCCTCTTGTACAAAAACGCCTATTTACAGGCCAAACTTCAAAATCAATATAATTCATTTTCAGAGAAATTTCAAATTGTTTTTCCTTTTTCTGTTTTGTTTTGCAAAGAACGTCCAATGTTCATTTTTGATATATGCATTTGACATTAATTGCTGCTCGTGAATATTTACATGTGAAACAAAAGACGACTACCTGTAATATCAGGAACAGGGGCAATAAGATTTATCCAAGCTTTACAGTTGTTCTATCCACCCGGTACAAGGTAAATTCAGCTGAAGAGCACGACTGAGATACTTTCACTCCCCGCGGAGTAAAAAAAGACTGTAATGATAGCTCTCCCCAGCTAAGACTTGCAACTGTGAATGAATCGCTAATATTCTCCCCGATCAGAGTTTATCTACCATCAACACTGAGAAGGCTTAATATCCCCGACAGTCTTAATATTCCCCAGCGGAGTATAAAGAATATTCCCCGCAGAGTACAAAATATCCCCAGTGGAGTTTGAATTTTTTCCCAGTGCAGTCTGAAAAAGCTTCCCCAGTGGAGTTTGGAGAATCATCCCCAATAGATTTTGGAAGATTGTCCCCAGCAGAGCTCGAAGGATTATCCCCATTAAAGTCTAAAAGGTTATCCCCAGTGAAGTCGCAACTGAAAGATCATCCCCAGCGGAGTTCTTTCCTTTCACAAACAAGAAGTAAATCCCTAATAGGATTTGTTGTACCCCAAAATTTGCCCTCCCATATTTCTCAAAATATTTCAAGAAAAATTCATAAGTCCAACCCGGCGAGTCATATTCAGGTATTCTTTCGCCAAGATATCTCTGATAACGTATTCTCAAATTCAGGTTCGGCTCAAGAGTCAATTCTTTAAAGAAGGTATCTGAATGTGTGAGTTTTCTCGAAGAAATATGGTGAAAAAGTGTGCTGAAAGTGCAGTTTTTACGCGCTAAAAAATTCATAACTTGAAGATTGTGGCTCGTTTTGAACCCGTTCCGGTGGCCAAAATTCCGTCTTGACATTATCTACGTTTTCATCTCTCACAGATGGAAGCCAATTTCGAACAGAAGGTCTTCAAAAATGTGGATTTATCAAGTATTTTCATACAAAAAATTTGTGACTGAAGTTTATTTGCGTCATGTTCAGAAAATCATAACTTGGTCGATTTTCATCGTATCGAGCTGGTTCCGGCGCCAAAATTTCACAAATTGAGTTGGATACATTTTCACAGAAGGTATTGAGTTCAAACGGTATTCAAAAGGCCTTCGTTTTTTGCCCAGAGTGCGTGACACGCTGAAAATCCTGAATGCTGAATATTATTTCATCTAGGCCGAAACTTCGAAAATTCATAACTTGGTCAATTTTTATCGGATTGGGCTCATATTTTTACACAAGGTCACTGACTCATAGATTTACAACTTTGCTTCAAAAGTCGAGACCGGATTATGCTCCGATCAATACCAGTTTTTTATTGAAGAACGTGTCAGAGTCGACACTAGAGCCCAAAATAAGTTTGTCTGGGCTGAAACTTCAAAAATTCATAACTAATTCACCATTTATCCGATTGAGCCGATTTTCGGACAGGAGTTAGTTATCGATGTCGGCTACATTTTGTTTTCACATTTCAACTTCAAAAATTGCACTTAAGTCCCTGCGATTTAGCCTGGGAAGTGACGAACTCAAGTGAACATTGGAGGCCCAATTGCACATTCAAAGCTCATTTTCTTTACCCTAATTTCCATTATATAATCACCTTCTTTTCACACAAACCAGAGAGAGAAAAAAGAGAAAAAAAACCTTGCCACAACACTGTTAGAATATCAAATTCTTTCGAGAACCCTAAAACCTTGAAATCCTTATTACAAATCCCTCTCTCACTACAAACAAGCCATCACAGTTACAAACCAACACCTCACTACTTCTTCAGTAAGGGTAATGCTGACTTGATCTCCATGATCCAAAAGGCATAAAAAGCATTCACGTCACTAATTTTCCAGTAAGGGTAAGATTGATTTGATCTCCATGATCAAAAGGGTATAATCATTCATACATGTCATATTGTGCCTAAACATTAAATTTCTTCATATATTGGTTTTATTTGCATTTTATGATTTTATTTAATGTGTTCATGAGATTCAACACTACAGATTTAGACAGGATCCCATGCAGGTTCATTAAGGAACGTTGAGGCCAAAACACAAATGGCCAAAAGCCAAAAGCCAAATGGCCAAAGTAGAACAACTTATGCATGACACCAATACATGGCGAGACAGACATCCTGAGAAGATTAAGGAACGTTGAGGCCAGAACACAAATGACCAACGACCAGAACACAAATGACCAACAGCCAGAACACAAATGGCCATGAAACCCAATCCAGTGGCCAAAGAATGCAGACCACGGTACTCAGGAGTCAATGAACACGCACGTGATGCCAGAAAGTCAAACAAGGCTTTTTGTCTAATGGGCCAGAATACTTCAAAAAAACCTCCCCTTGGGCCTGAAACCCCCCTTGGTTTGCATCCTTTTTAATTTTATTTTCTTTTTTAATTTATTTAATTGTTTTTTTCACCATAAAATAATTTTCTATAATAAAAACAGAAAAATCAAAAATACAAATATATTTAATTATTAATTTCATCACTAACCTATTTTTTGTAAATAAACTCTAACAATTAACTTAGTTTAATTTAGGTTTTTAAACTTTAATCTTTTTCTTAATAAGTAAAAAGTATCTAGAATTAGGTTTTTTTTGACATATTCATCTTTTTCTTAAATAAATTATTAATCATCATTATTTATCATTATTATTAATTATCATTAATTTTGTAAATAAACATGTAAATAAATTAATTAACTAGTAAATTAGGTTAACTTTAATATTTTCATTAATAATTAAAATAATCTAGATTTAGGGTTTCCTTTTAATTCTTGTTCTTTATTTTTCATAAATACAAAAAACACTAAAACACTTTCTTTTCTTTAATTAAATAATTAATTGGACTTTAATTTAATTTAATTTCATGAAAAGGGTCAAAACCCTCGGACGTCCTAATTTTAATTCTTTTCACGCATTATTTCTTTCGACCATTATGTAACTGTTTCTCAGATGTAATAGTAATTAGGTTTATCTCTTCGTCTTTACTTTCCGCATCTTTATCAAAAACGGGTCTTTGTAATTTGGCGATGTATAGACCCGCGCCTTGTAATAGCGTAGGATTTATCTTTCCGCATTTAAATTTCCGCACTTTTAAATTCTAAACTTTGCATGAAAGAATGAATGGCTAAATTAAAAACAAGCGTAGCTCACGATATAATGATCAAAGATAATTGTTAAACTGAAAACAACACACCAATTCACACACCACTCTTAGGGTAGGCCTCACTGTTGCCTTACCTTCGAAACATGGTCGTCGAGTATAGGACGTTTTAGTAAGTCCTTATGTCCATTGATCCAGTTGCCTCAAAACAAGTTGCCTCGAAACGGTTGCCTCGGAATAGTTGCCTCGAAACGGTTGCCTCAGACTAAAAAAGGATCAATGGCATAAGGGTAGCTTCTAAGGTATCCTGCTGTTGCTCTGGTGACCATACTGTCCCTACAAACGAATTGACCTGAACACCTCCAACGGTGGTGCTACCTATCTCTCAATGGTGGGATGGCACTACCTTAAGGACATTTACACAGCCTAATTCCTTAGGGTAGGTGGATGACTCATAGATACTTGCTCTAATTCAAAACAAATCAAAACTTCTTTTCACACCGACACTTTCAAAAAAGCTTTCAAAACAATTTTTCAAACACTCTTGAGGACTGATACAAGGGTCGATCTGAAATCTTTAAACGAAACTTTTTCAAACCCACTCACAATTGAAAAGCAAACACTTTTGAAAACACAATGAGCAAGTATCTAAGAGCCCATGGATAACCATGGATAGAAAGGGTGCTAACACCTTCCCTTTCTATAAATCTACCTCCCGAACCGAGAAACTATCTCATAAGGAATTTTTCTGTGCTTTTGTCCTTTCCATTTGGAGAAAATAAAAGACGGTGGCGACTCTTGCTTCCGCGACATTTCGCGAACCAGCGTTAAACAGTCAGTTCCAGATCCACCGATCACAGAACTGGCGACTCTGCTGGGGACAATCTTAAAGTGAGGTGTACCTTAGGGTTTAGTTCATAACTGTGTTTTCAATTGTATTGACTTGCTTGATTTATTATTGTGGGACTGTCTTGGGAGTTCTATAGATCCTAACCCGGATCTGGGGGTACCTTCTTAGAAAGTAGAAACAAGGCTGTGAGGGAACTGTGCGGGGTATACCGACATGGTTGAAACAGTCTGCTACGTTGATGCGGCACTTTGGTGTGTACCGGTAACCCTTGAGTCCAGTCAAGGAGAGTACGGAGCCTCCGCGTGGTGTCGTGAAGCATCAACTGACCTTAGGAACCTTAATTGAACCATCTTGGCCTCTTTAGGGTAGTGAGATAACTGACTTTGGTGCAGTCCGAGGTTGGTTGATACTCGATACTACACTCAGTTGAGGGTTGTTTTCTTGGAATATTTCGGTCGCCAGTTCAGTGGCTAAATCGAAACGATGAACAATGAAAGCAATCCAATGATATTGGGACCCTTAGAACCCGGTTACTTTGATAGGACAGGTTTGAGCCCACCAACTTCAAGAGGGTAATACCCAGACCCCATGCTGGCCTAAACTCTAAGGGCTGTGGTGTGACTTGTGTGCTTTCATACTTGACTACTTGCATGCTTGTTATCTGACACTTGAGTTTCTTGCAGGTTTTGTTTATAGTCCTTAATTGGGACTCATAACAGGGTTTACCTACATTACCCCATGCATAGCATAACATCATACCATTGCATGCATCCCGCATAAGGACTAACCCATTTCAAGGATCTCAAGGGCTTGTGATGCAGGTCATGATGAACCAACATGTCTGGCAAGGGGCAAAGGGGATTTATTTTCCTCTAGCCAAGGTTCTCAGGGGCTATGACCCACTCGATATGGTGAGCCTTGACTCTTGAAGAAGGACTCTCAACAACATGAAGTTCCTTCAATCAAGTTACCAGTTTCCAACTCTAACAATTTTCTTGTTTACCCCGCGAGGTCCTTGAAAACATTGCATGCATATCATACATATCATTGCATTACAGGTATCCTTTTTTTTACAGGTTGCTTACCTTCTTCGCTGTTTATTTAAGCATAATGAATCCTGAATCATCTACTGAGCAATCCATCAAGGCCCTCCAGGCTCAGAACGCCCAGTTCCAAGAGTTGATCATGAGTTTGGCCCAGGGGCAACAGGATTTGAAGACGCTGCTCTCGAAAAAGAAGAAGAAGAGGACTGTGCTGTTCAACCCGAGACGCAAATCTGGGAATGGATCACTAAATGAAGTTGAGCAGACTACCCCATCTGTTGGAAAGGACAGCCCCCATGAGAGAGAGGTTCCTAGTCCTGTGGTCTCTGACAACGAGACTGACTTCAATGAAGAGCAATACCCTCTAGCTGAGGACAGGTATAAACAGTTGGAAGACCGGCTAAGTGCTATGGAGATACAAAAAGTGCCCGGCTTGGACTTCGAGGATCTAGGTCTGTCTTCTGGGGTAGTGATCCCGCACAAATTTAAGGCACTTGCTTTTGCAAAATATGACGGGGCTTCCTGTCCTAAGCTGCATCTCAGGTCATACACAAGGAGGATCCAGCCCTACACGGCTGACAAGAATTTGTGGATTCACTTTTTTCAGGATAGTCTATCGGGAACTCAACTCGACTGGTTCTATCAACTGAATGGAGCCAACATCCGCAGCTGGGAGGACTTGGCCACTGCATTCTACAAGCAATACCAGTATAATGCCGACCTTGCTCCCACGCGTACTCAGCTTCAGGGGATGTCTATGGGTACAGGCGAAGGCTTCAAAGAATATGCTCAAAAATTGAGGGACCTTGCTGGAAGGGTACAACCACCTCTGACTGACCGCGAGCTCGTAGACATGTTCTTGGGGACCCTGTCGGGTCCATTCTTTAACCACCTGATTGGGAATTCTGCTGCTGGGTTTATAGATCTGATCTTGACCGGGGAAAGAATAGAAGCTGGCATCAAGTCGGGGAAAATACATAATGGTGATTCCTCAAACATTAAGAAGAAACCATCTAAGAGAGGATCTAGTGCTGTCAACGCGGTAGCTATTGCAAAACCGGCCGGTGCTCCTCAGCGTCACCATCAACAAAGGGAAGAGAGACCCAAAAGGCAATTCACTCCCCTCGGCATGACCTTGTCACAGATATTGCCACAGTTGCTGGAAACCAAGTTAGTAACTCTCATGGACCCTCCAAAGAATCCCAACAGGACGCCTTCAAGGTATAACCCCAACGTTCGTTGCGCTTATCATTCTGACAGCCCGGGGCATGCTACAGATGATTGTTGGACTTTGAGAAACAAGGTTCAGGATCTGATTGACGCAAAGGAAGTCCAACTCGACTCTTCAGAGGCTCCCAATGTGACCACTGCTCCCCTGCCCAAACATGGCTAGGATTGAAAACTTTTGTTCATTTGAATGTTCAGATTGTAATTTTCTTTTGATTGTTCAAAACATTTATTCATGTTAAACATTGTTATTTCATTAATGCACTACACATGTCTGTTTTGAAGTAATTATTTCGTATTCACTATATGCAAATTGTTTTCATTTTTCTGTGATGATCAATTCTCGGTTATTAATTCTAAGCCTCTTGAGGGAGGATGACGAAAACAATACCACAATCTACAGTATGCTTTTGAACAGACCCCGCTGATGAGGTACAGGCATTGTTTCCATTCCTAAACACTGGAGTTATAAGGAAGATAATCCCTCGTCAACCCCTCTGAGACAAAGAAGTAGGAGTTTTTCTTTTCGAAAATTAAAACCCTTTATCATAACCTGGGGCAGGGTAGTTCTCTCAGTTGATCCAAGTGCATAACAAATGGCACCAAAGAGGTCCTTACAAAAAAAAAAAAGACAATGATGATTCCGAATAATCATAAGGATAGGCAGTCATTATATCTCAAAAATAAAAACCCAATAAGTCAAAACCTATGAAGGAGACTTACAAAACTGGGGCATCCCGCTGACTGTAATCACAAAAGAAACAGTTCAGGCAAAAAACAGGGATAACGAAATCAAAAAAAAAGGAAAGAGGTCACACAAACCCTCAATAACAAAAAGGAATGACTGCCTATTCAAAATAAACTATCAACATCCGAACCATCACGGGAATATCAGGACAAAAACTCAAATAAGGTCTAACGCACGATCAGCTGAGTTTAGGATTAAAGAACATCACGAAGAGCGGGTGGGTACAAATAATTTGAGCCTTTATCCTTTGTTTCTTAAACCATGAACCAGGCCACGTTATAACCCTTAAAAGTCCTAGCTGAAGCATGGGTTAGTTCGAAAGCATACTGTTACGAAAGGTATCCTGACTCCTTAAGGCCTATGGTAAATACGGAGTTGACATCACGTTTTACAAACATTCACTTGTTTTATGAAAAAGAATGCATTTTCAAAATCTTCAAGACAGACATAAGCTTTGCATTTTTAACATAACTTTGTTTACATATGACTTTTTGTTTGAACAGCATAGAAATTCGCACGACGAATGCCTAATGAACAAAAGCACCTCCAATCAAGAGGCATGGCCTGATCATTGTCCATCATCTGGGGCAGTCCAGTCAAGATTCAAGGAATCTCTCAAGATGCCAAACAGCCAGGGGCAAACCTCCGCCTGAGCCACTTGGGGCATTGGACATGAATTCCCAGCAACAAATCTTGCATGACCAAACATCTTCTGGTTGCGTGGCAACACAATAACAAGGGAACCTCCCTACATTCTGAGAACGTGGACATAGTCGAAAAAATACTACGCAAAATCAAAGACCCGCTAGGTTGACACACCTAGGCAAAAATAAGGGCTTCCCGGCGAACCAAAAGGGTTCGGGCAAAAATAAGGGATGAAATGAAAAAAATCTGTACACTCGGCAAGTCGAAAACCTGAAAAGGCGGCTTGGGCAAAAATGGGTATCCCGGTGGACTGAAAACCCGAAAGGGCGGTCCAGGCAAAAATTAGGGATCAAAGCGTACGACTATATCCCGGTATCTCGTCACTTGCCTACCAGAAGAAGATTTGTCAAACGGCAGTCATCAAACACCTTCACAGGTACCTTCTTCTCCAACAGAAACTGGGGCAATAATGAGTTGTCTAAATGATCCGGTTGCCCTGTCCACCGAGGTGCCAAGGTAAGTTCAGCTGAAGAATGCGACCAAGATACCTTCACTCCCTGCAGAGCGAACGCATCTCCCCGGTTTTATTCAAAGGTTATTTCTCCACCAGAGCTTATAACTGGATTATCCTCAGCTAAAAGCCATGGAAAGACCGTCCTCGGCAAAGTTCTTCTTATTCCACAGCGGAGTTCATCAAAACTTCCAACAGAGCACAACAACGGTATCCCCAGCAGAATTATCTTCATCAACCTCAACAAAGTACTTCTATTTCCCCACAAAGTTCATTCCCCGCAGAGTAATATATTCGCCAAGTTTATTCCCCAACGGAGTTATCTTCTCCGACCGGTATTCTTGCAATCATCCCCAACGGAAACGAAGAATCTCACTCTTCAACATCAGCCCAGGATTTGACTTCCTGGCATCCGTCAAGGATCTATTTTCCCAGATGAAGATACATTCATAAACATCACATTGTTATACATCATGATACATGCATATACGCATCATATCATACAATCTCATTTGTTGAGAACATCATTGCTTGATTCATCTCATGCATTGCATATGACTGACCTTTACCTTTCAGGAAGGATACAGTTAAATGATCAGCTATCTCAAAAAAGATAAATTCAGTCAAAGTAGACAAATCCAGTCAAAAGAAGACAAGTCCAGTTAAAATTACTTCAACTCGTCGTCATAGACACTCGTCGTTATAGACACTCGTCGTTATAGACACTCGTCGTTATAGACACTCGTCGTCATAGACACTCGTCGTTATAGACACTCGTCGTTATAGACACTCGTCATTATAGACACTCGTCGTTATAGACACTCGTCGTTATAGACACTCGTCGTCATAGACACTCGTTGTCATAGACACTCGTCGTTATAGACACTCGTCGTTATAGACACTCGTCGTCATAGACACTTGTCGTCATAGACACTCGTCGTTATAGACACTCGTCGTTATAGACACTCGTCGTTATAGACACTCGTCGTTATAGAAACTCGTCGTTATAGACACTCGTCGTTATAGACACTCGTCGTCATAGACACTCGTCGTCATAGACACTTGTCATCATAGACACTCGTCGTCATAGACATTCATCGTCATAGACACTCGTCGTTATAGACACTCGTCGTCATAGACACTCGTCGTCATAGACACTCGTCGTTATAGACACTCGTCGTTATAGACACTCGTCGTTATAGACACTCGTCATTATAGACACTCGTCGTTATAGACACTCGTCGTTATAGACACTCGTCGTTATAGACACTCGTCGTTATAGACACTCGTTGTTATAGATACTCGTCGTTATAGATACTCGTCGTTATAAACCCTCGTCGTTATAGACACTTGTCGTTATAGACACTCGTCGTTATAGACACTCGTTGTTATAGACACTCGTCGTTATAGACACTCGTCGTTATAGACACTCGTCATTATAGACACTCGTCGTTATAGACACTCGTCGTTATAGACACTCGTCGTTAAAGACCACTCGTCGTTATAGACACTCGTCGTTAAAGACCACTCGTCCATGAGGATAACCTGTCAGTAGAGACAACTCACCAACCTAACATTACCAGACTCGATTCCTGTATCCGGCCAGGGCACGTCTGAAGAGTTCGAAGATCCGATTCATGTATCTCGCCAGGGTGTATCTGTTGACGACTAACATTACCAGACTCGATTCCTGTATCTTGCCAGGGCACGTCTGAAGAGTTCGAAGATCCGATTCATGTATCTTGCCAGGGTGTATTTGTTGACGACTAATATTCTCCGGACTCGATTCCTGTATCCTTCCAGGGCACGTCTGAAGAGTTTAAAGATTCGATTCCTGTATCCAGCCAGAGCACATCTACGTAAAGAGTTTGAAGATCAACTCCTGTAACAGGCCAGGTAATTATTTTTCTTTCTCAGGTACGCAAGTTCTCGCTAAGGAATCTCTTATGCGATCGACACCTAGGTGGCATCTATAAGCCCATTCCCGACAAGGTACTATCATACTTCCAGATGGCATCTATAAGCCCATCTCCACATACTTACAGTCTCCAAATGGCATCTGTAAGCCCATTCCCTGCATCACACTGCTGACATTCTACTATGTGAGTGCAAATTTCTGGGCACTCTAGTGTTCAATCATCTTCCACCTTCAGATTACGAAAGGCACGCCAGCCAATCTACATCCTCAGGTCTAAGAAGATTGAACAGGGGCAACTGTTGTACCCCAAAATTTGCCCTCCCATATTTCTCAAAATATTTCAAGAAAAATTCATAAGTCCAACCCGGCGCGTCATATTCAGGTATTCTTTTGCCAAGATATCTCTGATAACGTATTCTCAAATTCAGGTTCGGCTCAAGAGTCAATTCTTTAAAGAAGGTATCCGAATGTGTGAGTTTTCTCGAAGAAATATGGTGAAAAAGTGTGCTGAAAGTGCAGTTTTTACGCGCTAAAAAATTCATAACTTGAAGATCGTGGCTCGTTTTGAACCCGTTCCGGTGGCCAAAATTCCGTCTTGACATTATCTACGTTTTCATCTCTCACGGATGGAAGCCAATTTCGATCAGAAGGTCTTCAAAAATGTGGATTTATCAAGTATTTTCATACAAAAAATTTGTGACTGAAGTTTATTTGCGTCATGTTCAGAAAATCATAACTTGGTCGATTTTCATCGTATCGAGCTGGTTCCAGCGCCAAAATTTCACAAATTGAGTTGGCTACATTTTCACAGAAGGTATTGAGTTCAAACGGTATTCAAAAGGCCTTCTTTTTTTGCCCAGAGTGCGTGACACGCTGAAAATCCTGAATGCTGAATAATATTTCATCTGGGCCGAAACTTCGAAAATTCATAACTTGGTCAATTTTTATCGGATTGGGCTCATATTTTTACACAAGGTCACTGACTCATAGATTTACAACTTTGCTTCAAAAGTCGAGACCGGATTATGCTCCGATCAATACCAGTTTTTTATTGAAGAACGTGTCAGAGTCGACACTGGAGCCCAAAATAAGTTTGTCTGGGCTGAAACTTCAAAAATTCATAACTAATTCACCGTTTATCCGATTGAGCCGATTTTCAGACAGGAGTTAGTTATCGATGTCGGCTACATTTTGTTTTCACATTTCAACTTCAAAAATTGCACTTAAGTCCTTGCGATTTAGCCTGGGAAGTGACGAACTCAAGTAAACATTGGAGGCCCAATTGCACATTCAAAGCCCATTTTCTTTACCCTAATTTCCATTATATAATCACCTTCTTTTCACACAAACCAGAGAGAGAAAAAAGAGAGAAAAAACCTTGCCACAACACTGTTAGAATATCAAATTTTTTCGAGAACCCTAAAACCTTGAAATCCTTATTACAAATCCCTTTCTCACTACAAACAAGCCATCACAGTTACAAACCAACACCTCACTACTTCTTCAGTAAGGGTAATGCTGACTTGATCTCCATGATCCAAAAGGCATAAAAAGCATTCACGTCACTAATTTTCCAGTAAGGGTAAGATTGATTTGATCTCCATGATCAAAAGGGTATAATCATTCATACATGTCATATTGTGCCTAAACATTAAATTTCTTCATATATTGGTTTTATTTGCATTTTATGATTTTATTTAATGTGTTCATGAGATTCAACACTACAGATTTAGACAGGATCCCATGTAGGTTCATTAAGGAACGTTGAGGCCAAAACACAAATGGCCAAAAGCCAAAAGCCAAATGGCCAAAGTAGAAAAACTTATGCATGACACCAATACATGGCGAGACAGACATCCTGAGAAGATTAAGGAACGTTGAGGCCAGAACACAAATGGCCAACGACCAGAACACAAATGGCCAACAGTCAGAACACAAATGGCCATGAAAACCCAATCCAATGGCCAAAGAATGCAGACCACGGTACTCAGGAGTCAATGAACACGCACGTGATGCCAGAAAGTCAAACAAGGCTTTTTGTCTAATGGGCCAGAATACTTCAAAAAAACCTCCCCTTGGGCCTGAAACCCCCCTTGGTTTGCATCTTTTTTAATTTTATTTTCTTTTCTAATTCTTTTTTAATTTATTTAATTGTTTTTTTCACCATAAAATAATTTTCTATAATAAAAACAGAAAAATCAAAAATACAAATATATTTAATTATTAATTTAATCACTAACCTATTTTTTGTAAATAAACTCTAACAATTAACTTAGTTTAATTTAGGTTTTTAAACTTTAATCTTTTTCTTAATAAGTAAAAAGTATCTAGAATTAGGTTTTTTTGACATATTCATCTTTTTCTTAAATAAATTATTAATCATCATTATTTATCATTATTATTAATTATCATTAATTTTGTAAATAAACATGTAAATAAATTAATTAACTAGTAAATTAGGTTAACTTTAATATTTTCATTAATAATTAAAATAATCTAGATTTAGGGTTTCCTTTTAATTCTTGTTCTTTATTTTTCATAAATACAATAAACACTAAAACACTTTCTTTTCTTTAATTAAATAATTAATTGGACTTTAATTTAATTTAATTTCATGAAAAGGGTCAAAACCCTCGGACGTCCTAATTTTAATTCTTTTCACGCATTATTTCTTTTGACCATTATGTAACTGTTTCTCAGATGTAATAGTAATTAGGTTTATCTTTTCGTCTTTACTTTTCACATCTTTATCAAAAACGGGTCTTTGTAATTTGGTGATGTATAGACCCGCGCCTTGTAATAGCGTAGGATTTATCTTTCCGCATTTAAATTTCCGCACTTTTAAATTCTAAACTTTGCATGAAAGAATGAATGGCTAAATTAAAAACAAGCGTAGCTCACGATATAATGATCAAAGATAATTGTTAAACTGAAAACAACACACCAATTCACACACCACTCTTAGGGTACGCCTCACTGTTGCCTTACCTTCGAAACATGGTCGTCGAGTATAGGACGTTTTAGTAAGTCCTTATGTCCATTGATCCAGTTGCCTCAAAACAAGTTGCCTCGAAACGGTTGCCTCGGAATAGTTGCCTCGAAACGGTTGCCTCAGACTAAAAAAGGATCAATGGCATAAGGGTAGCTTCTAAGGTATCCTGCTGTTGCTCTGGTGACCACATTGTCCCTACAAACGAATTGACCCGAACACCTCCAACGGTGGTGCTACCTATCTCTCAATGGTGGGATGGCACTACCTTAAGGACATTTACACAGCCTAATTCCTTAGGGTAGGTGGATGACTCATAGATACTTGCTCTAATTCAAAACAAATCAAAACTTCTTTTCACACCGACACTTTCAAAAAAGCTTTCAAAACAATTTTTTAAACACTCTTGAGGACTGATACAAGGGTCGATCTGAAATCTTTAAACGTAACTTTTTCAAACCCACTCACAATTGAAAAGCAAACACTTTTGAAAACACAATGAGCAAGTATCTAAGAGCCCATAGATAACCATGGATAGAAAGGGTGCTAACACCTTCCCTTTCTATAAATCTACCTCCCGAACCGAGAAACTATCTCATAAGGAATTTTTCTGTGCTTTTGTCCTTTCCATTTGGAGAAAATAAAAGACGGTGGCGACTCTTGCTTCTGCGACATTTCGCGAACCAGCGTTAAACAGTCAGTTCCAGATCCACCGATCACAGAACTGGCGACTCTGCTGGGGACAATCTTAAAGTGAGGTGTACCTTAGGGTTTAGTTCATAACTGTGTTTTCAATTGTATTGACTTGCTTGCTTTATTATTGTGGGACTGTCTTGGGAGTTCTATAGATCCTAACCCGGATCTGGGGGTACCTTCTTAGAAAGTAGCAACAAGGCTGTGAGGGAACTGTGCGGGGTATACCGACATGGTTGAAACAGTCTGCTACGTTGATGCGACACTTTGGTGTGTACCGGTAACCCTTGAGTCCAGTCAAGGAGAGTACGGGGCCTCCGCGTGGTGTCGTGAAGCATCAACTGACCTTAGGAACCTTAATTGAACCATCTCGGCCTCTTTAGGGTAGTGAGATAACTGACTTTGGTGCAGTCCGAGGTTGGTTGATACTCGATACTACACTCAGTTGAGGGTTGTTTTCTTGGAATATTTCGGTCGCCAGTTCAGTGGCTAAATCGAAACGATGAACAATGAAAGCAATCCAATGATATTGGGACCCTTAGAACCCGGTTACTTTGATAGGACAGGTTTGAGCCCACCAACTTCAAGAGGGTAATACCCAGACCCCATGCTGGCCTAAACTCTAAGGGTTGTGGTGTGACTTGTGTGCTTTCATACTTGACTACTTGCATGCTTGTTATCTGACACTTGAGTTTCTTGCAGGTTTTGTTTATAGTCCTTAATTGGGACTCATAACAGGGTTTACCTACATTACCCCATGCATAGCATAACATCATACCATTGCATGCATCCCGCATAAGGACTAACCCATTTCAAGGATCTCAAGGGCTTGTGATGCAGGTCATGATGAACCAACATGTCTAGCAAGGGGCAAAGGGGATTTATTTTCCTCTAGCCAAGGTTGTCAGGGGCTATGACCCACTCGATATGGTGAGCCTTGACTCTTGAAGAAGGACTCTCAACAACATGAAGTTCCTTCAATCAAGTTACCAGTTTCCAACTCTAACAATTTTCTTGTTTACCCTGCGAGGTCCTTGAAAACATTGCATGTATATCATACATATCATTGAAAAATCTCCAAGTAGCTCAAGATTGCTCAAGAGTTGGTCAGACAAGCTATCCCCTAAGGCAGTCAACCCAAATTAGGGTTTTGTGTTGTATCAAGATCCTTGAGTCCAAATGACCTCAAATTCTCCCTAATGTCCTAATATGCTCTCAAGATCATCCATGTCAAATTTCAAGCCTTGCAGAGGAAGTTTGCTCAGTCAATTGCTCAAGGGTCCAAAAATCGATTGTGTTAGGGAAAAATTCAACTGTGACCTATAAACAGTCAAACTTCAAGATTTTTTTGTCAACATTCTTATTTTAAAGTATATTTCATTAGTTGATCAAGGGTTGATCATGATTCATCAAGGATTGCTCAAAATTCATCAAGACTCAAAAGTTACTAAATTAGGGTTTTGTAGGAAAAGTCAACCCAACTTTGACCAAGCATAACTTTCTCATACTTTATGAGAAATAACCCATCCAAAGCTAATTTTTAATAGTATGCAATTTCCTACAATCCATCTTCATACCCCAAGATCAAAAAATGCACTCACAAGAAGTTATAAATTTGGACATTATAGGTCATTTTTGAAAGTCAACAAAAACACATTTTTTTCCAAAGCTTATAACTTGAGCATGGAATATCAAAATGCGATGAGACCAAACGTATTGGTTAGAGGACATCTAAATCTTTCTAAAAGGTCCAAGAACACTTTCAAAAGTTCAAAATTGAAGAAGTTATGGATTGTTGAAGTTGGACTTTTTTTGCAAAATTGCCAAAAGTCAAATATCCCCAAAACTTCAAATTTTGTCAAATGGGCCCATTCTTTTCCGCTTGATTTGAGCTTTCATAGTTGCCCACGTGTCCTAGCTTCAGCCATAAGCTCATATTTCATTTTTATTATTTGATTTGATTTTTTATTGAATTTATTCATTTTAAATCAAATAAAATCATAGAAAATCCAAATAATTAATAACTCTTGATTTGTTGATTGTTTTAGGCTTTGTTCACAGCTAGCGTCACCATCAAATTCATATCAAGCCAAATCATGTGCAAAAAGATTGAAATTGGACAAATTTGGAAGGTTTTAAAGAAGAGATCAAATCAAATTCATATGCATTGATATGAAGGGATTCAGTTCATGATTCTTACCCTAATACATTACACAATACATAAGCAAGCCAAAGGATACGAAACAAGGGTTGGAAAATGCAGAGAGAGGCAGAACAAGATTTGAAAAATACACAAAAAAGCTTGAGATCGAAATCATAGTTAGATGTGTTTTCAAGAGTTGAGACATATCTCAATTGATTCCTGGGCGTTCACTCAATCTACCTGGATCAAAACCAAGCATCTTCAGACCCCATAACGCGTTGTAAGTGTCACGAAACATACCTTTGTTCTTGAAATCGAAACTCACCATTCTTGCATCCATTGAATTAAATAACTGCATATTTGTAATCCTCACATCATTTGTAAACTTTTGGCATCATTTAATTTCGTTTATCTAACCTGTAATGCAAAATGCCATAGCTAGGATTCTTGGAAGCGTTTTTGGGGTTTTCTATTTCAGGAACAATTGATCCACAAGAAGGGAATAGCTTTGATCAGGAGGCCATAACAAACCCAACCATGTTCTTGGAATGGATTTATATGGCCTAGAGAAGATTTTAGGACAGGCCTGCGTTTTTAGCTACGGATTCAAATCCACAGGTAATCTTTTACAGGTTTCAGGACAGGGACAATGAGGTGTCCCCTGCCCATTGGCCCTTTCAAACCACGCGCGCGTTTTTTTTTAATTGCTGGCATATGATTTTGTTTTTATATAATATATATTATTTGCATTATACTAACAAACAGAACAACATGGTGTAGTGGCAAGGCAAGCGTGCATTATCTTTCAGGACCTGGGTTCGAATCCCAGGTCCCCCACTTTCTCAATGTTTTTGTTCTTCAGGTGATCCAGTGCATGCTCTATCTTACAACCCACCATGCACCATCATTCATCCAGTTGCCAGATGGCCAAAGGCCAAATCTGAGAGTCCAAAGCTGAAGGTCCACCATAGGCAAAGTTCAGGCGTGCACACTAGATCTAAAAAGTCAACAAAGGCCAGCCACTAATGTGCCTTCCAATTGCTACTCACACCACCTATTCAGGCCCATACTCCCCTCTTCTTATTTATTTTGTTTATTTATTTTAATTGTTTTATTATTTTATTTAACTTCTAACCAATCACAAATTTCTTTTTATAAAATAAAATCACCAAAAAATATTTTTATTCAATCAAATTTTAACTTTTATTTTTTTAATAAGTACTAACTAATTAATTTAGGCTTTAATTCTAGAATAATTTTAACCTATTTTGCAAAGAATTAAAATTAATTAGATTTAATTAGGTTTTAATTACTAATTCAATTAATTTTATTTTCTTTCTTAAAATAATCAAAACTCCAAAAATAATTTATTTTTGTTAATTAATTTAATTTAATTTAGTGATTAATTTAGGTTATTTCTTTCTTAAAATAAAAACAACAAAAAGATATTTTCTTAAACCAAAAGGGTCAAAACCCTAATCATGCGCTCGATTTAATTTTCCGTGCGCGTTATTTATTTTTATCCAATAATGTATCTGCTTACGGATTGTAATAGTTTAAATAGGACTTTTTGATTATTTTTATCGCTTTATTTATTTTTCAAAGGGTTTGTCTTTGGCGATGTAAATACCCGACGCCTTGTAATTTAAATTCCGCATTTTATTTCCACAAATTATAATTGTTAGATGTTTGATAATAGGGTTTGCATGACAAGACTGAATGTTAATCTTAAAATCAAATTAGACCACCCTTAACATGTATAAAGATAAAAATAATTGAAAACGACACACTCGCACATGCGCACTCTTAGGGTACACCCCACTTGGTTGCCTTCGTACGCGGTCATTGAGTATAGGTCGTTTTAGAGGTCGTCCTCTTGTCTAAAGATCATAGTCGCCTCGAAATGGTTGCCTCGGATATTGTTGCCTCAAACAAATGATCTAAGACATTAGGGTTACCGCTAAGGCGTCCTAACATTGCTTTAGTGACCGCACGTCCCTCATTCGAATTGACCCTCAAACTCCAACGACTGTGCTACCTACTCGTTAATAGTGGGATAGCATTGTCTAAAGGAAATTAGCATAGAACGATTTCTTTTTCGAGTAGGTAGATGGTTCTTAGATACTTACTCTTTCAAAAAACAAAATCTTTTTCACACTTACACTTTTCGAACAAAGTTTTCAAAAACACTTCATACGTTCTTGAGGACAGAAGCAAGAGTTAAATCGAAGTTTTCAAACAAAAACTTTTTTTCAAGCCCACAAGCACAAAGAAAACAATTTTGAAAATAATTGAGCAAGTACCTAAGAGCCTATGGATAACCACAGATAGAAAGGGTGCTAACACCTTCCCTTTCTATAATCTACCCCCCGAACCCGAGAAAATCTCGAAAAAGGAATTTTTCTATGCTTTTTTTTTTCCTTGTTGGATAAAATAAAAGTCGGTGGCGACTCTTGCTTACTGCGACATTTTGCAAACACAAACGCAAAATGCAAACCAGCATTCCAAAAAACAGTCAGTTCTTCCCACCGTACCACACATGTCAACACATAAAATTGCAATTCACATCATGGCATACAAAATTAGAATTATTATTAAATTTCCATCAACATTCATCATAACTCAAAGGAAGAAAAAACCCTATAAGAGGTTAAGGGTCTCTCCACTCTACCATTCATCATACCCCTATTATTGAACTAAATTCCCATCCTTACCTTAGATTCTTCTTGCAAAATTCTTCTAAGCTTCTTCAACGGGTGATCTTCATATACCCTAGCCTTCTCTCTCTTTTTCCTCTAATTTCTCACGTATAATGCAATTGATCTCTTATTCCCTTATTTTTCTCTTTTTCTAATATAAAATGTCACTCATTATGCTTTTTCTTATAAGCCTTCACTTACTCTTCTAACTCTCTATTATATCCTCATTATTCTCCCAAATGTCCAATTTACCCTTTATTTCTCTATTCTCTTAGTTTAATTAAATAAGTCACAAAAATCATTTTTATTTTAATTATTAAATAATTTCAATAATTTTAAATTACTCCACTAATCTATAACTCTCCACACCCCTCTACCTCATGGTCACAGACCTCTAACCACACAAAATAATTTAATCAAAATACTATTTATTCTAATTATTAAATAATTTATATCAACTCTAATAAGACACAACTTATTCTCTAAACCCCTATCTATAGGAGATACACTCATACCTTCTTATTTATCTAATTATTCACACACAATAATTAAATAAAATATATATAAATCACAAAGAATTCACAAATAACACAATTAAATAATATAAATTGGAATGTTACACATTGCATGTTAGGGTTTTGATATTTCCCCTTTTCTTTGGAAATAATAAAGTTCTGAGGTGACTTCTATAATTTTGTGAGTCAAGTTAGTCAATAGTTTGATCTATCTGATTTTTCACCGCAATAGATATTTAATGTATAAGCTTAGATATATGGTGTATCAATCTTATTAGATTATCATAAAGAAAATTATGTATTGAAAGAACATCTATGTAAATAGTTTTTAAATCACGTTATTTAAAGTGACTTTGGTTTTCTTATGATTAACTTGCATTTAAAGCAATCAAGTCCTTAGTAACATCATGTATTATTTCACTAGGTTTATTTTATTTAGATGCTTTCAAGCTCTCCTAGTATTTTACTTTTCTTTCGCACATATTAAGATATTTGATTTCGTTTATGGGACCTAAAATATTTTTGAAATTGTCTTTTAGGGGATAAGTCTATTTAACCCCCTTCTAGACCTATTTGTGTCCATATTCTCACCCAACAAAGATTTACTGTCTTCACTCCTACTTTGTATCGGTTATCAACCTTAAGAAGATCCAGGGTGCTTCTTTGGTGAATCTTTCCGGACCCTCGGGAGAACTTCCAGTGGTATCCACTATGGAATCTTGTTTTGCAGGTAATATATCTTTAACTAAGACATCGTCTTTTGATGATGACAACTATAGTGACAACTATAAAGACAACTGTAAAGGCACTTATAAGGTTAACCATAAAGTCAACCGTAAAGGTAACTGATGATAAGTCAAGCATAAGCGGTTATATATACAAACCCAAGTAAAATGGTTTGATGAACTTAACTATTCAAAGAAGGAAAATAAGGTGCATCATTTAAAGCCTTAAGTGATCTCAAGTAGTGTCTACACAAAATATAATATTTGGCAAAGGGCTTATAAAAGGAGTTAATCTCCTAGGTTAGTAAGTGAATGAACATATGTAAAAGCAAAGGGATTTTTCATAAAAGTATATGGCTATAAGCACACACACACTAAAACTTTTTTTCAAATACCTTAACCAAGAGAAAATATTTTTAAAGTGTCTTAAAGTTGTGCCAGATGACTTAAGAGCAGTGACAATAGCTAAAGGGAAATATTTGACAAATCTAATCAATTAGACCCTTTTGCTAATCAATTAGATCAGTTCAAACTTAAGAAACAAGCTATTAAGACAGCACATGAATGATGTGTAACAACTATATATATGTTGGTCTCATTTCTCATTTCAAATCATTCAGAAACATGTTGTGACACTTCCCCCCCCCCCCCCCCCCCCTCTCTCTCTCTCTAAAGTTTTATTTAAATTTCTCTCACTAGATGTTATAGCCAAATCCTTTTGTGAGAAAAGTCCTTTGTGAGTGAGAATATCAATGTAATTCTAGAAGGGTAGAATTGTAGAATTCACCAAGGAAATGTTGCTTATACACCTTGGTTAAAAATAATCCATTTAGGGATAAAATGTGTGGCTAGAAGCTAAACCCGATAAAAGATTTGGTTGGAGATTGTGTAATCAATTCCTTTTTAGGTTGAAGATTAGCCGATATTAAATTCTTCCTAGGTTTTAGATTAGCTCGCTTAAAATCAATTCTGGTTTTAGATTAGCTTGATTAAAATCTCTGAGGCTATTTGGTTATCCTGTAAACCAAAACTATAGAGCTCAATTACTTTGGAACTTGAAGACTAATCGCTACAAGGTATGTATTCGTGGAAATATGACTAACTGCTTCAATCCACAATTGGGAAGGGAGAATGGTCATTTCACTCTCAATAATTTATTGGAGAAAAGATGTAAAGACCCACATTTATCGTCTTCTAAAATTTGGTTGCCGGTCAACCACCATTTTCTTGTATAAGGGGTTCACATGTCTTTCCTACTAAAAACTCTCACATATTATTGGAAACTCTCAAGACCGAGTCTTAAGGAGAAGAGTAGGTCTTTTAGTTTTGACTGAACCTCTATAATTCTCTGTGCCCTTTCTTCATCCCTTAACTTTTACTTTATGCTATTTATGTTCCACCTGCTTATTATTTAAAAATGATTTTAAACTCTTATTTAATTTGCCAAAAGTTTTCAAAATTTTGTTTTTTCAAACCACACAATTCACCCCTCTTGTGTGTGAAGTCTCAAGTCCAATATCCATAAGACGCACCTTGAAACTTGATGGACGTACGGTGTTAACTACAAACTTGTAATGTCCTTCTGATGTCGCCCCTATAACCACTTTGATACTGGTAAAAAATGTGGGCGCATCCACGTCGGGTGGTGGATTGCGAGGCTTATGCCCAACTTGCATGGAAATTTCCTTTGGATCACAACACAAACCTAGATCTGGATCTGAGATCATTTCTTCTGTCATTATTTCTCATAGAAATCATGGATCTTGACAATGAAGGTCTTGGCTGAGAAGATAATATATCACACCGGTTACCCTGGATCTCAGCGTTTGCTTCTGAATGCTCCTCGATACGGAGATATGATGGGACAATGAACAATGAAATTGACAAGTTAATGTGATTCATGGAGACTGTTGAAATAAAAAATTGAATGTGCTTCTGATTCGGTAACCTAAGAAGGCTACAACTTGGTGAATTAGAAACAAGATCTGACTCGTGAGATTTTTGTATCTAGATTTTACACGTTTGTTCAATGGCGTTTGTGATGCGAATCATGATTTTCGTGGAGAACACATGAATTAGAAGTTGATTTCCATAGACAACGCCATTGTTTCGTTCAAGAGCCTGAAATCGATGATCTAATTCCATGAAGGAACTAGAAATGACGAGAGGATGATAATAATAGTTTTCAACAGTGACTTCGATCTCCTTTACGACGACGCAAAGTGTACCTGTGTGGTTAGCATTCCAACGCTAAAGTCAGTTCAAGATGACGATAATGAAATTGAAGATCAGAGATTGTGTACCTTCTCATCTCATGTGAATTATTTTTATATTTGAATCAAATAGAGTGAACCTTTGATAGATTAAACCTTAATCAATTAGACCTTTGACCGATCCAGAACCATTATTAAAATTGATAAACCATTTTGTCATTGATAAATGTTCAAAAATATCCAAATACAAAATTACAAGAGTATATAAGTTTGTATTCAACATTCTATTTAAAGTGAAATTCTGACCCTTATACTATTAAAACAAAAATAAAAATAAAAATCATTAAACTGAATTTTTGTTAAAAATAAATGTTAAAAATCTAATCTTTATTCTACTAAATCATGAATTAAACTAAGTGGTTGGACTTAAATGATTAATTAATTTCATATATAGTGTAATGTTCAAATTATATTAGAGTTAAATCTTTATCTTAATTTCATATATAGTATTTTATAAGATTTTATTTAGCTCCAAGAAAACTATACATTAGTCAAAACCCAGTTTTATTGATTAATCGAAAAGATTAAAAAATAAATATCATTTAATGAGGTGATTCAAAAGTATTCAAGTAAATTTATGATTTGAATGTAACTTAATAAGTAAAATCATCTCAGAGTAGTATCATTTGCATTTAATAAAAAATATTATATACAATATTTTTTAGCACATTTAAAAAGAGGCTAAGTTTGCAAATAATAGATATATTGAGAAATAAAACTTTAAAAATTCTTAATACTATTTAATTTATGTTTTATTAATATTACTATTTTATAAAGTAGTTGAGTTAAATAAGTCCTCTTTTTTATTTAAATATTTCTTAAGCTTTTATGAAATATTTTAAAACGTCTATAAACACTCTAAAGATCAAACTAAATCCATAGTAAAATATAAGAAAGTTGATTAAATTAACCTAAGCTATGAGGTGAACTAAATTAGGTAACCTGTTTCTTATGATTTAGTTGTTTTCAAAACAGAAAGAGTTGGCATCCAACATTTGAAAGTTATGGTGTTATAACTTACAACCCCCAACCATATTACTTATTTCACCACAAACATTTTCTTCAAACACTAGAAGTTGAACCAACAAAAACCTCAAATACCTCTTTCTTTAAGCTAGTTCTCCCAACCACCCTATATGCTAACCCTATATAAAGCCACACACTATCCCTTTATTTCTCATAAAATCTCAAACCAAATGCTCTTGCTATACACCTCAATTACCTCAATGAAAATCTTCATCACAACTTTACTTCTTCTTGTTAGCTTTTCAAGCATGACCCTAGAAGCTCGCAATCTTTTGCAAACAATCACTCCACCAAATTTTCCAAGCATTCCCAATTTTCCAAAACCAACATTGCCACCTTTTCCTTCAATGCCAACCCTGCCTCAAGGAAATGTTCCTCCATTGCCTACCATCCCTTCTCTTCCTAAGCTCACCATGCCACCACTTCCTAGCATTCCTACTAATCCAACTCTCCCATTTCTCAACCTTCCTACAATCTCAACCATTATCTCCTCCATCCCCTTCTTCTCTCCACCACCTTTAACCTCTTCCCCTTAAAGTCTTTTTTGTGTGTTCATTTAGTTACTATGTAAGAAAGTATTGTTTGAGGCCATGAATGATGATAGTATCTTTGGTTTGTAATGTTTCAAATCTATGTATTTTTTATACTTATTTATGAATTTAGCATTATTGTTGTACTTCATTTTATGTTTTAGATATTGAATTATTACACATTTAAATACAAGTGTGTTGTCTTTCTTCTTCCTTTGAAGTCTTAGTCTTATAATAGTAAAGAATATAACTATTCTCTTATTATCTTTACATATTGGAGGAAACTGAGAAAGTGGAACAATTAGAGAAACTTCCTTTACAATTTAATGAAGGAGAGAATAAAACATAATAAAAAAAGATTATATATTACCCTTAGTTTCTTTCAATTTATAAGAATTTAACTTATACGGTATATACATTTTTTACACTAGAAAATTGTTCAAATATCAAGTATGTTGCACTATTTTTTAAAGGTAATTAAATGATTTGAATTTTATGAGAAAGCTTTCGATTTTGTCCTTAAAAGATGTACCATAATAAAATTTTAATTTATTCGGTAAATACTGGTTGAATGTTTGAAATACTCATATGAGAGATAGTTAAAAAAACTAAAATTTGTTTAATCTAAATAGATTTGGTCCGACAATATGAAATTTTAATCTATAGTTAGAAAGAATGAACAATCATAATTGAATGTTAATGGTGAAATATTCAGCAAGATTATGCATGGAGAAGAAGAAGATTAGATCCACTGAAAATAAAGTTTGTTGCAAATCTGTTATGCAAGTAACTATATTTTCATATATGGTTACATTGCTTTACAAGAAGCTATATATACAAGATAAGATACAAACATATATGGACAAGAATGCATAAACTATCTGTAAAGATGGCTCTCTATTAATGGTTAATATAGTTGTACACATGTCAATCTATTAGTGGCTAGAATAATGTATATGCTAATAGCCCCCTTAAGCTGGAGTACTGCGTATGCTACAAAGGTCCAACTTGATCAAAATGGAGTTCAAAGCGGGAGAATGCAGAGGATTTGTGAACATGTCAGCTAGATGGGCATGAGTGGAGACAGGTAGCAGGTGAATGAGTTTGGAATGAAGTTTTATTTTGATAATTTGAATTTTGTTTTGAAATTCCGTTATGCTATTTTTCTGTTAAATAGTTGGAAGATTAGAGATCTACTAGGAAGTTAGTTACATTGTGCTTCTGACTCTGTTTTTGTTAGTTGTATTGTTGTAACTCCTTATTTATTCCTATGTAATTTTTCTCTATTTTGCCTCTGAACTAATATGCTTGCTCGACTCGATTCTCCCTTATTCTCTTGTCATTTCTTTCTGATTTTTTCTCTGTTCGTACAACATAGTCTTAATTTTCTGCATTATGATTATTGTTGTCCATGGGCTACAGGACTAAAATGAGTGAACTAATTTGTTGGACATGGAAGTGCAGAGGTGGTTTATGACTGATGTAAAGTTGCTTCGGTTCTGATCTATGTCTGCAGTTTTTTTTCCTTTGGTTCTTTAAGCTGAGCAGATTTTGTTTATTGATTTGGGACACTTTTCTTATGTTTTAATTAGCGGACTGTATTATTGGTTTTAGATTTTGCTTCCTGATTTTCTGTTGCGATATTTATGCAGGTTTTGGTATAGCTTGAGAATTGATCATGATCATGATTTAGAAGCTTAAAGAAGGGCCTAAAATATGGAGTTCATGGAGTTTTGGCAAAGGAGGTGATAAATGAAGATTAAGTCATAGGTTTAATATAATGTGTTATCTTGTATGGTTTTGTAATGGCATTTGACACTTTGTAATGATATTGGCAATGTAAGCTTCTTGGATGTAATGACTGGTTCTTAAATAAACTCGCCATCCAATTTGCATTTGAATACCAAGTTTTCCTTAATTTTTTCATATAAAACGAACCATGATGCAGGATAGATGACTTGAACTCCAAATTTGAAAGTTCTTTTCTCTTTTTTTATTTGAACTTGAAAATGGTGATTTGAACCATGATGAATGATAACAAATTTGAATGAAGTTTGAATCAATGCTTGGATGATACTTGAATTAAGACTTGAACAAACCTTACTACTTGTTTCAGGTGAACAAAACCTCCAAACTTGCATGCTTTAGCCAATTTTAAATCCATTGAATGAATCGACTTTAATCCACGACATTAATCCATACCAATTCAATTCTTTAATCCCCATCAATCTTGTATAACAAACATAAGAGAATCAACACGACTTGATCTTAATGAATTCACAACACCATCCTTATATCGTGCCTTGCCATCCAATGAACATCCATTGAAAATGTTGACAAACCCAAGTATGATAGTATATAAACCCTAATCTTCTTCCTGAAGTATATGTTAAATGAAAACAAAACTTATCATCAGGGATATACAGTATTCTCAGTCAGAATCATCGGTGAGAGAGAAATAAGTCTTCAATGGTCACCATCACAAACCCTAGCTCCTCAGACCAAGATTTATGAAGGAACACGTTGACGACCCTTGAATGGAAATGGAAATCTCAAAGCCAGAGAAACCCTAATTTCCCAATTCAATGCTTGGAGGAGAAACAAAGGAATCAGCCTTATTCGATATGTGCATCTCAAAACACTATGAAACCCTTAGCTTGCATGATCATTGAACTTTTGAACCTCAGGTTCCTTATTGAATGTAAATGTATGCCATGTTAGTGACCTAATAGAATATACGCAGATGAATGCAAAAGCTTACGCCAGATAAAAGTGAAAGGGTAGGACAAATTTGAGGTATTACACCGATGAAGCGACTTAGTTGATCCCCCTAATTCACAGGGAGAATGACCCCGACATGAACCCAGATGAAGTTCATCCAAAGTTCATGAATCTTCACCCAAAATTCATGAAGTTCATCCGAAGTTCATGAATCTTCATCCAAAATTTATGAACTTCATCAGAAAATTCATCCGTTCCCAGGAAGATTCGTCGGAAACATCATGTCCACCACAAATTTCATACATTCAATCTAAAATCCTAAGATAAATTAATATGATTAAGAGAATCACTTACTTGAAAAAGGATGAATGCTAGAAATTTCTACGGTGGCGATGGCTACGGCGGGGTAGTTAGCAGATGAAAACGAGGCGACGAGAGAGCAAAGTCGAAAATGGCTAAGTAAATTTATTCACTTCCTTTTTATAAGTGTTCCCAACTATACGGGGTGACGTGCGAGGGGTCATAATTACTCAGGCTCTTGGACTGCCCTAGGAAATTATGGCACTTTAAATAGCAGCCACGTGACACGCAAAGTGATGTGTCGTTTTGACCTCCATAAATTTCACACGCGAAGCTACGCACTGACGTTATTCCCAAAGTCTTCATTGGAAAGCACATACTCGACATCATTGTGGTGCCATTCTTACCGACACATAGAAAATACAAACCCGGGGAAATCATCGTGTTTTCCACACAGATGCAAATTCTAAATGGGAACCAGCGTCGAGGCGGGCAACTTGCGAATCTACCGAGGAAGGTCCTTCAAGATAAATTGACCGTACCACACGCACGCCCTAGCCGACAGGTAGGAGAAAATGGTCATGGAAAGTGAACAAGGAGATCGATAGCCTGACGACCACATAATCCCCGACGATTAAACTGTTGAGTAACTCTTCCCCGACGATTCAACTATTGAGAAACTTTTCCCCGACGATTAGGCTAGTCTTAAGTCATCACTCTTGTTTAAGAGCAATGACTTAGGGGGCTTCTGGTCTGGACGGGCCAACACTTGGCCCTCCGTTTAGCAGACCCAATCCATCGCCCTTACTACGGTCTAGTGGCATCCAGCCCAAATCAATTATCGTTGGGGACTTCCTCACATGTCCACTAGGGATACATGGCCAATAGTTATTCGTAACCACCACCATCCTGTCCACTGAAAATAACGGGTCCAATTTCCCTATTATTTCGGGGCAGTTGACTAGGGAGGAGGTCATGTGGTGGACTCCACTACTCACGTAACCCTGGCAGTCTTTGTTATTGGGCCTAACCATCTAAACCAATACATGGATCTTGTCCCATCACTGGGGGCTATAAACACGCTCTCACGTGAGAGGGTCATGTATTCATTCGTTCACTCTTCAAGTACTTGCACTCTGATTGTCTCTATTCTTACTTTGGCAATAAAGTATCTTGCAGGTACCCCCATTCACTTTAAACCACCATTCAACTCAAAATTATGCGCCATCGACGATCTATTCTGATAAGATATGATCAATTTTAAAAAATTAAATGATTTAAAATATCATTTTTAAAATTATGAGACCAAAATAAACTCCAACTACACGATGCTACACAAAAATTTGTATCAAGTCTATTACTACATATTTTATTGAATTTATGTTTTTTTAAAATATTCCTATATCATAAAGTAATTGAGTTAAGCCATTTTTTGCAATTTAAATAAATCTTAAGTTTTTAGGAAATATTATAAAATGTCTACGAGCACTCTAAATATCAAACTAAATCCCATAGTAAAATATAAGACCAATTGATTAAATTAACCTAAGCTATGAGGTGAACTAAATTAGGTAACATGTTTCTTATGATTTTGTTGTTTTCAAAACAGAAAGAGTTGGCATCCAACATTTGAAAGTTATGGTGTTATAACTTACAACACCCAACCATATTTCACTACAAACATTTTCTTCAAACACTAGAAGTTGAACCAATAAAAACCTCAGATTCCTCTTTAAGCTAGTTCTCCCAACCACCCTATATTCTAACTCTATATAAAGTCACACGCTATCCCTTTGTTTCTCATAAAATCTCAAACTAAATGCTCTTGCTATACACCTCAATTAGCTCTTACAATTCATTAAGCTATGGCCTCAATGAAAATCTTCATCACAACTTTACTTCTTCTTAACTTTTCAAGCATAACCTTAGAAGCTCGCAATCTTTTGCAAATAATCACTCACGACGTGACATAGTTGGTCGAATGCTTAAATGGTCCTTAGAACTGTCAGAGTTCGACATCCAATATGAGAGCCGAAAATCCCTCAAAACGCATGCACTGGCCAATTTCGTCGCAGAAATGAGCACCGTTGAGCCTCTTGTAGAAGGAGCCCGAAAGTGGACCATCTTTGTAGATGGAGCGTCCAGTTGGACAGGGAGCGGAGAAGACATCCTCCTTGATAACGAAGATGGTATCGTAATCCTCTCGATTCGCTCGTTTTATATTTCTCGGTGTCAAATAACCAAGCCAAATACGAAGCGCTACTCGCAGGGCTGAGGCTGGCCAAGTATTTAGGCGCCCAGGAAGTACAAATCTTCACCGATTCCCAACTCGTCCGTCCCAAGTACGGGGAGAGTATCAGGACAAGAATGATAGCCTCATTGAATACTTGAACCTGGTAAGAGAAAAAAATTAAAAATTTCGACCACGGGGAAATCAAACATGTTCCCCACGAACAAAACACTCGAGCTGACATACTCTCGAAACTTGCGAGCACAAGGAAGAAGGGCGGAAACAAATCTGTCATCCAAGAATCCCTTTCCCACCCGAGCATCGAGATACCCGCTTCTTCGCTCGACATAAACGCCATTAGTGACAATACCTGTTGGATGACCCTGGTGTTCAATTACGTCACCAAATGGGAACTACCATCCGACCAAAAAGAGGCCAGCGCAACAAAATGCTAAGCTTTCTCTTACATTTTGGTCGAACATAAACTGTATAGGCGGGGATTCTCCATCCCTCTACTAAAGTGCGTTGGGGAAACTAAAGTTCCCGACATTTTACAGGAAATCCACGAAGGAATCAACGCCTAACACCTAGGCGGGAGGTCCTTGGCATGAAAGGCACTGTGAGCAGGATATTACTGGCCCACGATGCAGTAGGACGCTAAAGAGCACATCAAAAAGTGTGATAGATGCCAACTCCACACGAATATGCACCTGACATTTTCACATAAGCTCAAAACATTGTCTTTCCTGTGGTCTGTAGCCTGGTGGGGAATGGACATCCTCGGCCCCTTCCCCCAAGGATCATACCAGAACAAATTCCTAATCGTCGTCGTCGATTACTTCACTAAATGTATAGAGGCCGAAGCCCTCACCAAAATCACGTCACACAATATTCTTTGTTTCTACAAAAGAAATGTGCTTGCCCGGTTCGGGGTACCACAAACACTTGTCATTGACAACGGGACACAATTCACTGACAAGAAATTCCAAGATTCTGTCGTTAAGCTCGGAACCAAGCAATATTTCATATATGTTGAGCACCCTCAAACAAACGGGCAAGCAGAGTTCGTGAACATGGTCATCTTGCGAGGACTTAAGCGCATATTAGGCGAGGCAAAGAGGGGTGGGTCGAAGAGCTCCACAATGTGCTATAGGTTTACAGAATGATACCCCAGATAACTACTAGGGAAATACCTTTCCGACTAACATACGGTACCGAGGAAATCATCCCCGTAGAAATCAGGGAGCCATCTAGGCAAACTGAATCCCCTCTCCACGAGGAGATAAATGGCGAAGCCTTGAGGGAGGAGCTTGACGTGGTCGAAGAAATTCGGTCGGGAGCATCTCTTCGTGAGGCCAAATTAAAACAACAGATAACTCTACGACATGAAGCCAACGTCATAAAACGCGAGTTCCAAGTCGGTAGACTAGTCCTACAGAGAAATCAGAAGGATTCCCGTGAAGGAAAGCTAGCCGCCAACTGGGAAGGCCCCTACTGCGTCTACGATAAGACGAGCAATGGATCCTACTACGTCGAACACCTGAATGGGAAACAACTACCTCGACCTTGGAACGCTGACAAGCTAAAACAACATTTCAGCTAAGTCTAATGCAAAACCCAGGGCTTAACAGTCGACCAGACCTCTCCGACAAAGATAGATATTACTCGACCATAAAAGCATGTTGAGGTGCGAACATTATATCCAACCCAAAATGAAAGGAGGGTCTTTGCTCATTGGACGAGTAGAAATTTAGCCCGACGGGAATACCTCGATTGAGCTCCTCCAGTGTTGTACCAAAGAGGCAGAACACCCAGCCTGCAATGGGACTGTTCGCGGCGCGAGAATAAGGTCTCGAACGAGACCTTAGCCTCGTCCCAATGGAATCCATATATGTATCCCTAACACATCTCCATACATTGTCAATAAACAGGTCGAGCACGAACTCCCACACTTATACAAAATGAATATGACAAGCTAGGTAAATCATTCAAAAAAGTCAACCACAAAGGCTGGCGTTGTCCATATATTACGTAAAGAGGGGAACACATGCCCAAACTAAAGGCAGATATACAAACACCAGGCATAACCCCTTGTCCATACATTAAAGAAAAATTTGGCATGCAGGCCGGGTAAATGCATGCACATGCAGGCCCAAAACTCAAACTAGTATTCACGTCCATCCTCTTCATTGTCCGAATCCTCTTCGGGGTAATCATTGGGAGGAGGAATTATCACCCCATTAACCACTTGTCTAAAAGGCATGGTACCTCTGGTCACGAGCTTGACCTCGACATTGACAGTTTTAAGTTGCTTCACAGTAGTATTGAAGTTATACCCAAGAGTGTCCACCACGTCCTGCTCGAGCTGACCAACCTGGGCAACCAACTCTTTCCTAGTCTGAAGGGACTTCTCCTCAACGATTTCCTCATCGGCAGGCGCAACGACCCCCTCCAACTTATTTACCAGAGAAGTCAGTCTTTCGTTCTCTTTGGTCATGGTATCCACTTTCTATTTTAGGTCATCCAACTCCGTGAAGAGCCCGACTTGGATCTCATATTTTGCCTGATGATCAAGAAGATCGTTCTTCAGCTTTTCATTGTGCCCTTTCAGCTTGGTGATCCAGGCATTCGATTTTTCGAGAGCACCCCGTGAGGACGTCTCTGCATCATTTAGGGTCAAGGCAGTCTCGAGAACCCTCATCACGACGGCCATGTCCTTGGATAGGTTCTTTTGCCAGGTCTCTTTGTCCGCGGATGAAATGGTTTTCCTTTCCCCTTCATGAAAACCTAGGGAGTTATCCTCTCCAAAAATATCGCGGTTGAGGTAACAGGGAGGCAACACGAAGGACTCTCCAACATTTTTGCCTTTATCTGAAAAGACCCCACGCTCGGGACCTTCCTCGCGCATCCTCTTCACGGGCTGTTTAGGGGGAGAGAGTTGATCACCTCGAGGAGAAGAAGAACCACCAATAGGGGCTTCAAGTTTGGCTTGTTCCTGGATTTGAGCAGCACGCCCTTTAGGCAACTTTAGGCCACCCTTGCCCCTCAACTTGAGCAGATGTTCCTAAAAATTTCCATTCGACATGCAATCCAAAAAGGGAGACAATTAGTCTACAAAACAAAACAAACAAAATATTTATTACAGGCACGCCCCCTACCTAGGAGTCTTAAAGATTCTTCGTTAGAAGAACAGCCGAGGAGTGCTTTCATTTTTATCAACCGAGAAACATATACATACTCCCCTTCATAATCAAAAATAAAGTTGTTGTCTAGGTCCACACATTTGGCAGGGGAGAAAATCTTAACATAGGTCGCTAGTTTATCATATGCAAGCCTATCCTGGGCATCTAACTCCTCGGGCTTTACTGCATAATATTCTGGATTCTGCTCGAAATGCTTCCACTGCCATTCGAGGGGAAATTTCGCCCTTGGCTTTGTCACTTGTTGACCATCCTCGATCTCGACTGAGAAATCATATTAAAAATCCACGTATGCCTGGGAAATGGGCTTTATGACAAAGTACCTTTCCTTGAAATGAAAGACAGATTCCAGGTACGGTCGGATTAATTTCCCGAACTATTTGAACGACACCCAAGCCTGAAGGTCGTCGACAGCCTGCCACTGGAGATGGAAGATGCAGAAAAATAGGGTCAAGGTGGCACTGATATTAAGGTATTGGAAGATGATCTCAAATGCCCGCATAAACGTGAGCACATTCGGATGGAGTTGAGAGGGTTCCAAGTCCAGCCACTTGAAAACCCACACTTAAAAATCAGTAAAAGGCATGCCCATCCCCGCTTATTTAAAGGAAAACTCATACATGGGGGAGCGTTTACCCATGAAGGCCGAGCAGATCCTTTTGTTCTTGTGTGGAATAAGGAGAGACCAGGAGGCGGGGATATCATATTCCCTTTACTCGACGATATTGAACGCGTCGGAGGCATCATGAACAAACCGAGACATCATATTTCGGGGTTTAGGCGCAACCCAATCTATGGGGTTTCCCGTGCCTACATTTTCCTCGCCATTAGACTCAGGCAAAAAAACTTATTCGACTGGTTGAGCCATATTACCAAAAAAGCAAGGGAAAACAGTGAATTCCACATCATCAAATTCACCCTTCCACCGCAAGTCAAGTGAAAGGGCGAGGAGCGCCTCGAGGGTAGGTCCTCGACTCAAGCCCTTGATGGAAACGCGAAAGGAAGCGACGTCCTCATAAGTATAAAATCGCGCCAAGGCGTTTCCCCGATGAAGCGACTTACTTGATCTCCCCAGTTCACGGGGAGAATGACTCCGACATGCACCCAGAAAATTCATGAAGTTCATCCAAAGTTCATGAATCTTCATCCAAAATTCATGAACTTCATCGAAAAATTCATCCGTTCCCAAGAAGATTCGTCGGAAACATCATGTCCACCAGAAATTTCATACATTCAATCTAAAATCCTAAGATAAATTAACATGATTAAGAGAATCACTTACTTGAAAAAGGATGAATGCTGGAAATTTCTACGGTGGCGGTGGCTACGGCGAGGCAGCTACCAGACGAAGAAGAGGCGATAGGAGAGCAAAGTCAAAAATGACTAAGTAAATTTCTTCACTTCCTTTTTATAAGTGTTCCCTACTATACAGGGTGACATGCGAGGGGTCATCATTACTCAAGCTCTTGGACTGCCCTAGGCAATTATGGCACTTTAAATAGCAGCCACGTGACACGCGAAGTGATCTGTCGTTTTGACCTCTAGAAATTTCACGCGCGAACCTACGCACTGACGTTATTCCAAAAGTCTTTATTGGAAAGCACATGCTCAACATCATTGTGGTGCCATTCTTATAGACACATAGAAAATACAAACCCGGGGAAATCCTCGTGTTTTCCACACAGTTGTGAATTCTAAATGGAAACCCACGTCGAGGCGGGAAACTTGCGAATCTATCGAGGAAGGTCCTTCAAGACAAATTGACCGTACCACATGCACGTCCTCTCCGACGGGAAGGAGAACACGGTCATGGAAAGTGAACAAGGAGATCGATAGCCTGACGACCACATAATCCCCGACGATTAAACTGTTGAGCAACTCTTCCCCGACGATTCAAATATTGAGCAACTTTTCCCCGGCGATTAGGCTGGTATTAAGTCATCACTCTTGTTTAAGAGTAATGACTTAGGGGGCTTCTGTTCTGGATGGGCCAGCATGTGGTCGTCTGTTTAGCAGGCCCAATCCAGCGCCCTTGCTACGGTCCAGTGGCATCCAGTCCAAATCAATTGTCGTTGGGGACTTTCACACGTGTCCACTAGGGAAACATGGCCAATAGTTATTCGGAACCATCACCATCCTGTCCATTGAGAATAACGGGTCCAACTTCCCTATTATTTCGGGGCAGTTGACAAGGAAGGAGGTCACGTGGTGGACTCCACTACTCACATAACCCTGACAGTCTTCGCTATTGGGCCTAACCATCTGACCCAATACGTAGATTTTGGATCATTGCTGGGGGTTATAAATATCCTCTCACATGAGAAGGTTAGTTATTCATTCATTCATTCAATCTTCTAGTACTTGCGCTCTGATTGTCTCTATTCTTACTTTGACAACAGAGTACCTTGCAGGTACCCCCATTCACTTTAAACAACCGTTCAACTAAAACTTGTGGACCACCAACGATCTATTCTGATAAGATATGATCAATTTTAAAAAATTAAATAATTTAAAATATCATTTTTAAAATTATGAGACTAAAATAAACTCCAATTACACGATACTACACAAAAAAAATGTATTAAGTCTATTACTATATATATATATATATATATATATATATATATATATATATATATATATATATATATATTATTGAATTTATGTTTTTTTAAAATATTCCTATATCATAAAGTAATTGAGTTAAGTCATTTTTTTTGCAATTTAAATAAATCTTAAGTTTTTAGGAAATATTATTAAATGTCTACGAGCACTCTAAATATCAAACTAAATCCCATAGTAAAATATAAGACCAACTGATTAAATTAACCTAAGCTATGAGGTGAACTAAATTAGGTAACTTGTTTCTTATGATTTTGTTGTTTTCAAAACAGAAAGAGTTGGCATCCAACATTTGAAAGTTATGGTGTTATAACTTACAACACCCAACCGTATTACTTATTTCACCAAAAACATTTTCTTCAAACACTAGAAGTTGAACCAACAAAAACCTCAAATACCTCTTTAAGCTAGTTCTCCCAACCACCCTATATGCTAACCCTATATAAAGCCACACACTATCCCTTTGTTTCTCATAAAATCTCAAACCAAATGCTCTTGCTATACACCTCAATTACCTCAATGAAAATCTTCATCACAACTTTACTTCTTCTTGTTAGCTTTTCAAGCATGACCCTAGAAGCTCGCAATCTTTTGCAAACAATCACTCCACCAAATTTTCCAAGCATTCCCAATTTTCCAAAACCAACATTGCCACCTTTTCCTTCAATGCCAACCCTGCCTCAAGGCAACGTTCCTCCATTGCCTACCATCCCTTCTCTACCTAAGCTCACCATGCCACCACTTCCTAGCATTCCTACTAATCCAACTCTCCCATTTCTCAACCTTCCTACAATCTCAACCATCATATCCTCCATTCCCTTCTTCTCTCCACCTCCTTCAACCTCTTCCCCTTAAAGTCTTTTTGCATGTTCATTTGGTTATTTTGTGAGAAAGTATTGCTTGAGGCCATGATTGATGATAGTATCATTGTTGCATGGTGTGTGAAAAGTCTATCTATTTTTATTTATAATTTATTTATGAATTTGACATTATTGTTTGTACTTTAATTTATCTTATAGATATTGGATTATTACACATTTAAATACAACAGTGTTGTCTTTCTTCTTCCTTTGAAGTCATAATCTTATTATAGCAAGGAATAGAACTATCCCGTCATTATCTATACATAATGGAGAGAAACAGAGAAATTGGAACAAAATAGAGAAACTTCCTTTACAATTTAATAGTATATATATATATATATATATATATATATATATATATATATATATATATATATATATATATATATATATATATATATATATATATATATATATATATATATATATATATATATATATATATATATATATATATATATATATATATATATATATATATATATATATATATATATATATATATATATATATATATATATATATATATATATATATATATATATATATATATATATAAATAAATGGTTGATGCATGAAAAATAATTTACAATTTTATTGCATAACTATTAATCTCAAATTTAAATAAAATTGGTTTAACAAAATGAAATTTTAATATTTAGTAATAAAGAATGAACAATAATAATTGAAATTGTCTCGATACGATTCTGATACAATTTTAAATTAGAAGAATTGTAAATTTATATTATTATTTTTTATAAGGAATTATAATGTAAATTTATATTATGATAATTTAAAAGGTTTAGAACGAAAATGAAATTACGTTAGAAGTGAGTGACGAATTGAATAATAACTTTTTTGGGGGGTGGATCATCTGAATGAATGGTGTCTTTGATATGTTTCCGATATTGGGCAGTTTTAATAGCTTAGTTTGGATTGAGTCTCGGCCCGGTTTAATACTTAACTCAATATAAAGAGAATTTATTTCTTTATCCTTATATCTTTTTAGTTATTTTCGGCGAAATTCCATTTTTATTTCTAGAATTCAGAGATGTATTTTTGAATGCACTAAATTTTATTTTTTTTTGGATGATTTCGGAGATGTATTATCGAGGTTACGTAATATTGTTTTTTTGAGGTGAATTTGGAGATGTATTTCCGAAGATATCTAATGAACATTTTCAGAAATACATTTATGAAATAAACACTGACTAATATGCAAAACAAAAACATTAAAACATTGACATTGAAACATAGAGAAAACAAAACAAAAATATTGAAACATGGATATAACACAGAAGTTGAAACATTGATATTACATAGATATTACATAGATATTACATAAACAATAATATAAATTTAACATTGAAAGTCGAAATTACGTAGATATTGAAGCATAAATTTAACATTACATATTGTTATAAACGGGTAATTGAGGACGTCGCAACATTTTGATAACATCTTCAGCGGATCTCTGAATTTTGGCATCCAATTCGATCAGACCTGTTCTGGACTGGGCCCACCTTGGCCCAAAGTGCAAATAAAAGGCCTAGATCCAAGCAGCTCCTCGGGGAATGCTCACAGTCGGACTATCACCGAATGTCCCCGACCATAGACTACAGCTGCAATGCCCGCCGTTACCCTCGACGAGCAGCGTCTCCGACCAAGGGAACTCCAGCTCGAGCCCAGCTCGAGCACCCTCCCCGTAGGGCAGATTCTGTCCACTCTAACCGTTATGGAGTCCTCAAAGCTCCGGAAAGACCGCGTCATCGTTCCTCCTCATTCTTCGCAGAGCATCATCCAGGAAGGGGACCACGTGTGGGTTCCCACTACACACATAGAACCTGGCAGTTCCTTTATTGGGCCAGTTCTGGTCGGTCCAATAAGGGGACCTTGGCCCAGCGCTGGGGGCTATAAATACCCTTTGTTCCAAGAGGTTCAGGTATCTATCTATCACACACCTATACACTTTTTGCCTGCCCATTCCGTCTCTCATTTTAGCATCAGAGTGTCTTGCAGGTACCCCCCCCCCCATCTCTCCCAAATCCAGTTCGAGCCAGCTGTGACGGTCCAAGTCTGATCCGGTAAGATCAGTGGCACCGTCTGTGGGAACCTAAGCTCCCCCGTCTTACAAGCTTTCAAAGACCAAAGCTAAAAATCATCTTCCATCGTCATGGCTGACCAAACTCGGGAAGACCAGAACATCCGCGTCGTCGATGCCAACAACAACCTCGCAGACAAGAACGGAATCTCCGACAATACCGGCAACCCCGACCATAGTACACTCCCTGGGGGTGCCATCCACGGGCCCTCAGGCCACCGCGACGGGGCCACGGCCTCATCTTCTTCAGTCCCCCCTCCGCTCGAAGAAGACATTACATCTCCCCCAAACCATCTGGTCGCCCAATTCCAGGAGGTCCCTGTCCCCGTTGGGGCAGACGCCACGACCAGAGCACTGTTCGCGGCAATCAACCAAACCAATTACCTCATCTTTGCCCAGGGGGAAAGATTGAGGGCGCTAGAGGACGACAGGAGACCCCCGAGGAGACACAGGAGGCCTCAGACCCTGCCTCCTCGAAGAACAGAGGTACGTCTCCCGTCTCCCCCGCGGAGACAATATAGGGACGCCTCCCGAAGCCCGTCACCCCGACAACCGGGGAGATGACCCCCCTTGGAGAGGGAACCAATCATCGAAGCCGGAGGGCGCAACCATGGCCCTTTACGGCAAGAACGAGGACATCATGGAGACAAGCACGGAAGGACAGAACAACGAGCGCACCGCTCGAGGGACGCCCAGCACAACCATGACCGTCGTGCCCGACAGTACCTCAGGTCCCCGTCCCTTTCCCCAGAGCAAAGTGACGAGGACGACCCCCGCGGTCCCCTGTCACAAGCCATCATGGAGACGCCTATCCCCCCGGGCATGGAGAATCCCTCTCACCTGAAGGAATACAACTGAGTCGCCGACCCGATCGATCATATAGACGGGTTCGAAGCTATGATGCACTACCATAACATTGGGGGACCCATCAAATGCCGGTTGTTCCCCACAACCCTCAGGAAAGCAGCGATGGATTGGTAGAAGGTTCTTGCCCCGAGGTCCATCACCTCGTGGCGAAACTTGAAAAACCAATTCATAAGCTCGTTCACCGCGTCATGGCGACATCCAAAGACCGAAGCGGCGCTCGAGGCTATCGTCCAAAGGCAGGATGAAACCTTGAGAGAATTCATCAACCGCTTCAACCGTGAAGCCATCCAGGTCCCCTGCATGGACCACATGAAAAGATACTTGCTAGAGAGGGGACTCCTCCCCGGCACAGAGTTCAGAAAAGCAGTGGGCATCGAACCGCCCCGAATGTTCGATGCTCTCCTCGAGAAGGCCAGGGCCTACATGGACTACGAGGAAAGGGATACGGCCAACAGAGCCCGTGACCCCAGAACTCGTGGATCCAGTAGCAACCCGCGCCAAGAAGTCATTCCTCCTCGACGGACCGAGGAGAAAAGAAAAGACGACAAACCCCGAGAAGTCCGAGAACAGAGATGACCCTCAGGGCGTTTCACAGAGTACACTCCACTCACAGCTTCCTGCGAGCGCATCTTGGCGGAGTGTGCTAGTACAGATTTCAAGGACGGTGGCGTCAAGCGCCCCCGACCAGCTCCTGCCAAGCCCGGGGTAGACAGGATCAAATACTGTCAGTACCATAGGAGCCATGGTCATCTAACGGAGGACTACGTCCACCTCAAGGACGCCATCAAAACCCTCATAAAAGGGGGGAGGCTCGCCCAGTACCGGCGAAACGACGCTCCTCGTCGCGACGCCCGTGAGACAAGAGAAGCAGAAGACGATGCCTGACCATCTGACGAGTTGGTCCCCATCCAGACCGTCTTCTCCGTCACCAGACTCGGGGACTTTTGCATCCCCGAACACCTGCAAGAGCCATTGTCGATGCACAGCAGATGAGAACCCTTTCCCTCCGCCATGGTCATCAATGGTGGGGGGTTCAACGACCTGATCATAAATTCAGCCAAGAGGAAGCTGGATGAACTGGTCGACTCTGCGCCTCCTCAAACGGTGACCTTCAAAAGGGTGAAAGGTAGATCGGAGCCTATCACCTTTTACCTCGAAGAGCTCCCCGGAGGGGCCTCCAACGCGGTTATTTCGCTGCTAATAAGAGCGAGAATGGCTAACTTTGACGTACACCGTGTCCTCGTCGACGAAGGAAGTTCCGTCGACATGATGTACAGTCAACTATTCCGGACCCTGTAGCTCGATGACTCGCACCTCTCACCCTATGTGGGGTCAGACCTGCAGGGCTTCAACGGCTCGACCTCTAAACCTTGGGGATATGTCGAGCTCATGGTTACCTTCGGCGAGGACACGGCGACCAGGCAGGTCAAGGTACGCTTTCTCGTCATCGACTGCCTGTCCCTTTACAACTGCATTTTGGGAAGGCCAACTTTGGCAGAACTGACCGCGATACCCTCTACTGTCCACTTGAAGATGAAGTTCTACACCAAAAGGGCACGGGTCGCCACCATCCAAGGTAACCTAGCAGCCGCCTGAAGATGTTTCAACGCAGCATCCAAGGGACACGACACGGTCGACACCGGGACAAGGCCCGCCAAGAGACCAGCAACCACATGACCAGAGCCCGAGGAGACAAAGTCCGTCAAGACAGAAGAGCAGAGAGCTCCCCTAAAGGTCGACTCCATAGCCCTGGACACCCGCTTCGACCAGGACGAGCCCTCCAGTGGCGAGCAAGTCCCCCTCCGATCAATTCCCGACGGAGACTTCGAGCTTGTCCCCCTCGACGAGGACGCGAGCAAAGGAGTGAAGATCGGTACCGGCCTCTCTGACCTGGAGAGGAAGCAGATCAAAGCTTGCTTGCGCGAGAATGATGACCTATTCGCGTGGAGCGCTGTAGAGATGCCCGGACTTGACCCCGAGGTCGCCTGTCATCGCCTCGCCATAAATCCATCCGCTAGGGCAGTAGTACAACATAGACGTAGGCAGTCCCCAGAGAAAACGGAGGCTGTTGAAAAAGCTGTAAAAGACCTCTTAGAGGAAAATTTTATTTCTGAAGCCCGGTATTAAACCTGACTGTCAAATGTTGTACTAGTCAAAAAGAATAATGGAAAATGGCGAATGTGTGTTAATTATACCGATCTCAATCGGGCATGCCCAAAAGATGCGTTTCCCTTACTGAACATAGACATGCTGGTCGACAACTCGGTCGATTATAAAATACTGTCGTTCATGGATGCCTATTCAGGCTATAACCAAATCCCAATGGCCGCGAGCGACAAGCATTGCACTGCTTTCATGACCAGCTCGGGCAACTATTACTACAACGTAATGCCCTTCGGTCTAAAGAACGCAGGGGCAACATACCAACGTATGATGAACAAAGTGTTCCACAACCAAATCGGGGACATGCTCGAGGTGTATATGGACGACATGATCGTCAAATCTCGAGCAGATACCGACCATGCAGCTCACCTCAAAGAAGTCTTTGCTCAAGCAAGACAATGTAAGATGAGATTCAACCCTGAGAAGTGCACATTCGGGGTCAAGGCAGGGAAATTCCTCAGTTTTTACTTGACAGAACGAGGAATCGAAGCTAACCCCGACAAGTGTCGAGCCTTCTCCGACCTCCCAACACCCACGTCGAAAAAATCCATACAAGTCATGAACGGCATGCTCACCTCACTATCCCGTTTCGTCGCGAGATCCACTCAGCACACCCTCCCCTTCTTCAAACTCCTTTGCAAGGAGGCAACCTTCGAATGGACCGAGGAATGTGAATAGGCGCTGCGCCACCTAAAACAAAGCCTATCCCAACCACCCTTTCTATCCCGACCAACCTCCGAGGAACCATTGTTCATATACCTGGCAGTCTCAGACGAAGCTGTCAGCGTAACTCTCATTCGCGAGATGGCCGACAGACAAAAACCCGTCTACTTTACGAGCAAAGCACTGCAAGGGCCTGAGGTCAGATACCAACAAATAGAAAAAGTAGCTCTAGCCCTCGTCAACGCGGCGAGGAGATTAAGACATTATTTCCTCACTCACACGATCATAGTAAGAACTGACAAACCAGTGAAACAACTCTTAGGTCGACCCGACATGGCGGGTCAAATGTTGCAGTGGTCCTTGGATCTCTCTGAGTTCGACATTCAATACGAGAGCAGGAAATCCCTATAGGCACATGCCCTGGCCGACTTTGTCGCAGAAGTGACCACCCCCCCCCCCCCCCCCCCCCCCGCAGGGAAAGAGCATAAGTGGACCATCTTCGTCGACGGAGCTTCCAACTCATCAAGAAGCGGCGCGGGGATCCTCCTAGAAAACTAGGAGGGCATGGTGATCGAGCACTCGTTAACCCTCTCCTTTGCAACTTCGAACAACCAAGCAGAGTACGAGGCCTTGCTCGCGGGACTGAGGCTAGCCGAGGACCTAGGGGCGCGTGAAGTACAAATTTTCACAGACTCTCAACTCGTCGCTTCCCAAGTCCAAGGGAGTTACCAGGCTAAAAACGACAGCCTCATTGAATACCTGAACTTAGTCAGAGAACGCATGAGGAATTTCGACCGAGCAGAAATATCGCACGTCCCGCGCGAGCAAAACACAAGGGTCGACATACTTTCGAAGCTCGCAAGCACAAGAAAGAAGGGCAGGAACAAATCCGTCATACAAGAATCCCTATCGCGCCCAAGCATCGAAAGAACCTCGACCCCCGTCGAGATACACGCCGTCGGTGATGCTTCGTGCTGGATGACCCTGGTGTACAACTTTCTGACAAAGGGCGGGCTCCCTTAAGACCGGACAGAAGCGACTGCAACCAAACGACGAGCGTGCTCCTACGTGGTGCTCGAGCACAAACTGTATCGCAGGGGATTCTCCATTCCCCTCTTGAAGTGCATCGACGAATCCACAGTCCCCGAGGTATTACAGGAAATACACGAAGGGATCAACGCCCAGCACATGGGCGGCAAATCCCTAGCAAGGAAAGCCCTACGAGCGGGGTACTATTGGCCGACAATGCAACAGGACGCCAAGGATCACGTTAAGAAGTGCGACAAGTGCCAGAAGCACGCCGACATGCATCTCGCTCCCCCACACGAGCTAAGCATATTGTCATCCTCGTGGCCATTTTCCTGGTGGGGGATGGATATCCTCGGGCTGTTCGTACAAGGGACATACCAAAATAAGTTCCTTATCGTGGCCATGGATTACTTCACGAAATGGATAGAGGCCGAGGCCCTTGCGAAGATCACCTTGCACAACATCCTTCGTTTCTACAAGAGAAACATCCTCTCCAGATTTGGAATCCTAAAGGCGCTAATCACAGACAACGGTACCCAATTCACCGACCACGGGTTCCGAAACTTCGTTGCCAAACTCGGGACCAAACAACATTTTACCTCAGTTGAGCATCCCCAAACCAACGGTCAAGCCGAGGCCGCCAACAGAGTCATCCTGTGAGGACTTAAACCCCGGCTCGGCGAAGCAAAAAAGGGGTGGGTCGAGGAGCTACACAACATTTTATGGGCTTATCGCACCACGCCCCATTCAACGATGAGCGAAACCCCTTTTCGACTAACATACAACACCGAGGCCATCATCCCCATAGAGATCAGGGAACCCTCCAGGCGGAAAGAAATGCCTCTCGATGAGGAAATGAATGACGAGGCACTTAGAGACGAACTCGACCTGGTTGAGGAAATTCGATCAGGAGCAGCCCTGCGCAAGGCCGCTCTAAAATAACAAGTAGCCCTGCGTCATGACAACAAGGTCATCAGACGCGAATTCCAGATCGCCAGCCTGGTATTACGAAGAAACCAGAAAGACTCTCGCGAAGGGAAATTAGCCGCGAACTAGGAAGGATCCTATCGCATTCATGGCACCACAGGCACCGGGGCATATTACCTCGAGGAGCTAAATGGAGAACCGTTACCGCGACCCTGGAACGCTGCTAAGCTAAAACAGTACTATAGATAAAGCCCTCAAACACTGAGGACTTTCGCTGTTGAACATCCACCTTTAGTCAACAAAGGGAAATGTCTCGACCACGTAGACAGGCCAAGGTACGGGCCCGATCTACACCCAAACGAAATAACATCGTTCAGCCAACGAGGTCGAACGACAATGCTCGACAGGGACACCTCGATCGAGCTCCACTGTTGAAGTACCCACATGGCAGAACACCCAGCTCGCGATGGGCAGTTCACGCTGCGGGCATACGACCTTGATCTAGGTCATACGCTCGACATGCGGGCTCCATTCCGCACAACCGACGCATTTCGAAGTACGTCGAACCATCAAAGGGGTCGAAAGGATATCTCTGCTCGAGGACATAACTTAAACAAAATATTCATCATAAAAGTAACAGTCGAACATTAGCCTAGATACGAGCAAGTTAAGGGGAAATAAACATCCATTAAAAAAGTTTATGCACAAGACAAGTTAATAGTGAACCGACCAAAAAGGCCGGCGATGTTCGAGGTTACAAGCCATGGCACAAAGACCAAAATAAATCAAGAAATTAGCACGGGTACGCAGGCCCCAAAAAATGAGCACGGGCACGCAGGCCCCAAAACAAATAAAAACCAATACGCGGGCGCGCAGGCCTGAACAAAAACTTGACGCTAAACGTCCCCAGGACTACCGGCATCTACTCCAGGAGACTCGGGAGGAGGCACGACCTGGTCATAATAATCTGGGACAGGAACCCGACCCCCTCGGTGTTCATGCCCAGATTCAGGACGGAGAGCTGGCTGATCGCGGCCTCGAACCCATCAGCTAAGGCACCGACGCAATCCGACTCGAGAAGGTGGATTCGTGCAACCAAATCCAAACGGGTTCGTAGAGAGGCTATCTCCTCTGGCTCGTCGTCAGCAGGAAACATAGCAGCTTTTAGCTCCTAGATTTCCTTGGAAAATCGTTCGTTGTCACTCTCCAACCGTTCCTTGTCAAGTTGGAGGCAATCCCTCTCCTCGACAGCCTTCACAGTCTTTTCCTTCTCCCCCTACAGCAGGTCGGCTTGATCGCGAAACATCTCCTCGGACCGCTCGAGGGCCGCCTTTAACTTGTGAGATTTGGCAGCGAAAGCAGCCTTTTCTAATTCTAACTCCCTAACACGGCCCGAGGAATCTGACCCTTCCTCGGCAAGGACCACGACCATCTCAGCCATCTTCACCACCCCGACCATGCTGGCGGCAAGGTGTTTCCTCCGGTCTTCTTTGTCAAGCCATTTAATAGTCTCGGCCTCATTATCAATCTCCGACCTGTTCGCAGCCCGACTCCTCCGGTCTTCGAAGGCCCGCGCAGCTACGGACTCGTCACCAATCTCCGACCTGTTCTCAGCCCGACTCCTCTTCCTGGTAACCAGCTCGGTGGGTTGCTCGGCATCAGGAGAGCCCGAGGACCCACTGGACACATCTCCCCCCGAACTGGCTGGCGGGCCCATCCATGTGGCTTGCGGTGCCCTCACTAGCCTCTTGTTTATCTTTTTGTCTTGGGTTAGCTTCAATAACCTTTCTCGTCGTTCAGCCATATGACCTGCAAAGAGGAGCGAACCCTGGTTAGCTACAAGCGAGCAAAAATAATAAAAAATAGGATGAAACGATAAGGACGGAAGCGAGAAACCTAGCAGATCTACGGCTTTCCCGTAGGATTAGCACTCGACGAGCGCCTTGGTGTTGATGGGACGCGCCTCGAACGTCGGGTACCCATCCTCATCAAGAATGTGTTCCCCCTCCCTCGTGACCCACCAGGAGGGGAAGAAGCTATCAACAAACTTGTAAATTACAGCATAGGCCTCCTCATCCTCGGCACTCATGCTCCCCGCGGGGGTGTGATAGTGCCCGGTGCCATAATCGTAATGACCCGAGCACCAATGGATCGGGAACTTGGAGATTCGCTCGACTGCGGGACTGCCCTTGGCATCCACGAGGGGCTCCCCGTTTGCGTCGACCACCACAGTTTCCGATTCGAATAAAGAGTCCAGGGCAGTTTGGGTGATCGGCTACAACACATACCATTTATCTTTGAAATCCCTTACTGAGTCCATGTACATCCTGAACAGCCTCTTCAACTGTTTTAGGGATACCCAGTTATGCTTGCCTCCTCGAGACTGACGCTGTAGATCAAAGACCCTGAAGAAAAGGGGAATCGTCACCCCCAATTCTCAAGAAGCGGCAGGTCAGCTCGAACGCCCGAAGGAAGGCGATCGCATTAGGGTGAAGCTGTGAGGGGGCCAAGTTCAGATAACTAAATACCCCGACTTGAAAGTCACTAAAGGGCAGCCTAAGACCGAGATCCCTGAACACAATCTCGTACATAGGGAATGCATACTCAGTAAACTCCGAGCAGATACGTGCATCAATCGTCGGCCTCATTATTATAAAGTTCTTTTGAAAACCCGGCTGAGTGCCACCATGCTCGACGACAGTATAAGCACGCCGACTATGACGGCAGTATGCCGAAGCAATCCCCCGGGGCTCGGCATCGACCCAGTCCAACATAGGGTCGTCGATGGTGTCGACTAATGTAACATTCTCTTTGGTACTTGTTTCCTCGATGTCAGGATGCCTCGAGGATTCCAGATTATCATACATTTACCTGCAAAGCATAGGAAACCGGTGAATTTGACAGCAAATCCGTGTGCTCGCCACAGAGGCGGGGAGAAGTACACAACGATCCAGGAATAAAATCCGAACGCGGATACCCCGGCTTCGACCATGCATCAGGGACAACGCGAGCATAACATGAGCGCCCCGAGCGAATCATGAATCACTCGACCGAGTTCCTGACTTCGCCTACCCGACACTAGGATACCGCGAGGAGACTACCCTACACACTTCCTAAAAAGATGAACATCCCGGCCAGTTCATAAGTATACCGACTGTTGTACCCCAAAATTTGCCCTCCCATATTTCTCAAAATATTCCAAGAAAAATTCACAAGTCCAACCCGGCGCGTCATATTCAGGTATTCTTTCGCCAAGATATCTCTGATAACATATTCTCAAATTCAGGTTCGGCTCAAGAGATAATTCTTTAAAGAAGGTATCCGAATGTGCGAGTTTTCTTGAAGAAATATGGTGAAAAAATGTGCTGAAAGTGCAGTTTTTACGCGCTAAAAAATTCATAACTTGAAGATCGTGACTCATTTTGAACCCGTTCCGGTGGCCAAAATTCCGTCTTGACATTATCTACGTTTTCATCTCTCACGGCTGGAAGCCAATTTCGATCAGAAGGTCTTCAAAAATGTGGATTTATCAAGTATTTTCGTGCAGAAAATTTGTGACAGAAGTTTATTTGCGTCATGTTCAAAAAATCATAACTTGGTCGATTTTCATCGTATCGAGCTGGTTCCGGTGCCAAAATTTCACAAATTGAGTTGACTACATTTTCACAGAAGGAATTGAGTTCAAACGGTATTCAAAAGGCCTTCGTTTTTTGCTCAGAGTGCGTGACACGCTGAAAATCCTGAATGCTGAATATTATTTCATCTGAGCCGAAACTTCGAAAATTCATAACTCGGTCAATTTTTATCGGATTGGACTCATATTTTTACACAAGGTCACTGACTCATAGATCTACAACTTTGCTTCAAAAGTCGAGACCAAATTATGCACCGATCAATACCAGTTTTTTATTGAAGAACGTGTCAGAGTCGACACTGGAGCCCAAAATAAGTCTGTCTGAGCTGAAACTTCAAAAATTCATAACTAATTCACCGTTTATCCGATTGAGTCGATTTTCGGACAGGAGTTAGTTCTCGATGTCGGCTACATTTTGTTTTCACATTTCAACTTCAAAAAATGCACTTAAGTCCCTGCGATTTAGCCTGGAAAGTGACGAATTCAAGTGAATATTGGAGGCCCAATTGCACATTCAAAGCCCATTTTCTTTACCCTAATTTCCACTATATAATCACCTTCTTGTCACACAAACCAGAGGAGGAAAAAAGGAAACAGTTCAGGCAAAAAAAAGAAAAAAGAGGGAAGAGAAAAAGAGAGAAAAAACCTTGCCACAACACTGTTGGAATATCAAACTCTTTCAAGAACCCTAAAACCTTGAAATCCTTATTAGAAATCCCTCTCTCACTACAAACAAGCCATCTCAGTTACAAACCAACATCTTATTACTTCTTCAGTAAGGGTAAGGCTGGCTTGATCTCCATGATCCAAAGGGCATAAAAGCATTCATGTCACTACTTTTCCAGTAAGGGTAAGGTTGATTTGATCTCCATGATCAAAAGGGTATAATCATTCATACATGCCATATTGTGGCTAAACATTAAATTTCTTCATATACTGGCTTTATTTGCATTTTATGATTTTATTTGATGTGTTTGTGAGATTCAACACTGCAGATTTAGACAGGATCCCAGGCAGGTTCATTAAGGAACGTTGAGGCCAAAAGCCAAATGGCCAAAAGCCAAAAGCCAAATGGCCAGACTAGAAAAACTTATGCATGACACCAATACATGGCGAGGCAGACATTAAGCCAGAGATTAAGGGAACGTTGAAGCCAAAAGCCAAAAGCCAAAAGCCAAAAGCCAAAAGCCAATTGGCCAAAGTAGAACAACTTATGCATGAAACTCAATCCAATGGCCAAAGAATGCAGACCACGGTACTCAGGAGTCAATACCTCAAAAAAACCTCCCTTTGGGTCTGAATACCCCCCATGGTTTGCACATTTTTATTTTTTTATTTTATTTTCCTTTTTATTCTTTTAATTGTTTTCAATTGTTTTCAATTGTTTTCTTTAATTTCATAAATTAATTTTCATAAAATATAAAAACAATACAAAAATCAGAAAAAGACAAAAATAAATATTTTTATTTAAATGTTATTTTTTTTGTAAATAAATATCATTAATTGGTTTAGCTTTTTAAAATTAGGTTCAATTCAAATATTTTTCATAATAAACTTAAAAAGGGTAGAATTAGGGTTTTAAGTATCTTTCATTCTTTTTCTTTTAATTATTAATTATTAATTATTATTTTTGTAAATACTTGCAATTAATTAATTAGAGTTAATTTTAGGTTAAAGTTTAATGCTTTTCTTAATAAATAAAAAAAAAACTAGAATTAGGGTTAATTAATATTTTAATTTCATTTAATTTCTTTAAAGGGTCCAACGCCCTCGCTTTCAATTTCAATTCAATTCGCGCATCTTTATTCCTTCTTTTAAATATTTATGTAATTCTCCCAAAGCCATGTAACTCGGACATTTTATATTTCTCGCACTTTAGTTCTTTATTTTTTGTCAAATCGGGTCCTGGATTTTAATTTGGCGATGTGGACCCGCGCCTTTGTAATAGTTTAGGAACTTTAATTTCCGCAACTTTTTTAACTGTTAATAATTGCATGCAAGAATGAATGTCTAAATAAAAACAAACGCATAGATCACCTTGACATGAATAAGACAAAATAACTGAACATGACACACAAATCACACACCACCCCTAGGGTACGCCTCACTGTTGCCTTGCCTCGAAAGGTGATCGTCGAGTAGAGGATGTCTTAGTAAGTCCTCATGATCCGGGAACCTGGCATGAGGGTAGCTTCTAAGGTGTCTTCCTATTGCTCTGGTGATCACCATGTCCCGAACCTCGAATTGACCCGAACACCTCCAACGGTGGTGCTACCTACCTCTCAATGGTGGGATGGCACTACTTTTAAAGGACATTTACACAGACGAATTCCTTAGGGTAGGTAGACGACTCATGGATACTTGCTCTCTTCAAAACAAACTGAAATCTTTTCACACCAACACTTTTCAAAAGCTTTCAAAGCAAATTTTTTCAAACACTCTGACGTACGAGTCGATCTGAAATTTTTCAAAGAAACTTTTTCAAACCCACATTGAAAAGCAAACAAAACATTTTGAAAACACAATGAGCAAGTATCTAAGAGCCCATGGATAACCATGGATAGAAAGGGTGCTAACACCTTCCCTTTCTATAACCTACCTCCCGAACCGAGAGCAATCTCTTTAAGGAATTTTTCTGTGCTTTTGTCCTTTCCATTTGGAGAAAATAAAAGACGGTGGCGACTCTTGCTTCCGCGACATTTCGCGAACCAGCGTTAAACAATCAGTTCCAGATCCACCGATCACAGAACTGGCGACTCTGCTGGGGACTAAACTTAAAGTGAGGTGTACCTTAGGGATAGTTCATAACTGTGTTTTCAATTGCTTTCTTTGCTTGCTTTAAATTGTGGGACTGTCTCGGGAGTTCTATAGATCCTAACCCGGATCTGGGGATACCTTCTTAGAAAGTAGCAACAAGGCTGTGAGGGAACTGTGCGGGGTATACCGACATGGTTGAAACAGTCTGCTACGTTGATATGGCACTTTGGTGTGTACCGGTAACCCTTGAGTTCAGTCAAGGAGAGTACGGGGCCTCCGCGTGGTGTCATGAAGCATCAACAGACCTTAGGAACCTTAATTGAACTATCTTGGCCTCTTTAGGGTAGTGAGATAACTGACTTTGGTGCAGTCCGAGGTTGGTTGATACTCGATACTACACTCAATTGAGGGTTGCTTTCCTGGAATATTTCGGTCGCCAGTTCAGTGGCTAAATCGGAACGATGAACAATGAAAGCAATCCCGTGATATTGGGATCCTTAGAACCCGGTTACTTCTAATAGGACAGGTTGAGCCCACCAACTTCAAGAGGGTACTACCCAGACCCCATGCTGGCTTAAACCCTAAGGGTTTCTCTTGTGTGACTTGTGTGCCTTTGTACTTGCCTACTTGCATACTTGTTAGCTGACACATGAACTACTTGCAGGTTTTGTTTATAGTCCTTAACTAGGACTCATGACAAGGTTTACCAAATTTCTTGCAGGTTTTGTTTATAGTCCTTAACTAGGACTCATGACAGGGTTTACCAAATTTCTTGCAGGTTTTGTTTATAGTCCTTAACTGGGACTCATAACAGGGTTTACTAGATCTCTTGCAGGTTTTGTTTATAGCCCTTAATTGGGACTCATAACAAAGTATACTGAATTTCTTGCAGGGTTTGTTTATAGTCCTTAATTGGGACTCATAACATGGTTTACCTACATCACCCCATGCATAGCATGACATCATACCATTGCATACATCCTAACCCATTTCAAGGATCTCAAGGGCTTGTGATGCAGGTCATGATAAACCAATAACCCAGCAAGGGGAAAAGGGGATTTATTTTCCTCTAGCCAAGGGTGTCAGGGGCTATGACCCACTGGATATGGTGAGCCTTTGACCCTTGAAGAAGAATTCTCAACAACATGGGTTTCCTTCAATCAAGCTATAAATTCCGATGCTAACAAATTTTCTTGTTTATCCCGCGAGGTCCTTGAAATCATTGCATGCATGTCATACATCTCATTGCATTGCAGGTGTCCCTTTGACATGTTGCTTACCCTTCTTCGCTGTTTATTTCAGCCGATCGTCATGAATCCTGAATCATCAGCTGAGCAGTCCATCAAGGCCCTCCAGGCTCAGAACGCCCAGTTCCAAGGGTTGATCATGAACTTGACCCAGGGGCAACAAGATCTGAAGGCTCTGCTCTTGAAGAAGGAAAAGAAGAAGAAGAGGATTGTTTTGTTCAACCCTAGACACAGATCTGGGGACACCCTACAGCATCAAACTGAGAGGACAACTCCCTCTGTGAGGGAAAGCAGTCACCATGAGAGAAAGGTGCCTAGTCCAGTGGTCTCCGACAACGAGACAGATTTCAACGACGAGCAGTACCCCCCGGCTGAGGATAAGTACAAACAGTTGGAAGACCGGTTAAGTGCTATGGAGATACAAAAGGTGCCTGGCCTGGACTTCGAAGATCTAGGTCTGTCTTCTGGGGTAGTGATCCCGCACAAGTTTAAGGCACCTGCCTTTGCTAAATACGACGGGGCATCCTGTCCTAAATTGCATCTCAGGTCTTACACAAGGAGGATCCAGCCCTATACAGCTAACAAAAACTTATGGATCCATTTCTTCCAAGAGAGCCTTTCAGGGACTCAGCTCGAGTGGTTCTATCAACTGAATGGAGCCAACATCCGTACCTGGGAAGACTTAGCCACTGCATTTTACAAACACTACCAGTATAATGCCGACCTCGCTCCCACGCGTACTCAGCTTCAGGGGATGTCTATGGGTACAGGAGAAGGCTTCAAAGAGTATGCTCAAAAATGGAGGGACCTTGCTGGAAGGGTACAACCACCTCTGACTGACCGCGAGCTCGTCGACATGTTCTTGGGGACCCTGTCTGGTCCATTCTTCAACCACCTAATTGGGAATTCTGCTGCTGGGTTTACAGATCTTGTCTTGACTGGGGAGAGAATCGAAGCTGGTATCAAGTCGGGGAAGATTCAAGAAACCGCACCTGCTGATACTCAGAAAAAGCCCCACAGTGGAAAGAAAGAGTCCAATGCTATACATGGTAAAAAGGGTCGTCATGATGCAGGGGCAATCCAGATTTCTGATCCCACGCCCGTTCAACCAAGGAAGAGCAATAGGCGTAGGATAAAGCATCAAGATAGGAAGTATACTGACATCAACATGTCTTTGTCTCAGGCATTACAGCAATTGCTGAAGGCGAAAATGATCACACTTAAGGATCCTTCTCAAAATCCTGACACTTCCTCTCCCAAGTACAACCCGGGTGTGAGATGTGCCTACCATTCTGACAGTCCTGGACATGACACCGACGACTGTTGGACCTTGAAGAACAAGATCCAGGATTTGATTGACGCCAAGGAGGTCGAGTTTGAACACTGATCCTACACCGAATCATCGAGAATGTCTTTTGTTCATTCAAATATTCAAGTTGTATCTTTCTTTGATTGTTCAAACATTTATTCATGTTAAACATTGTTATCACATTAATGCATCGCTTATGTCTATTTTGAATCAATATATTCGCATTCACTAAATGCAAATTGTTTTCATATTTTTTCTGATGTCAACTCTTGATCTAAAATTCTAAAGCCTCTTGAGGGAGGATGACGAAAACGATACCATAATCTACAGTATGCTTTTGAACAGACCCCGCTGATGAGGTACAGGCATTGTTTCAATCCCTAGACACTGGAGTTATAAGGATGATAATCCCTCGTCAACCCCTCTGAGCCAAAGAAGTAGGAGTTTTTATTTTCGAAATTTAAAACCCTTAATCATAACCTGGGGCAGGGTAGTCTCTCAGTTGATCCAAGTGCATAACGAATGGCACCGAAGAGATCTTTACAAAACGAACAAAGACAGTGATGGTTCAGAACAATCAAAAGGACAGGCAGTCATCATCAAAATTCATAAATGAAAAGCCCAAAAAGTCTAAACCTACAAAGGGGACTTATGAAACTGGGGCATCCCGCTGACTGTAATTCCAAAAAAGGAAACAGTTCAGGCAAAAAAAAACAGGGATAACAAAATCAAAAAGAAAGAGGTCTTACAAACCTCAACAAGAAAGGAATGACTGCCTATTCAAAATAAGTTATCAACATCCGAATCATCACCGGAAAATCAGAGCAAAGACTCAAACAAGGTCTAACGTATGATCAGCTGAGTTTAGGTTTGGAGAACATCACGAAGAGCGGGTGGGTACAAATAATTTGAGCCTTTATCCTTTGTTTCTTAAACCGTGAACCAGGCCACGTTATAACCCTTAAAAGTCCTAGCTGAAGCATGGGTTAGTTCGAAAGCATACTGTACGAAAGGTATCCTGACTCCTTAAGGCTTACGGTAAATACGGAGTTGACATCACGTTTTACAAACAATCATTTGTTTTATAAAAAAATGCATTTTCAAAATCTTCAAGACAGACATAAGCTTTGCATTTTTAACATAACTTTGTTGGCATATGACTTTTTGTTTGAACAGCAGGGAAATCCGCACGATGAATACCTAGTGAACAAAAGTACTTCCAATCAAGGGGCAGACATGACCATGGTCCATCATCTGGGGCAACCCAGTCAAGATTCGGAGAATCTCTCAAAGGTAAAAATGGCCTGGGGCAAATCTCCGCCTGAGTCACTTGGGGCATTTCAATAACGAATCTTGCCTGATCAAACATCTTCTGGTGACAAAACACTTCCAAACAGGGGCAACTCCCTAACATTCTGAGAACACGGACATAGTCGAAAAAAGTACTACGCATAATCAAAGACCCGCTAGGTTGACACACCTAGGCAAAAATAAGGGCTTCCCGACGAACCAAAAGGGTTCGGGCAAAATGAAGGGATGAAATGAAAAAAATCTGTACACCCGGCAAGTCGAAAACCTGAAAAGGCGGCTTGGGCAAAAATGGGTATCCCGGTGGACTGAAAACCCGAAAGGGCGGTCCAGGCAAAAGTTAGGGATTAAAGCGTACGACTATGACCTGTCATCTCGTCACTTGCCTACCAGAGGAAGGTTTGTCCATCAACAACTACCAAGCACCTCCACAGGTATTTTCCTCTCCCACATCAGAAACAGGGGCAATAAAGAGTTGTCTAAGCAATCTGATTGTTCTGTCCTCCAAGGTATCAAGGTAAGTTCCGTTGAAGAACATAACCAATACAGTTCAATACTCCCCCAAGAGAGTCCCATCCAGTTTCCCCAAGAAAGTTGGAATCCATCTCTCCAAGCAGTAAGCTTATCCCTAGTAGATTCTGGAAGCTTATCCCCGCAGAGCACGAACGCGTCTCCCGGCTTTATTCAAAGAGTTATTTCCTCAACAGGATATAACTGGGTTATCCTCAGCCAAAAGCCACGGAAAGAGCGTCCTCGACATAGTTCTTTCCTATCCCCAGCGAAGTCTATTCGCACTTCCAACACAACAAGGGTATCCCCGGAAAGTTATTATCAACAGCTTAACAAAGTAAACCTCTCCCCACAGAGTGTTGCTTCCCAGCATGGTCGCTAGAGTATCTTTTCTCCCCGCAGAATCTTCCATTTGCCAAGTTTATTCCTCAACGGAGTCATCTTCTCCTACCGGTATTCTTGCAGTTATCATCCCCAGCGGAAGCAAAATCTATTCTTCAACATCAGCCCAGGATACGACTTCCCGGCACCCGTCAAGGATTTACTTTCCTAGATGAAAAACACATTCATAAAACGTCACATACATCATTATAGCATGCATAGACGCATCATATCACCCCCAATCTCATCTATTTTTGAGAACATCTTAAAATCAGGCAATTCATGCATTATGACATTGCATACAACTAATTCGTTACTTTTTCAGGAAAGAACGATCAACAGATAAAAGTTTTTACCCGTTGAGGTAGTAATCGCCCAAGGTTCTCTCATCGTCCCGCTGAGGTAGTAATCGTCCCAGATTCCTTCATCATTCTGCTGAGGTAGCAATCGTCCCAGATTCCTTCATCATTCTGCTGAGGTAGTAATCGTCCCAGATTCCTTCATCATTCTGCTGAGGTAGTAATCGTCCCAGATTCCTTCATCATTCTGCTGAGGTAGTAATCGTCCCAGATTCCTTCATCATTCTGCTGAGGTAGTAATCGTCCCAGATTCCTTCATCATTCTGCTGAGGTAGTAATCGTCCCAGATTCCTTCATCATCCTGCTGAGGTAGTAATCGTCCCAGATTCCTCCATCATCCTGCTGAGGTAGTAATCGTCCCAGATTCCTCCATCATTCTGCTGAGGTAGTAATCGTCCCAGATTCCTTCATCGTCCTGCTGAGGTAGTAATCGTCCCAGATTCCTTCATCATATATTTGGAGTAGCAATCGTCTCAGATTCCTTCATCACATCCTTATCAAAAAACCTCCTCTGGTTCAGTCAGATCGACCCTAAGATCTCCCTGATGCTTATCCAGTTGAAGATATTCCAAGGCCTTCTCTGGTTCAGTCAGATCGACCCTAAGATCTCCCTGATGCTTATCCAGTTGAAGATATTCCAAGACCTAGCCTGGTTCAGTTAAATTGACCCTAAGATTTTCCTGATGCTTATCCAGTCAAAGGCCTTCTCTGGTTCAGTCAGATCGACCCTAAGATCTCCCTGATGCTTATCCAGTTGAAGATATTCCAAGACCTTGTCCGGTTCAGTTAAATCGACCCTAAGATTTTCCTGATGCTTATCCAGTCAAAGGCCTTCTCTGGTTCAGTCAGATCGACCCTAAGATCTCCCTGATGCTTATCCAGTTGAAGATATTCCAAGACCTTGTCCGGTTCAGTTAAATCGACCCTAAGATTTTCCTGATGCTTATCCAGTCAAAGGCCTTCTCTGGTTCAGTCAGATCGACCCTAAGATCTCCCTGATGCTTATCCAGTTGAAGATATTCCAAGACCTTGTCCGGTTCAGTTAAATCGACCCTAAGATTTTCCTGATTCTTATCCAATCAAAGGCCTTCTCTGGTTCAGTCAGATCGACCCTAAGATCTCCCTGATTCTTATCCCAGTAGAAGACACCCAAGATTCTCTCAGCGTTCCTGTTGGGGTAGTAATCGTCCAAGATTCTCTTACCATTCATGCTAAGGCAGTAACCATCCCTGGTTCATTCATCACCGTTTGAAACTCCAGACTCAGCTCCTGTAACCAGTCAGGACACATCTATACCAAGCATCTGAAAACCAGTTCTTGCAACGCGTCAGGTACTCTTTTTTCTTTTGCAGGTACGCAAGTTCTCGCTAAGGAATCTCTTACGCGATCAACATCCAGATGGCATCTATAAGCCCATCATCCTATCCAGCAATCTCCAAATGGCATCTATAAGCCCATTCCCCCATCACACTGCTAACATGTGAGCGCAAATTTCTGGGCACTCTAGTGTTCAATCATCTTCCACCTTCGGATTACGAAAGGCACGTCCGCCAATCTGCATCCTCAGGTCTAAGAAGATTGAACAGGGGCAACTGTTGTACCCCAAAATTTGCCCTCCCATATTTCTCAAAATATTCCAAGAAAAATTCACAAGTCCAACCCGGCGCGTCATATTCAGGTATTCTTTCGCCAAGATATCTCTGATAACATATTCTCAAATTCAGGTTCGGCTCAAGAGATAATTCTTTAAAGAAGGTATCCGAATGTGCGAGTTTTCTTGAAGAAATATGGTGAAAAAATGTGCTGAAAGTGCAGTTTTTACGCGCTAAAAAATTCATAACTTGAAGATCGTGACTCATTTTGAACCCGTTCCGGTGGCCAAAATTCCGTCTTGACATTATCTACGTTTTCATCTCTCACGGCTGGAAGCCAATTTCGATCAGAAGGTCTTCAAAAATGTGGATTTATCAAGTATTTTCGTGCAGAAAATTTGTGACAGAAGTTTATTTGCGTCATGTTCAAAAAATCATAACTTGGTCGATTTTCATCGTATCGAGCTGGTTCCGGTGCCAAAATTTCACAAATTGAGTTGACTACATTTTCACAGAAGGAATTGAGTTCAAACGGTATTCAAAAGGCCTTCGTTTTTTGCTCAGAGTGCGTGACACGCTGAAAATCCTGAATGCTGAATATTATTTCATCTGAGCCGAAACTTCGAAAATTCATAACTCGGTCAATTTTTATCGGATTGGACTCATATTTTTACACAAGGTCACTGACTCATAGATCTACAACTTTGCTTCAAAAGTCGAGACCAAATTATGCACCGATCAATACCAGTTTTTTATTGAAGAACGTGTCAGAGTCGACACTGGAGCCCAAAATAAGTCTGTCTGAGCTGAAACTTCAAAAATTCATAACTAATTCACCGTTTATCCGATTGAGTCGATTTTCGGACAGGAGTTAGTTCTCGATGTCGGCTACATTTTGTTTTCACATTTCAACTTCAAAAAATGCACTTAAGTCCCTGCGATTTAGCCTGGAAAGTGACGAATTCAAGTGAATATTGGAGGCCCAATTGCACATTCAAAGCCCATTTTCTTTACCCTAATTTCCACTATATAATCACCTTCTTGTCACACAAACCAGAGGAGGAAAAAAGGAAACAGTTCAGGCAAAAAAAAGAAAAAAGAGGGAAGAGAAAAAGAGAGAAAAAACCTTGCCACAACACTGTTGGAATATCAAACTCTTTCAAGAACCCTAAAACCTTGAAATCCTTATTAGAAATCCCTCTCTCACTACAAACAAGTCATCTCAGTTACAAACCAACATCTTATTACTTCTTCAGTAAGGGTAAGGCTGGCTTGATCTCCATGATCCAAAGGGCATAAAAGCATTCATGTCACTACTTTTCCAGTAAGGGTAAGGTTGATTTGATCTCCATGATCAAAAGGGTATAATCATTCATACATGCCATATTGTGGCTAAACATTAAATTTCTTCATATACTGGCTTTATTTGCATTTTATGATTTTATTTGATGTGTTTGTGAGATTCAACACTGCAGATTTAGACAGGATCCCAGGCAGGTTCATTAAGGAACGTTGAGGCCAAAAGCCAAATGGCCAAAAGCCAAAAGCCAAATGGCCAGACTAGAAAAACTTATGCATGACACCAATACATGGCGAGGCAGACATTAAGCCAGAGATTAAGGGAACGTTGAAGCCAAAAGCCAAAAGCCAAAAGCCAATTGGCCAAAGTAGAACAACTTATGCATGAAACTCAATCCAATGGCCAAAGAATGCAGACCACGGTACTCAGGAGTCAATACCTCAAAAAAACCTCCCTTTGGGTCTGAATACCCCCCATGGTTTGCACATTTTTATTTTTTTATTTTATTTTCCTTTTTATTCTTTTAATTGTTTTCAATTGTTTTCAATTGTTTTCTTTAATTTCATAAATTAATTTTCATAAAATATAAAAACAATACAAAAATCAGAAAAAGACAAAAATAAATATTTTTATTTAAATGTTATTTTTTTTGTAAATAAATATCATTAATTGGTTTAGCTTTTTAAAATTAGGTTCAATTCAAATATTTTTCATAATAAACTTAAAAAGGGTAGAATTAGGGTTTTAAGTATCTTTCATTCTTTTTCTTTTAATTATTAATTATTAATTATTATTTTTGTAAATACTTGCAATTAATTAATTAGAGTTAATTTTAGGTTAAAGTTTAATGCTTTTCTTAATAAATAAAAAAAAACTAGAATTAGGGTTAATTAATATTTTAATTTCATTTAATTTCTTTAAAGGGTCCAACGCCCTCGCTTTCAATTTCAATTCAATTCGCGCATCTTTATTCCTTCTTTTAAATATTTATGTAATTCTCCCAAAGCCATGTAACTCGGACATTTTATATTTCTCGCACTTTAGTTCTTTATTTTTTGTCAAATCGGGTCCTGGATTTTAATTTGGCGATGTGGACCCGCGCCTTTGTAATAGTTTAGGAACTTTAATTTCCGCAACTTTTTTAACTGTTAATAATTGCATGCAAGAATGAATGTCTAAATAAAAACAAACGCATAGATCACCTTGACATGAATAAGACAAAATAACTGAACATGACACACAAATCACACACCACCCCTAGGGTACGCCTCACTGTTGCCTTGCCTCGAAAGGTGATCGTCGAGTAGAGGATGTCTTAGTAAGTCCTCATGATCCGGGAACCTGGCATGAGGGTAGCTTTTAAGGTGTCTTCCTATTGCTCTGGTGATCACCATGTCCCGAACCTCGAATTGACCCGAACACCTCCAACGGTGGTGCTACCTACCTCTCAATGGTGGGATGGCACTACTTTTAAAGGACATTTACACAGACGAATTCCTTAGGGTAGGTAGACGACTCATGGATACTTGCTCTCTTCAAAACAAACTGAAATCTTTTCACACCAACACTTTTCAAAAGCTTTCAAAGCAAATTTTTTCAAACACTCTGACGTACGAGTCGATCTGAAATTTTTCAAAGAAACTTTTTCAAACCCACATTGAAAAGCAAACAAAACATTTTGAAAACACAATGAGCAAGTATCTAAGAGCCCATGGATAACCATGGATAGAAAGGGTGCTAACACCTTCCCTTTCTATAACCTACCTCCCGAACCGAGAGCAATCTCTTTAAGGAATTTTTCTGTGCTTTTGTCCTTTCCATTTGGAGAAAATAAAAGACGGTGGCGACTCTTGCTTCCGCGACATTTCGCGAACCAGCGTTAAACAGTCAGTTCCAGATCCACCGATCACAGAACTGGCGACTCTGCTGGGGACTAAACTTAAAGTGAGGTGTACCTTAGGGATAGTTCATAACTGTGTTTTCAATTGCTTTCTTTGCTTGCTTTAAATTGTGGGACTGTCTCGGGAGTTCTATAGATCCTAACCCGGATCTGGGGATACCTTCTTAGAAAGTAGCAACAAGGCTGTGAGGGAACTGTGCGGGGTATACCGACATGGTTGAAACAGTCTGCTACGTTGATGTGGCACTTTGGTGTGTACCGGTAACCCTTGAGTTCAGTCAAGGAGAGTACGGGGCCTCCGCGTGGTGTCATGAAGCATCAACAGACCTTAGGAACCTTAATTGAACTATCTTGGCCTCTTTAGGGTAGTGAGATAACTGACTTTGGTGCAGTCCGAGGTTGGTTGATACTCGATACTACACTCAATTGAGGGTTGCTTTCCTGGAATATTTCGGTCGCCAGTTCAGTGGCTAAATCGGAACGATGAACAATGAAAGCAATCCCGTGATATTGGGATCCTTAGAACCCGGTTACTTCTAATAGGACAGGTTGAGCCCACCAACTTCAAGAGGGTACTACCCAGACCCCATGCTGGCTTAAACCCTAAGGGTTTCTCTTGTGTGACTTGTGTGCCTTTGTACTTGCCTACTTGCATACTTGTTAGCTGACACATGAACTACTTGCAGGTTTTGTTTATAGTCCTTAACTAGGACTCATGACAAGGTTTACCAAATTTCTTGCAGGTTTTGTTTATAGTCCTTAACTAGGACTCATGACAGGGTTTACCAAATTTCTTGCAGGTTTTGTTTATAGTCCTTAACTGGGACTCATAACAGGGTTTACTAGATCTCTTGCAGGTTTTGTTTATAGCCCTTAATTGGGACTCATAACAAAGTATACTGAATTTCTTGCAGGGTTTGTTTATAGTCCTTAATTGGGACTCATAACATGGTTTACCTACATCACCCCATGCATAGCATGACATCATACCATTGCATACATCCTAACCCATTTCAAGGATCTCAAGGGCTTGTGATGCAGGTCATGATAAACCAATAACCCAGCAAGGGGAAAAGGGGATTTATTTTCCTCTAGCCAAGGGTGTCAGGGGCTATGACCCACTGGATATGGTGAGCCTTTGACCCTTGAAGAAGAATTCTCAACAACATGGGTTTCCTTCAATCAAGCTATAAATTCCGATGCTAACAAATTTTCTTGTTTATCCCGCGAGGTCCTTGAAATCATTGCATGCATGTCATACATCTCATTGCATTGCAGGTGTCCCTTTGACATGTTGCTTACCCTTCTTCGCTGTTTATTTCAGCCGATCGTCATGAATCCTGAATCATCAGCTGAGCAGTCCATCAAGGCCCTCCAGGCTCAGAACGCCCAGTTCCAAGGGTTGATCATGAACTTGACCCAGGGGCAACAAGATCTGAAGGCTCTGCTCTTGAAGAAGGAAAAGAAGAAGAAGAGGACTGTTTTGTTCAACCCTAGACACAGATCTGGGGACACCCTACAGCATCAAACTGAGAGGACAACTCCCTCTGTGAGGGAAAGCAGTCACCATGAGAGAAAGGTGCCTAGTCCAGTGGTCTCCGACAACGAGACAGATTTCAACGACGAGCAGTACCCCCCGGCTGAGGATAAGTACAAACAGTTGGAAGACCGGTTAAGTGCTATGGAGATACAAAAGGTGCCTGGCCTGGACTTCGAAGATCTAGGTCTGTCTTCTGGGGTAGTGATCCCGCACAAGTTTAAGGCACCTGCCTTTGCTAAATACGACGGGGCATCCTGTCCTAAATTGCATCTCAGGTCTTACACAAGGAGGATCCAGCCCTATACAGCTGACAAAAACTTATGGATCCATTTCTTCCAAGAGAGCCTTTCAGGGACTCAGCTCGAGTGGTTCTATCAACTGAATGGAGCCAACATCCGTACCTGGGAAGACTTAGCCACTGCATTTTACAAACACTACCAGTATAATGCCGACCTCGCTCCCACGCGTACTCAGCTTCAGGGGATGTCTATGGGTACAGGAGAAGGCTTCAAAGAGTATGCTCAAAAATGGAGGGACCTTGCTGGAAGGGTACAACCACCTCTGACTGACCGCGAGCTCGTCGACATGTTCTTGGGGACCCTGTCTGGTCCATTCTTCAACCACCTAATTGGGAATTCTGCTGCTGGGTTTACAGATCTTGTCTTGACTGGGGAGAGAATCGAAGCTGGTATCAAGTCGGGGAAGATTCAAGAAACCGCACCTGCTGATACTCAGAAAAAGCCCCACAGTGGAAAGAAAGAGTCCAATGCTATACATGGTAAAAAGGGTCGTCATGATGCAGGGGCAATCCAGATTTCTGATCCCACGCCCGTTCAACCAAGGAAGAGCAATAGGCGTAGGATAAAGCATCAAGATAGGAAGTATACTGACATCAACATGTCTTTGTCTCAGGCATTACAGCAATTGCTGAAGGCGAAAATGATCACACTTAAGGATCCTCCTCAAAATCCTGACACTTCCTCTCCCAAGTACAACCCGGGTGTGAGATGTGCCTACCATTCTGACAGTCCTGGACATGACACCGACGACTGTTGGACCTTGAAGAACAAGATCCAGGATTTGATTGACGCCAGGATTTGATTGACGCCAGGATTTGATCCTCCTCAATCTCTTTAAGGAATTTTTCTGTGCTTTTGTCCTTTCCATTTGGAGAAAATAAAAGACGGTGGCGACTCTTGCTTCCGCGACATTTCGCGAACCAGCGTTAAACAGTCAGTTCCAGATCCACCGATCACACCGACCAAACGCATGAGGATCACGAGCAATATCATGAGTTATATGCCTAAAACTATGAATATCACGGGCAATATCACAGATTATGTACCTAAACTATGAATATTACGGGCAATATCATGAATTAGGTCCCTAAACTATGAGTATCGCGGGCACAGTCATGAATCTACCGGGCACTACTTCCAAATATGGATTCCTAGTATCAAAAACAGCATCAAAACTACCTACAACAAAGAGAAATAGGAGGAAGGGACACTTACTTGGAAGAAAATAGGTACGAACGACGGCGGTGGAAGTAATCAACGGCGAATGGTGCGGTGATCTCAAGGCGTTACGGGAAACAACGGCAGCGGAATCAGAGAAAGAGGGAGAAGCGTGAAGAGGAAAAACAAATTATGGGCCCAAGGGTCCTATTTATAGGGATGACGTGGAATGTGAAACGTCGCACCGGGGAGACACGAACTTCCCCGTCCTCGACACCTACTCCCCTAGGCAATGATGACCCTATTTGCTAGGGTGGCGTTACAATTCCCAAGGACTGCGCCACGTACCCAACGGACACAGTCCGCGTATCCCCACGAGAAATACCTCGAGCACGCTTTGAAATACAAAGCCCTGGTCCGCACATCAGGTCCCCGCGGTAAAAGAAAGTTGAGATCAAGTCATAACTCCTGCGACAGGAGCAATGACTTGGGGGGCTCCTGTTCTGGACTGGGCCCACCTTAGCCCAAAGTGCAAATAAAGGCCCAGATCCAAGCAGCTCCTCGGGGAATGCTCACGGTCGGACCATCATCAAACGTCCCTGACCACATACTACAACTGTAATGCCCGTCGTTGCCCTCGACGAGCAGCGTCCCCGACCAAGGGAACTCCAGCTCGAGCCCAGCTCGAGCACCCTCCCCATAGGGCAGATTCTGTCCACTCTAACCGTTATGGAGTCCTCAAAGCTCCGGAAATACCGCGTCATCGTTCCTCCTCATTCTTCGTAGAGCATCATCCAGGAAGGGGACCACGTGCGGGTCCCCACTACACACGTAGAACCTAGAAGTTCCTTTATTGGTCCAATTTTGGTCGGCCCAATAAGGGGACCTTGGCCCAGTGCTAAGGGCTATAAATACCCTCTGTTCCAAGAGGGTCAGGTATCCATCTATCACACACCTATACACTTTTTGCCTGCCCATTTCGTCTCTCATTTTAGCATCGGAGTGTCTTGCAGGTACACCCCCCCCATCTCTCCCAAATCCAGTTCGAGCCAGCTGTGACGGTCCAAGTCTGATCCGGTAAGATCAAGACCCTTAGTAGAGTATTGGAGAAAAGTACTCCACATAACCTGTAAATCGTCATCCGTCTTCAGCTCAAACTTGGTGAACTTGACCTTTCCATAAGTGTCAAGTGATGGTGAACGATACTTGAGCTTGACTATCCTTTGATTTTCTGGATATTGCAAGAGAGAGTTGAGTTTGGTAATGAGCTCGATGAGAGGCGTATCCTCGCAGAACCTAAATTGAAGTGGAGGAATCTCACCATTGAAGTAGACAAGAGCAAGGTGAGGATATGTTTGTGTGATATCGCACCATTCCATGCCTCATTAACTTATTTATTTAATTTATTGTGATTTTATTCATTTAAAATTCAAATAAAATCAAATAAAATCAAAATAAATCATATAAGTTGCTTTTGGGATGATTTTGGCATTGAATGAAGATAATTTATGCTGTCAAACAAAGATCAAATCATGCAAGGGCTGATTGGAATAAGAATGGCATGATTTGGCTTGTTTTGGAAACAAATAATGCAAGGAAAAAATCAAATCTTTTCTCCATGATTGTTCAAGATTGAATCTGTTTTTGTTGACCTAATGCCTTCTAATACATATACACAATGTTGTCAGACCAGAAAGACACGAAAAGGCTGCCTCCATAAGTCCAGAAAAACTCCAATTTTTGACAAAAAAGTGTTGTTCGAATTCTGATTTAGAGGGCGATTCAAGGTGATTCAAGGCCACCAATCCACTCCTGGGAACCTCCTGAAGCTAACAGCATCATTTGCATGCATAAAAGCTCCAGGAATCATCACCTTACAAGATCACGGTTTGCCCTTTTTCTTGAACTCGATTCTGACTATACGCGTATGATTAACAATTTCTAAGCATACCTTCATGTTTGTATAATCATTTAGAATGTATTTATATGATTAATTATGAGTTTTGACGCATGTATGGAAAACTGCCATTGTTAGGGTTTATGGTTGCGTTTTAGGGCTTTTTGATACAGGTAAAATCAGGGCAAAAGATGGATACCATCGTACTCACGAGATCAAAACTAGTTGATCTGTATGTTTGGATTTAATTTATCCTGCTTGTTTGAGATTTTTGAGATTTACAGGGTTACAGCTACAACGCTTGTTCATATGTAAAAGGTCCTTACCTAAAACGACAGTTCCTTTGGAGAAGATGAAGGCGTGTCAAGACGTGAATGACCAGTTTGAACTTGGCGCGCGTTTTCTTGTTACACTGACTTTTCATTTAATATAATGAATTATTTTTATATTATTCAATGAATGAAACAATGGCTCAGTGGTACAAGTGAAGGGTTTGCAAGGCGCGTGTGTAGGAGGTCAGGGGTTCGATCCCTGCCTCCTACATAATATTTTTTTCAATATTTCCTTGCAGATTCCATGCTACCATTCCAAGCAGGCACATCCTACGCCTCCATATCATCATCATTGGATCATTCAGGGCGCCAGATCCAATGCTTCCAGGATGCAGCACATGGTGGACACTCCAGGCATAAACACATTGGATTCCATGCAAGGTTGTGGGCCAACAAGACTGGGCCTTGAACAAAATTTCTGCAACACAACCTCCAATCTGGGCCTACACCCCTCTCAGGCCTAATTTCTAATCTTTTCTAGTTTTTTATTTATTTATTATCATTATTTAGTTTAATTATTTTTATTAATCAATTTTTTTCATAAAATCATTTTTAAAAAAATAAAAATCATAAAAATAGAATTTAGTTTTTTTTTATAATAAATTAATTTTTGTAAATAAATTAATTTCATCAACTTTAATTTATTTTCCATTAATTAAAATTAATTAGAAAAATTAGGTTAAATTCAAATCTTTTTTCGCAAAAAATCCAAAAATATTTTCAATGATCAAATTAGGTTTTTTTTAGGGTTTTGAATCTTTTCTCCAGTTTTTAATTCTCGCGCTTAATTATTTTTGTCATTACGATACTTTTTCAATATTGATGTAACTGCGCCCGATTTGTAATAGTTTAATTAGGGTTTTAATTTCCGCATCTTTATTTTCAGTCAAATATTTATGTATCTGCCCAAAAGCCTTGTAATAGTGTAGGACTCTTTTAGTTTCTCGCTTTTGTTTTATATGCTTGTATATAATTGTTAGCCACCTAGGCTTGTATGCTTAATCAATTAAATAGATCATTTAATTACAAGATAAATATCTGAAAATAAACACTGCTGCACACTTGCACCCTTAGGGTATACCTCACTTGGTTGCCTCGGAAACAATGGTCATGTCCCTCGAACGTAGGGATATCTTAGTAAAGACCCGCAATTCAAAGTCGTCATAGAGATCATAGTCCCTTACTGTCCCTCGAGTTGCCTATGAGAAATAATCTTATGATGATAGTCCCTTCGAAATGCTAAGTATCCTTACATGTTGCCTTCAATGACCATTTTGTCCCTTTCGATAGTCCCTTAAAACTCCAACGATGGGGCTACCTACTCCTTAATAGTAGGATAGCGATGTCTAAAGGAAACGAGAACGAACAGTCTTTTTTCGAGTAGGTAGAAAATCTTAAGTACTTGCTCAAAACAATAAAAACTCTTTCACACAAACACTTTCAAAACAGTTTTCAAAAACAACTTCGTCACACTCTTGAGGATAGATACAAGGGTTATCACGAAGTTAAACAAAAACCTTTCAAAACATGTACAAGCAATTTCAAAATGAGCAAGTACCTAAGAGACCATGGAAAACCTCAGAAACATCTCGAAAAAGGTTTTTTATGTTCTTTTTCCTTTTCCTTTGTTGAATGAAATAAAAGTCAGTGGCGACTCTTGCTTACCGCAACATTTGCGAATACAAAATACAAACCAGTATTAAACAGTCGGTTCTGCCACCATATCACATACACAATTTAAAATTTAAAATTCATTCACTCTTCTCCTACACATACTGAATTGAGCATTGGAGTGCTAACTTTACAGGACAACCCCTCTTCCTCTATAATCGAAGCTTAAATTTATAGTGGTTCACCGTGATCATTGATTCTCCGGTCAATTTTGGTTCCAGAATAAATCAATGGCGCCGTCTGTGAGAATCTACTTATGATTCACGCATTTTTCATAGTTACATGTTCTCTCCTCTAATCATCGATTCCAAACCTCTTTAATTTATCATATCATAGTTCTTGAAATCAAACGTTGGATCCATCATGTCCGATCTATTTGAATAGTGGGTCAACCTTGATTTTTTCATTTTCCATATTCCTGACTTACAAACCTTTCAACAATGGTTGGATCTAAAACTACTTGTTCTCCCACCTTACGTGAAGCAGCTGTTGTTACCGTTGCCGCTCAAGAAACGAGAAATCAACATCATCATCCTTCTCAAGGTGACGCAAATCAAGTGATGGTAGACACTCTGTTGCATCTAAGTATTTTCCAACCTCCTCAGATCGCAAGATCTACTCCAGTTCCTCCGTTCAGACATCCACTACCGTGTTGGCTTCATGACCTAAAACATTGTCTGGTTTCTAATTGTTGCAAGTTAATCTCGGGATACAAGGCGCAAATAAGTTGTTGAGCAGCATTGTGATCGGTGGATCTGGAACTGACTGTTTAAAGCTGGTTCGCGAAATGTCGCGGAAGCAAGAGTCGCCACCGTCTTTTATTTTCTCCAATTGGAAAGGACAAAAGCACAGAAAAATTCCTTTAAAGAGATTGCTCTCGGTTCGGGAGGTAGGTTATAGAAAGGGAAGGTGTTAGCACCCTTTCTATCCATGGTTATCCATGGGCTCTTAGGTACTTGCTCAATGTGTTTTCAAAATTGTTGTTTGCTTTTCAATTGTGGGTTTCAAAAATGTTCTTTGAAAAGTTTCAGTTCGACTCGTACGTCAGAGTGTTTGAAAAGTTTGTTTTGAAAGTTTTTTGAAAGTGTGTCGGTGTGAAAAGATGTTTTGATTTTGTTTTGAAATTAGAGCAAGTACCCTTGAGAACCTACCTACCCTAAGGAATTAGTCTGTGTAAATGTCCTTTAAGGTAGTGCCATCCCACCATTGAGAGGTAGGTAGCACCACCGTTGGAGGTGTTCGGGTCAATTCGATTTTAGGGACATGGTGATCACCGGAGCAATGGGAAGACACCTTAGAAGCTACCCTCATGTTCCCGGACCATGAGGACTTACTAAGACGTTTTCTACTCGACGACCACCTTTCGAAAGGCAACAGTGAGGCGTACCCTAGGGGTGGTGTGTGAATTGTGTGTCATTTTCAGTTTATTGTTTGTCTTGTCATGTATTTGTGATCTAACGATTCCATTTTATTTTCGGGCATTCATTCTTTCATGCATATTTATTAACAGTTATATTTGCGAGAAAATAAATCTAACTATTACAACTGGCGCGGGTCCACATCGCCAAAAAAACCGAACCCGATTTGACTGAAAATAAATAAAGCGAATAAATAAAAAGTGCGAGAAATAAATCTAAACTTATTACAAGGCTTTGGGGCATATACAGAGGTATTTAAACAATATAAAACAAATGCGCGAAATAAAGAGATTAAATAAAATTAGGGCATTGGACCCTTTTACAAATAATTAAAATTAATCAAGGAATCTAAAATTAAAAATCAAATGCAAAATAATGTTTGTGTTTTTTAGGTTTAAAAGAAAAAGAGAAAAGTTAATTAAAATTAAAATCCTAGTTCTAATGTTTTTTAAGTTTATTATGAAAAAAAAGATTTAATTTCTAACCTAATTAAATTCTAAACTAATTTATGTACAATTTTTGATTTATAGGAAATAAATAATAAATAATAGTATTGTGAGAAAAAGGAAAAGATTAAAAAAGGATACAAAAAATTAATAATTAACCTAATTCTACATTTTTTGGATTTTTATTATGAAAAAAGAATTAAAATTAAAATTAAAACCTAATTAAACTAAATGATTTACATTTTAATTTATTTAAAAAAAGAATCAAAATTAATTATATTTTTTTTGTCCTTTCCGTATTTTTAATGTTTTTTTGCATTTTTGTAAGAATTAATTAAATTAGATTAAGCAAATAAAAGAAATGAAAAGAAAAATTAAAGAAAGAAATAAAATAAAATGACAAGGCAAACCAGGGGGGTGTAGTCCCCAGAATTGGAGGTGCAGATTTGAAAAAGCCTGGCCCATTTTTGCTTGAATTGGTTGACCTTTCTAATCCTGTGTGATGCTTTGACTGGCCTCCACCATATGCCCTTGTTCTGGACCCTTTGATAAGTTTCCTGGGACACGTGGATAATGCCTCTTGAATGTGCATGGTGAGTCCTCATGTGGGCGCTGCATGGAACCTTGAAATGAAAAATAATATGAGAAATTGCAAGACCTGGGACTTGAACCCAGGTCATTGTGGTTACATGCGCGTGTCTTGGCCAGCTGAGCCACTTGTTTTCATTTAACATATAATAGTTAATAAACAATATAAAATAAAACCAACGCATAAAGATTACACGCGCGCAAATTTAAACGGACGAATGACAGCGTGCCACATCTTCATCTTCTTCACGTCCCTGTAAACAAAATACATTGGCAACGGTTTTGAAGCGCTGCATTAGATAAGCTACAAAAAAATAGCGAATAGCTCGTTTCCTAATATAAATTAGGCGCGAGTATGTCTTCTTCTTCGTCTCAAGATGCTGAGTGTGATGGTGTTGCTCTGAGGTTCTGATTTTTCTTATTTACAAAAGCCCCAATTTAAGAAGCTGGAAAACCTAGAACATGAAAATGGTAAAATCGTGTATGGCTTATGAAAATGCAATTAAATACCATGAACAGCTTGGAAACTTTGTGAGGAACATGAATGTGTAATTAAAAATGCAAGAGGATGCGTAGAATCAAGAACACGAATTCAAAAAATTTGCTGTACAGTTTCACTTGTAACTACCAGTTCAAGGAGCTTTGAGTGATGTTATGAATTGAAATGCGTTTAGAATTATCTCAGAATGCTAATGGTATAAAAATTTTGGCTTCAAAAGATCCCTAGCTTTGAAATCAGATTTGCAATATATGTCCAAATTTTCAAAGTGTCCAATGGCTTTTGAACGAGTTTTTTGCTGCACTAGGGTTAGGGTTTGACTCAATGATCCTTATGGAATAGACTTGGCTTGCTATTTGACCTTAATCCATGCTTGAGAAAGAATTGGCATTAGGGTTTGTCCATTAACCATTTTTTCCTAATTTCTAGCCAAAACCTAGACCTAGTGTGTAAATGAACCTTGGCCTGATTTTTGAGTTGGTTCATGATACATAGAACTTGTCCAAGTTCATATGACACCATTTCATTGATTTTCAAATTTTATTTGAATTTTCAATGAATTAAAATGAATTAAATCATCAAAAATTAAATAAAATAAAAAAGTCAACATTTGGTCTTGAAATCAACCATGGGCCACGTGTGTGGCATGACAAGGATGGACAAAGTGAGAAAAATGGGGCCCTTTTGTCAAAATTGGATTTTCAAGGATAGTTGACTTTTGCCATTTCACAAAATTTTCCCAACTTCTACAAGGCATAACTTGCTCAATTTTTAAGATTTTCTCATGTTCTTGGACATTTTGGAAAGGTCTTTGAGTCCTTTAACCAATGCCTTTGGTCCCATGTCATTTTGATTTATCAATCTCAAGTTATGGTCTTTGACTTAAAGTCCCTTTTTGTTGACTTTTGAAAATGACCTGTAATGTTGAAATTGATAACTTTTTGTGAGAGCATTTCTTGGACTTGAAGTATGAAGATGAGTTGTAGGAAATGTCTTTCTCTTCAAAATGAGCTTTGGATGGAATTTTTCTGATAATCCATGTGAAAGTTATGCCCTGGTCAATTTCAGTTGACTTTTTCAACTGTCCAAATATAGCAACTTTTGCATCTTTGATGATTTCTGAGCCAAATTTTGAGAATCATGATCAAGCATTGATCAAATGATGTTTGTGGCTTCAAAATGATATGTTGACCAAAAATTTGAACTTTTGACTGCCAAATGACCATTTTGCCCCTACAGTTGACTGTAGTGCAATTTAGGGTTTTGACTGTGCAATTTTGAGCTGAATGTCTTGAAACTTGATATGAGGATGTTTGACCATGTTTGTAAGCATATGAGACTTGATTGGCCCTTTGAAAACTTCATTTTCTTGATCAGAACCCAAACCCTAATTTTGACTGTATAAGAGACAGTTGACCTGCACAACCCTTGGGGAATTTCGTAGCTTGGCTTGGCAATTTCTTGAGGAATATGGGAGGGCAAATTTTGGGGTATAACAGTTGCCCCTGTTCAATCTTCTTAGACCTGAGGATGCAGATTGGCTGACGTGCCTTTCGTAATCCGAGGGTAAAAGATGATTGGACACTAGAGTGCCCGGAAATTTGCGCTCACATGTTAGCAATGATGGTGGAATGGGCTTATAGATGCCATTTGGAGATTGCTGGATTGGACGATGGGCTTATAGATGCCATCTGGATGTTGATCGCATAGGAGATTCCTTAGCGAGAACCTGCATACCTGCAAAACAGAAAAATGAGTACCTGACACGTTGCAGGAGCTTGGTATTGATGTGTCCTGACTAGTTACAGGAGCTGAGTCTGGAGCTTCAAATGGCGATGAAAGAACCAGGGATGATTACTTCCTTAGCATGGATGGTAAGAGAGCCTTGGGTGACTTTAACTTCAACAACGCTCGTTGAGAAAAATCTTGGGTGTCTTCTACTGGGATAAGAATCAGGGAGATCTTAGGGTTGATCTGACTGAACCAGAGAAGGCCTTTGACTGGATAAGCAATCAGGAAAATCTTGGGACGATTTAACTGAACCAGAGGAGGCCTTGAAATGTCTTCAACTGGATAAGCAATCAGGAAAATCTTGGGACGATTTAACTGAACCAGAGAAGGCCTTTTGACTGAACCAGTCTAGGTCTTGAAATGTCTTCAAAGGGATAAGCATCAGGAGAATCTTGGGACGATCTAACTGAACCAGAGGAGGCCTTTGACTGAACCAGTCTAGGTCTTGAAATGTTTTCAAAGGGATAAGCATCAGGAAAATCTTGGGACGATTTAACTGAACCAGAGAAGGCCTTTGACTGAACCAGTCTAGGTCTTGAAATGTCTTCAAAGGGATAAGCATCAGGAAAATCTTGGGACGATTTAACTGAACCAGAGAAGGCCTTTGACTGAACCAGTCTAGGTCTTGAAATGTCTTCAAAGGGATAAGCATCAGGAAAATCTTGGGACGATTTAACTGAACCAGTGAAGGCCTTTGACTGAACCAGTCTAGGTCTTGAAATGTCTTCAAAGGGATAAGCATCAGGAAAATCTTGGGACGATTTAACTGAACCAGAGAAGGCCTTTGACTGAACCAGTCTAGGTCTTGAAATGTAGCTTGAGAACTTAACTGAATTTTTCCTGAAAGATAAAAGTCAGTCATGTGCAATGCATGATATGGATCAAGCAATGATGTTCTCGACATAAATGAGATTTGTATGATGCAGTGCGTTATGCATGCTATAATGATGTATGTGATGTTTATGTATGTTTTCGTCCAGGAAAGTAAATCCTTGACGGGTGCCGGGAAATCGTATCCTGGGCTGATGTCGAAGGATAGATTTTGCTTCCGCTGGGGATGATAACTGCAAGGATACCGGTAGGAGAAGATGACTCCGTTGCGGAATAAACTTGGCGAATGGGAGATTCTGCGGGGAGAAAAGATACTTTAGCGATCATGCTGGGAAGCAATACTCTGTGGGAAGAGTGATGCTTTGCTGGATGTTGATAGTAACTCTGTTGGGGATACCATTGTTGTATTGGAAGTGTGAATTGACTTCGCTGGTGATAGGAAAGAACTACGTTGACGACGACCTTCCCTTGGCTTTTGGCTGAGGATAACCCAGTTATATCCTGTTAAGGAAATAACTCTTTAAATCAAGCCGGACGACGCGTTCGTGCTCTGCTAGGGGATGAGCTTCCAGAATATACTGGGGATAAGCTTACTGCTTGGGGAGATGAATTCCACTTTTCCTGGGGAACTTGGATGGGACTCTCCTGGGGAAGTTTTGATATGCTGGGGAAGAATGCACTGACTTGATGTCTCACTCTCTGGGGAATTTAAGATGTCTGGTTAGGTTTTTTAGCTGAACCTACTTTGGTACCTTGGATAGAACAATTAGACTGCTCAAACAACTCTTTATTGCCCCTGTTTCTAGCGTCATCTGCAATTAATTCTTTGTTTCATATGCAAATATTTATGAGTTAGCAAATTATTGTCAATGCATATATCACAAATTGAGCCTTGGACGTTCTTCGCAAAACAAAACAGAAAAAGAAAAACACTTGGCACGTTTAACTGAAAAGTATATTTGTATTGATTTTGAATAGCCTGTGAGTAGGCGTTTTGTGTACAAGAGGCTGGCGTCCTAGTAAGAGGTACGTCGCCGAACAAGAGAGTTTATACAAGTTTTGTACAAAAGAAAATAAAACAGCTGTGTGAAAGATGAATGATCCACTGGGTTTCAAATCTGCTATCGCCTTTATACTCCGTACGTCTCATCACTTGATGACCTTGGTTGAAGATGAAGCTGACTGATTGATGCCGTCTTGATGTAGATACCGGATTCTGGATGCAAAGTGATCCAATGAGACATAGTATTACGCTTTTATCCCAAACTTTTGCCTGGACTGCCTTTTCGGGCTTTCAGTCCACCGGGATACCCATTTTTGCCCAAGCCGCCTTTTCAGGTTTTCGACTTGCCGGGTGTACAGATTTTTTTCATTTTCATCCCTTCATTTTGCCCGAACCCTTTTGGTTCGACGGGAAGCCCTAATTTTTGCCTAGACATGTCAGCCTAGCGGGTCTTTTTTCATGCGTAGTATTTTTTAACTATGTCTGCATTGGCGGGGTGAGGAAGGTCGTCACCATCTATGTTGGTTAATATCATTGCACCTCCTGAGAACACATGCTTAACCACAAATGGCCCTTCGTACGTAGGGGTCCATTTGCCCCTTGGATCACTCTGAGGAAGGATGATTCGCTTGATCACCAAATCCCCGACTTGATATTCCTGTGGTCTGACCTTTTTGTTAAATGCCCTGATCATTCGTTTCTGATACGTCTGACCATGACAGATAGCAGCAAGTCTCTTTTCGTCAATAAGGTTGAGTTGATCAAGTCGTGTCTGGATCCAATCATCTTCATTCAGATTTGCATCTTTCATTATCCGGAGAGAAGGAATTTGTACTTCGATTGGCAAGACTGCCTCCATGCCATAAACCAGAGAGAAAGGAGTTGCCCCGGTTGACGTCCTGGCTGAGGTACGATACCCATGCAGAGCGAACGGTAACATCTCGTGCCAATCTTTATACGTTACTGTCATCTTCTGCACAATCTTCTTGATGTTTTTATTAGCTGCTTCTACAGCCCCATTCATCTTCGGTCTGTAAGGAGAAGAATTGTGGTGCTGTATCTTGAACTGTTCGCAAAGCTCGGTGATCATTTTATTGTTCAGATTGGTACCGTTGTCTGTAATAATCCGCTCAGGGACACCGTACCGACATATCAGATTGTGCCGAATGAACCGTGCCACAACAGTCTTAGTTACCGAAGCATAAGATGCTGCCTCAACCCACTTCGTGAAATAATCAATTGCCACTAGGATGAAGCGATGTCCATTGGATGCCGTAGGTTTTATCTCACCGATCATGTCTATGCCCCACATTGCAAACGGCCAAGGCGCAGTCAGAACATTCAGGAGAACCGGAGGAACATGCACCTTGTCTGCGTAGATCTGGCATTTATGGCATGTCCTAGAATGTTGGTAGCAATCAGCTTCCATGGTGGACCAGTAATACCCTGCCCGTAGAATCTTCTTGGCCATGGTATGTCCACTGGAGTGTGTACCAAAGGTCCCATCATGTAGCTCTTCCATGATTCTTTCCGCTTCAGTCTTATCTACACAACGCAGTAGGGTGGAATCATGGTTTCGCTTGTACAAGATGCTGTTGCTTAGGAAGAACTTGGCTGCAAACCTTCTCAGGAACTTCTTATCATTGACAGACGCTCCTTCAGGGTATTCCTGAGCTTCTAGGTATCTCTTCACTTCGTGGTACCAAGGCTTCTCAGTTACCAATTCAGTTTCGAGATCACAACAGTATGCCGGTTCGTCCAGTTTCCAGATGGTGATCCGGGGAGCTTCATTATCCCATTTAACCTTGAACATTGAAGACATTGTAGCTAACGCGTCCGCCAGCTGATTCTCTTCTCTTGGAAAGTGCTCAAATGTTATCTCTGTGAAGTGGGGGATCAAAGCCAACACACATTCTCTGTAAGGAATCAAGTTTGGGTGTTTCGTATCCCACTCTCCTTTGATCTGATTGATCACAAGAGCGGAATCTCCGAAGACACTCAGAAATTTGATCCTCAGGTCAATCGCAGCTTGAAGACCCATAATACACGCTTCATACTCCGCCATGTTGTTGGTACAGTTGAAACACAGCCGGGCGGTGAGTGGAGTATGAGTACCTTGTGGAGATACGATTATGGCGCCGATACCATTTCCCAAAGCATTGGAGGCTCCGTCAAAGTGCATAGACCATCGGGATCCTGGTTCAGGTCCTTCATCCGGTCCAGGTATTTCACAGTCAGTTACTATCATAATGCTTTCATCTGGAAACTCGAAGTTCATTGACTGGTAGTCATCCACAGCTTGATGTGCTAGGTGGTCTGCCAATACACTTCCCTTGATGGCTTTTTGAGTCGTGTACTGAATGTCGTATTCCGTCAAGATCATCTGCCATCTTGCAATTCTCCCAGACAGAGCAGGCTTTTCGAATATGTACTTTATAGGATCCATTTTTGAGATTAACAAGGTAGTGTGAGTCAGCATATACTGTCTCAGCCGGCGAGCAGCCCATACCAAAGCGCAGCAAGTTTTCTCAAGCAGTGAGTATCGGGTCTCACAGTCGGTAAACTTTTTGCTAAGGTAATAAATGGCATGCTCTTTTCGGCCAGACTCGTCATGCTGCCCCAGCACACACCCCATTGCATTATCAAGCACTGTCAGGTAAAGTATCAAAGGTCTCCCTTCAACTGGTGGCATAAGGATGGGTGGTTCTTGGAGATATTCTTTGATTCTGTCAAAAGCAGCCTGACATTCATCGTTCCAACGTACTACCTGATCTTTCTTCAACAGCTTGAAGATGGGCTCACAGGTGGCAGTCAGATGAGAGATGAAGCGAGCAATGTAATTCAGACGTCCTAGAAAGCCTCTGACTTCCTTCTCCGTCTTAGGAACCGGCATCTCTTGAATGGCTTTGACCTTAGCAGGGTCCACTTGAATTCCTTTATCACTGACCACAAAGCCTAGCAACTTTCCAGATCTTACCCCGAAGGTGCACTTGTTCGGGTTCAACCTCAGCTTGTATAGTTTCAAACGGTCAAACAGTTTCTGCAGATGATCAAGGTGCTCTTCCTCAGTCTGGGACCTAGCGATCATGTCGTCCACATACACTTCTATCTCGTGATGGATCATATCATGAAATAAGGTAACCATGGCACGTTGGTAGGTTGCCCCAGCATTCTTTAACCCGAACGGCATGACCTTGTAACAGAAGGTGCCCCACTGAGTAACAAAGGTAGTCTTTTCCATGTCTTCAGGTGCCATCTTGATCTGATTGTAGCCTGAAAAGCCATCCATAAAAGAGAACACTTTATGCTGAGCGGTATTATCAACAAGGACATCAATGTGGGGTAGAGGGAAGTCATCCTTGGGGCTGGCCCTGTTTAGATCCCTGTAATCAACACACATCCTGACCTTGTCGTCCTTCTTAGGTACCGGCACCACATTAGCAACCCACTAAGGGTAAGAAGTTACTGCAAGAAACCCGGCATCAAACTGCTTCATAACCTCGGCTTTAATCTTCTCAGACATCTCTGGACGCATACGGCGGACCTTTTGCTTAACCGGAGGGAAATCTTCTTTAGTTGGTAAGTGATGGACCACAATGTCGGTATCCAATCCGGGCATATCTTCGTAGGACCAGGCAAAGATTTCTTTATAGTCATGCAGCATCTGAGTCAACCGTTGCTTCACGCTGAGTTCTAGGTTGGCACCAATCTTCACCTCTTTCTTGTCTTCCTCCGTACCCAAGTTTATTATTTCCACTGGCTCTTCATGGGGTTGAATTGCCCTCTCTTCCTGTTGTAACAGTCTTGCAAGTTCACCAGGCACTTCGCAATCATCTTCACCTTCGTCTGCGGCTAAGTTGATCGGATTTTCGAAGTCATAACTGGCAGTAGCAGAGTCGTTACCAGTGAGATCCAGAGTGGATTGAAACCTGTACGAGTGAGTGTGTGTGTAAATACAGCTGTTTTGCAATATGTAAAGAAAGGAAAGAAAAGGAGCGCAAAATTTGAAATGTGAAAAACGTCCAATGCTTTTATTCATGATATATGATAGTGACAAACAAAAAGCCCTCATAAATAAAACCACGGTGCCCCGGGTAAGACACCGGGCCATATAGTCTCAAATCATTGTTTATTACAAATCAAAACAAAGAAATTCATTACTGGGGAACAAAAGTTATGGGAGTAAAATCTTTGGCAGTCCAATTAGTCAATCCACCGTCGGCCGTTGGGTAGATCCAGCTATCGAACTCTGACTCTCCCACTTCATCTTCCTCTCCAATAGCATTCACTCCATGCTGAGTGATGAGCAACGGAGGTCTTCCAATTCTTGCCTTGCGCACCGCTTTCTGAGCTTCCGTGGTGAAACCCAGCCCAAACTTGTTAGTCTTAGGAGTAAGATCAGGGAGCTTGCCCCAATTTGCACATTCACCCTTCTCGATCACAGCCCGGGCGTCCTTTAAGGAGGCCATCTTCCTAGGAGAAACCTCTTCATCTTCTGCTGCTGCCAAGGTTTGTGGTACTTCCTCAAAATGCTGAAAGGGGGTTTCAATGAACTCCCCATCCATTTCTACGTATCTGAAAGAGTTGAGGTGGCTGACCATGTATTCCTCCTCCCCTTGCACTGTTACGATCTTCCCCCTGACCGGGTATTTGAGCTTTTGATGCAATGTAGAAGTCACAGCTCCAGCTTTGTGGATCCATGGGCGACCCAGCAAACAAGAATAGGACGGATGGATATCCATCACATAGAACTTCGAATCGAATACCTGTGACCCAACCCTGATTGGGATGTCCACTTCACGATGCACCATTCTTTTGGACCCGTCAAAGGCCCGGACAACAATGCTACTTGGTTTGAGCTCTAGACCTTCACAATCCAGCCTATCCAGAGCCTTCTTGGGCAGCACGTTTAATGAAGAACCTGTGTCAACCAGCACATGAGCAAGAGTAGTGCCCCTGCATTCAATGGAGACATGCAGGGCATCATTATGGTTCTTCCCCTTTGCTGTCAGATCGGCATCAGAGAAACCCAGGCCATTATCAGCAGTTAGGTTGGCCACACAATCGGTGAACTGGTCAGCAGTCGTATCTTGGGGTACGTGGGCAGTCTTTAAGAAAGCAATCAGAGCCTTTGCATGGGCCTCTGAACACAGCAGCAGTGACAACATAGAGATTTTAGAGGGGGTGTGCCCCAGCTGTTCCACAACATTGAAATCACTTTTCTTTATTATCTTGAGAATTTCTTCCATTTCCTGCTTGGAAGCCTCAACAATGGTCTTTGGTGCCTCCGTCCTGGCAGGCACATCAGCAGCAAGTCCCTTGCCCCGAGTATCAGATGACTCAGCAGCAGGGGTGGATACTTGGTCAGAAGGAGAAACAGGCACTCTGGCAGGTGTGAAGATCAAAGGCCTATGAATTGCTGGAGGAGCAATGTCTGGCGAGAACAGTCTTCCACTACGAGTGACCTTAGCAGGCCCGGTGATGTTGGAGACACCAGTATCAATGTTGCACTCTTGTTTCACACCCAGAACATAAACATCTGCCCCATAGTGCCATGGGACAGCCTTATCAGATTCGTAGGGTATAGGCCCCGGAACAGTAATGGTGATGGGAACATTCTTGTGAACTGACAAAATTTGTATAGGCTTCTTTGAAGGAGCCTCGGAATAGTTGTTGAAGATGGTAACGACCGACACTTCTTCAACAGGAGCAGCAGGAACAATAGTCTTTTCGAACAAAATCTCTCTACTATCTATCAGGTTTTGGATGCCTGACTTCAACAGAGAACAACCAGCAGGGGAAGCAACACATAGAGGGCAACTTTCGCTACATCCCGGAAATAAACCGGCTAGCAACAGATTCCTCTTGACCATCAGCAACGGAGTAGCAACATCATCCACCGAAGCTACATACAAATTCTCCTCAACAGCGTTCACTCCATGCTGGGGCATGGGAGCATTTACAACATTCGGCTTTTCAGGCGCCTCAAACTGTATCTCCTTGGCATCAATGAGGTCTTGAACCTTATTTCTTAGGGCCCAACAGTCATCTGTGTTATGCCCCGGGCTATCAGAGTGATAAGCACAGCGAGCATTTGGATTGAACTTGGGAGATGCAGTGTTGGGAAATTTTGGAGCCTCCTTGACAGTCACTAAATTGGTGGATAGCAACTGTGGCAGGATTTGTGATAAGGTCATGCTTAATCGAGTAAACTCTCTCCGGGGTCTCTCAAACTTTTGAGGATTAGTTGGCCGAGGAGCGGCAGCAGGTTTGGCAATCATTACCGCACTGACAGATTGGCGGTGTTCAGGTCGCTCTGTTCTCCGGGAGTTATATACAGCACTAGCCTCCTTTTTGAAGGGCTTCTTCTCAGTACTGGAGGAGGCAACTTTCTGTATCTTCCCCGATTTTATACCGGCCTCAATCCTTTCACCAGTCAGGATTAGATCGGTAAACCCAGCGGAGGAATTACCAATGAGATGATTGAAAAATGGACCAGATAGGGTCCCCAAGAACATATCTACCAGCTCCCGATCCGTCAATGGTGGCTGCACCCTGCCAGCCAGGTCTCTCCATTTCTGAGCGTACTCCTTAAAACCTTCACCCGACCCTAGCGACATACCCTGGAGCTGGGTACGCGTAGGAGCGAGGTCGGCATTATACTGATACTGCTTGTAAAAAGCAGTGGCCAGATCCTCCCAGTTACGAATGCTGATTCCATCTAGCTGATAGAACCAATCGAGGTGAGTCCCTGAAAGACTCTCCTGGAAGAAGTGGATCCAAAGGTTCTTGTCTGCTGTGTAAGGCTGGATCTTCCTTACATAAGAACGGAGGTGCATCTTGGGACAGGAAGCCCCATCATACTTCACGAAGGCAGGTGTTTTGAACTTGTGTGGGATCACCACTCCGGTAGATAACCCCAAGTCTCCGAAGTCCAATCCGGGTACCCGTTGAACTTCCACAGCCTTTAATCTGTCTTCCAGCTGTTTGTACCGGTCTTCAGCAGGAGGATACTGGTCGTCATTGAAGTCTGTTTCAGTATCAGAGCCCACAGGAGTAGTGACCTCCCTTTCATGGTGACTACCTTCCGTCACAGATGGAGGAGTCCTTTCAGCTTCAACAACCAAAGTGTTCCCGAGTCTGCGCCCAGTGTTAAATAGCACAGTCCTCCTCTTCTTCTTAGTCTTCTTCAACAGCATGGTTTTTAACTCTTGTTGACCCTGAGACAAGCCCTTGATCAGCTCCTGAAATTGGGCGTTTTGCGCCTGAAACTGGGCGTTCTGCGCCTGAAGAGCCTTGATAGCCGCATCGGTCGATGATTCAGGAGGGTTCATGATGCTGAAATAAACAGCGAAGAACGGTAAACAACCTGAAAAGAAGAGTATTTATGATGCACATGATGAATGATATGTGTTTATGCAATGCATTCAAGAGTTCGAAAATTCAAATTTGTTGTAGACCAAAAGGAACACACTTTATTATTAAGAAAATCATTGTTTTAATACATCAAAGCCTCATGGGCAAAAATACAAAAAGATCAAGTCACATCCAAAATATGTTGCGCATCTTCTTTGGAGCTATGTAAGTGTTGAGACTCCTTTCCTCATGCAACAGGCGGGTGAGCTCCAAGACCTTCTTTTCACTGGCATGCAAACTAGTCTCAAGAGAATTCCGCTCTTCCTTAAGCTGGATCCAACTCTTCTGCATCTCTTCCCAGGATGTGGGCATATCAGGGTGCTGAATAACATGAGACACCTCTCCTTCCAAGACAGGCTCTTTGATTACTGGAAGCATGTGAGGATAAGGCATTACTAATTTCTGAGAGCGGGCTCGTACCCACTTGAGGTAAGGCTCCAAAGGGATGGAGTTCTTGTGCCCCAGTGTCTTGCTGTCTATCCTACTAGGCATCCTCCAAGCTCTGATAAATCTCTGGCGAAGTCCTTGAGTATCATTGTCGAAGTCAAAAACTATGTCAGGAATCAACATGTCATGAGGACCATCCCTCCGAGCATAACCAAATTGTCTCCAAGCCAGGCATGGACTATAAGTAATACCCCCTCTGATTCCAAGTAAAGGAACATTAGGATACTCCCCGCAACGATCAATGATAGTGACATCTTCTCTGGACCTAGGGCACCAATGTATATCTGCATGTGTAAGAGTCATCAACCGTTGTGACCATCTCAAACCCCGCTCGTTCTTCAGGACTGATTGTGGAAGGTGCGAAATAAACCACTTTCCCAGGAGAGGAGTGCAACACATAAGGACACCTCTTTTTCTCATGGTTCGAGTGTAACATGAGTGAAGGAGGTCCCCTAGCAACGTAGGTATAGGATTCCTGGACATAAAGATCTGGACAGCACTGATATCAATGAGCTGATCTGGGTTAGGGAACAACACCAAACCATAAACAAGGAGAGCCACAACCTCTTCAAAAGCTTGTAAGTCAAGGGAGTTCCAACAATCATAGGCCTTTTCAAACAGAAACCTGGCTAAGAACCCTTTGATACCACTCCTAACCTCCCAATGTCCCTTGAGGTCAGATGACTGTAGGTGCAAGGCTTTAGCAATCTCTTCAAGCTTAGGTTCCTTTTCTGTACCGTTGAAGGGTAGCTGATCAAGGATAGGGATCTTCAGGAGTCGGGAGAACTCCTCCAATGTAGGTACCAACTGATAGTCCAAGAAAGTGAAACAGTGATGCAGAGGGTCAAAGAATTGGAACAGGACTTTTATCATATCTTCCTCAATGTTGGTGTTGACCAAGCTGATGAGGCTTCCATGCCTTTCACTGAAAGAAGAGTTCTCGGGAATCCTGGATATAAGCTCCTTAAGCTGAGGAGGGATCCTTACAAGACTGATTGGAATTGTCTTTCTACGAACAGTTTTCCATGTCCTACAAAACAAGAACAAAGATGAAAATTCGAACCCCTGAAATGGTTAGTTAATGCATATGATGCTGGATGATGTCATGATGCTATGATTAAACACAGATATTTACAAAGACAAACATGTAAGGCACACAAGGCACACAAGACAGGCCCTTAAGGTTTAAGGCCAGCATGAGGTCTGGGTAGTACCCTCTTGAAGTTGGTGGGTTCATCCTGTCCTAATCAAAGTAACCGGGTTCTAAGGTTCCCAATATCACGGGATTGCTTTCATTGTTCATCGTTTCGATTTAGCCACTGAACTGGCGACCGAAATATTCCAGGAAAGCAACCCTCAATTGAGTGTAGTATCGAGTATCAACCAACCTCGGACTGCACCAAAGTCAGTTATCTCACTACCCTAAAGAGGCCAAGATGGTTCAATTAAGGTTCCTAAGGTCTGTTGATGCTTCATGACACCACATGGAGGCCCCGTACTCTCCTTGACTGACTCAAGGGTTACCGGTACACACCAAAGTGCCACATCAACGTAGCAGACTGTTTCAACCATGTCGGTATACCCCGCACAGTTCCCTCACAGCCTTGTTGCTACTTTCTAAAAGGGTATCCCCCAGATCCGGGTTAGGATCTATAGAACTCCCAAGACGGTCCCACAATTTTAAAGCACACAAGGAAAACAATTGAAAACACAGTTATGAACTAGCCCTAAGGTACACCTCACTTTATAAGATTGTCCCCAGCAGAGTCGCCAGTTCTGTGATCGGTGGATCTGGAACTGACTGTTTAAAGCTGGTTCGCGAAATGTCGCGGAAGCAAGAGTCGCCACCGTCTTTTATTTTCTCCAATTGGAAAGGACAAAAGCACAGAAAAATTCCTTTAAAGAGATTGCTCTCGGTTCGGGAGGTAGGTTATAGAAAGGGAAGGTGTTAGCACCCTTTCTATCCATGGTTATCCATGGGCTCTTAGGTACTTGCTCAATGTGTTTTCAAAATTGTTGTTTGCTTTTCAATTGTGGGTTTCAAAAATGTTCTTTGAAAAGTTTCAGTTCGACTCGTACGTCAGAGTGTTTGAAAAGTTTGTTTTGAAAGTTTTTTGAAAGTGTGTCGGTGTGAAAAGATGTTTTGATTTTGTTTTGAAATTAGAGCAAGTACCCTTGAGAACCTACCTACCCTAAGGAATTAGTCTGTGTAAATGTCCTTTAAGGTAGTGCCATCCCACCATTGAGAGGTAGGTAGCACCACCGTTGGAGGTGTTCGGGTCAATTCGATTTTAGGGACATGGTGATCACCGGAGCAATGGGAAGACACCTTAGAAGCTACCCTCATGTTCCCGGACCATGAGGACTTACTAAGACGTTTTCTACTCGACGACCACCTTTCGAAAGGCAACAGTGAGGCGTACCCTAGGGGTGGTGTGTGAATTGTGTGTCATTTTCAGTTTATTGTTTGTCTTGTCATGTATTTGTGATCTAACGATTCCATTTTATTTTCGGGCATTCATTCTTTCATGCATATTTATTAACAGTTATATTTGCGAGAAAATAAATCTAACTATTACAACTGGCGCGGGTCCACATCGCCAAAAAAACCGAACCCGATTTGACTGAAAATAAATAAAGCGAATAAATAAAAAGTGCGAGAAATAAATCTAAACTTATTACAAGGCTTTGGGGCATATACAGAGGTATTTAAACAATATAAAACAAATGCGCGAAATAAAGAGATTAAATAAAATTAGGGCATTGGACCCTTTTACAAATAATTAAAATTAATCAAGGAATCTAAAATTAAAAATCAAATGCAAAATAATGTTTGTGTTTTTTAGGTTTAAAAGAAAAAGAGAAAAGTTAATTAAAATTAAAATCCTAGTTCTAATGTTTTTTAAGTTTATTATGAAAAAAAAGATTTAATTTCTAACCTAATTAAATTCTAAACTAATTTATGTACAATTTTTGATTTATAGGAAATAAATAATAAATAATAGTATTGTGAGAAAAAGGAAAAGATTAAAAAAGGATACAAAAAATTAATAATTAACCTAATTCTACATTTTTTGGATTTTTATTATGAAAAAAGAATTAAAATTAAAATTAAAACCTAATTAAACTAAATGATTTACATTTTAATTTATTTAAAAAAAGAATCAAAATTAATTATATTTTTTTTGTCCTTTCTGTATTTTTAATGTTTTTTTGCATTTTTGTAAGAATTAATTAAATTAGATTAAGCAAATAAAAGAAATGAAAAGAAAAATTAAAGAAAGAAATAAAATAAAATGACAAGGCAAACCAGGGGGGTGTAGTCCCCAGAATTGGAGGTGCAGATTTGAAAAAGCCTGGCCCATTTTTGCTTGAATTGGTTGACCTTTCTAATCCTGTGTGATGCTTTGACTGGCCTCCACCATATGCCCTTGTTCTGGACCCTTTGATAAGTTTCCTGGGACACGTGGATAATGCCTCTTGAATGTGCATGGTGAGTCCTCATGTGGGCGCTGCATGGAACCTTGAAATGAAAAATAATATGAGAAATTGCAAGACCTGGGACTTGAACCCAGGTCATTGTGGTTACATGCGCGTGTCTTGGCCAGCTGAGCCACTTGTTTTCATTTAACATATAATAGTTAATAAACAATATAAAATAAAACCAACGCATAAAGATTACACGCGCGCAAATTTAAACGGACGAATGACAGCGTGCCACATCTTCATCTTCTTCACGTCCCTGTAAACAAAATACATTGGCAACGGTTTTGAAGCGCTGCATTAGATAAGCTACAAAAAAATAGCGAATAGCTCGTTTCCTAATATAAATTAGGCGCGAGTATGTCTTCTTCTTCGTCTCAAGATGCTGAGTGTGATGGTGTTGCTCTGAGGTTCTGATTTTTCTTATTTACAAAAGCCCCAATTTAAGAAGCTGGAAAACCTAGAACATGAAAATGGTAAAATCGTGTATGGCTTATGAAAATGCAATTAAATACCATGAACAGCTTGGAAACTTTGTGAGGAACATGAATGTGTAATTAAAAATGCAAGAGGATGCGTAGAATCAAGAACACGAATTCAAAAAATTTGCTGTACAGTTTCACTTGTAACTACCAGTTCAAGGAGCTTTGAGTGATGTTATGAATTGAAATGCGTTTAGAATTATCTCAGAATGCTAATGGTATAAAAATTTTGGCTTCAAAAGATCCCTAGCTTTGAAATCAGATTTGCAATATATGTCCAAATTTTCAAAGTGTCCAATGGCTTTTGAACGAGTTTTTTGCTGCACTAGGGTTAGGGTTTGACTCAATGATCCTTATGGAATAGACTTGGCTTGCTATTTGACCTTAATCCATGCTTGAGAAAGAATTGGCATTAGGGTTTGTCCATTAACCATTTTTTCCTAATTTCTAGCCAAAACCTAGACCTAGTGTGTAAATGAACCTTGGCCTGATTTTTGAGTTGGTTCATGATACATAGAACTTGTCCAAGTTCATATGACACCATTTCATTGATTTTCAAATTTTATTTGAATTTTCAATGAATTAAAATGAATTAAATCATCAAAAATTAAATAAAATAAAAAAGTCAACATTTGGTCTTGAAATCAACCATGGGCCACGTGTGTGGCATGACAAGGATGGACAAAGTGAGAAAAATGGGGCCCTTTTGTCAAAATTGGATTTTCAAGGATAGTTGACTTTTGCCATTTCACAAAATTTTCCCAACTTCTACAAGGCATAACTTGCTCAATTTTTAAGATTTTCTCATGTTCTTGGACATTTTGGAAAGGTCTTTGAGTCCTTTAACCAATGCCTTTGGTCCCATGTCATTTTGATTTATCAATCTCAAGTTATGGTCTTTGACTTAAAGTCCCTTTTTGTTGACTTTTGAAAATGACCTGTAATGTTGAAATTGATAACTTTTTGTGAGAGCATTTCTTGGACTTGAAGTATGAAGATGAGTTGTAGGAAATGTCTTTCTCTTCAAAATGAGCTTTGGATGGAATTTTTCTGATAATCCATGTGAAAGTTATGCCCTGGTCAATTTCAGTTGACTTTTTCAGCTGTCCAAATATAGCAACTTTTGCATCTTTGATGATTTCTGAGCCAAATTTTGAGAATCATGATCAAGCATTGATCAAATGATGTTTGTGGCTTCAAAATGATATGTTGACCAAAAATTTGAACTTTTGACTGCCAAATGACCATTTTGCCCCTACAGTTGACTGTAGTGCAATTTAGGGTTTTGACTGTGCAATTTTGAGCTGAATGTCTTGAAACTTGATATGAGGATGTTTGACCATGTTTGTAAGCATATGAGACTTGATTGGCCCTTTGAAAACTTCATTTTCTTGATCAGAACCCAAACCCTAATTTTGACTGTATAAGAGACAGTTGACCTGCACAACCCTTGGGGAATTTCGTAGCTTGGCTTGGCAATTTCTTGAGGAATATGGGAGGGCAAATTTTGGGGTATAACAAGCATGTACAACACCATTCAACAGTAGAACTCACAAGAGATAGAAGAGAGATTTCTTCACTTGGAAGAAAGTCTACACAATGCGCCTCTAATGTAGAACATTGTGCAAAAAGATCGTTAAAAGAGAAGGCATGATCGAGAGAAGCGACCACCGGAAAAAAGTCAAACTCCTCCTCAGAGTCCTGATGGAGACTGAGATAGCCATGCCCATTGGCAGGATCGAGAGAAGCGACCACCGGCAAAAATTCCGCAAAAACATCATTTTTGCATCCATATTTTAGACAGTAGGATATAGAAGTCATTGAATAAGCCTCCTAAATTTAACGAGTACAACATAAAAGGAGAATCTGATGATCACGTGCAATTATTTAATCAACATTTGAACTACTTTATTGTCGACGAAGATTCTAAGTGCAAACTATTTGCACTAACTTTAATAGGGTCTTCCAGGCTATGGTTCATGCTCTTTCGGATGGGAGGATTGAGTCATGGACCGACTTATGAAAAATAATTGTAGCTTATTTCACAACCTAGAAAAAGCACCCAATGGCGGTAGTTGCAATCAGCGGGATAACCCAGGAAAAGAAGGAGATTATACATTCTTACATTGATTGTTTCACACAAGTGGTACTGGAAGTAGAAAGGGTTGAGGAAGGTCTTAAATGTTGGATATTCGAGAATGGCCTATTGTGGGATAGCTCCTTTTGGTAGAAGCTGAGAAGAAGGGAAGCTCATATCATGAAGGAACTCCTGAATAAGGCTAAATGTTTCATCAACTTGAAAGAGAATCTTAACTCCCAGTTCGACAACCCAATCATTGTTGACGCAAATTTCATCTGCTCAATTAGAAAAGACTCTCACCAATGGAAACACGAATCCTGCCGTGGAATGCATGGTTCTTACTTATTACAATAAGTACACTTATTTGAATGCATTATGGGAGAAGATTTAGTAGTAGTGTGCCAACAAATAGTTCTGAAAGAGATGAGTAAGAAACTCATTTCCCACTAGAGAGTCATCCCAAATGGATAAGACAAAATAATGTCGCTTTCATACGGGCCACAACCATAACACTGATGACTACATCCAATTGAAAGATGTCATCAACAGATTGATAAAAAGAGGTCGTCTGTCCAAGTATATAAAAGGTGGTGAGAGAGAGAGAGAGAGAGAGAGAGAGAGAGAGAGAGAGAGAGAGAGAGAGAGAGAGAGAGAGAATAGTCACCTAAGAGAAAGTCCCACTCGAAGGTTTTGGATGTTGTAACTAGCGGAGGGGGAACCATTGGTGAATATAAGGGAGCTAGCAAGGTAAATACCAATACATTGTTGCTATCACCGGAGGAAAGCCTCTTGCGAATATCTCGTCCAAAGGGATGAAAAAGAGAAAAGTGTTGAAATGTTTACCGTCCATAAGAAAGATGGAGGCATGTTAACCAAAACCCTTGATTGGATAATGCTTGGGTTACGAGACTGCGAGAAAATTATGGGAACCCGAAATGAAATATTTCCTTTAGTCATAACTGCTGCGATTAGCATTTCAACATCTCCTAAGTTCCGATCAATGATAGGAGTTCATACGACATAATGTACTATGAATTTTTTGATAAGACGGGTCTCGAGATGGGAAGTTTATGGTTGTATGATGGGTCAGATTTATAGGCATTTAATAGAACGATGTCCTAGTCATGGAGGTATATCGAATTGATGTTATTTGTAGGAGATGAAGGGATGTCCAAACCGTAAGCTCGTATTTCTCTGTAGTCCCTTGCAAAAGTGTTTACAACTACATTCTTGACAGACCCTTTGCAATCTCCCTGGGCGTGGTGGCCTCACTGGTCCACCTCAAGTTCAAATTGCACAACATTCATGATGAAGCGGTCAAGTCATTGTTGATCTTAAAGGAGATAAAAGGATATATCAAGCATTCAACAATATCAATGAGAGAGGAAGGCCATGGAAATCAATGTAGCACACCTAATCGGCCAACTCAGGAACATAAACATCTTACCTCCCAGAAATGCATAATCTAGAGAGATAGAGAACATCAAGAATAAGCGGAAGAAAGTCTACCTAATTATGTTTTAAAATTTGCATTAATTTTATTTTTTGGGTTATCAATTTAATGATGTCTTCAAATTTGCATTTGTTATATTTTTAGGATAATCAATTTCCTCACAATTGTACAGTGAACTCTCAACTGTTAATAAAGAGATTGTATATTTTGAAATGTCCATTTTCTTTGTGAACGTGTAAGGTAAGGAAGAGTCTGGGGTACAACCGGAAGGATCAAAGTCCAACACTAAGAGTCAAGGGTATTGTTCCAAATGCCACGTGCGTGCTACCATAACAATCAAAACTCCATAACGCAAAGCCCACATGCAAATAAAGTGGAAAAACCACTAAAACAACAAAAATATACCACCCCCTCTGGTAGTTAGCCTCTCCAGAGGTCGCGGTGGATTAGCCACACGTCGACCTCAAACCAAGTTTTCACCTAGGGGAGGGGTATCAACCTTTGGCTAGGCATAGTCCAAGAGAAGTCCAATAAACTTTGCGAGAAGACCTCATAAGCTCGCACGGAGCTCATAGTGAAAGTACTTGGATCAAACACATATACCTTAAATATATAAAAATAACACCACTTATATTTCATTTCAATTATACTTTATACCGTGTAATGCTATGGAAAAAAAAGATAGAGGAAAGATTTCTAGTCCCAAAGGGAGATGACCTTCTCATCTTTGAGCATCTGGACGGTCGAATATTCTCCCTCTATATATGCAAAGGATAGTGAAAATGACCCACTTAGTGCAAGGCATCCTTAAATGACTCCTAAACAGCCGTGAGGTTAGAAATAGAACACTTAGTTAAACTTTGATCCAAGAAGGAATTCTCAAGACACATAGCTTCTATATCTCTTTAAATCACAGAAAAATAAGCCTAACTAGACGATAAAGTAGCCCAGGTAGAAGATAGAGATTTATCCTTCCTTGAGACACAGTTCACAAAAAGAGTTACCTAATCGACTAGTGAGCCAGGAAGATTGAGGGCGCACATAACATCATTTACTATGGTAAGAGAAGGAAAGGCCTTATGTATTTCTTACAGGTACATATCCTGGTGAAGCTTCAATCCATATATACTTTCCTCTAGTTGTTACTTCTCCTTGTGATGTTGGTAAGACATGAAGGCTTCCCAACAGTCGACCCCACCAATGGTTGGAGTAGTAGAAGCGCTCAAAGTGTAACACACAAAAGTTGACAATTCCTCCTCAAGAGCATGCCCGATCATATTGGACAAATAAGAATAATCATCCTCCAAAGGAAACGACCAGTGTTCTCTTGGAAGGTGAATGCTTGTCCCCGCCAACTATACAAAAATCAGAGGGTCGGATACATGAAACGGTCACTAGGGGCATTCAAAACACCGCGGTCCTAGATGATTTCGTGGGCAAGGAAGCACCAACCAATGTTGTAGTAGTTAAAGGGTCCACTACAGTCTAACTTGGTTGGATTCCCCATATTAAAAGATGGAGCGTCTCTTCATCCTTCATTGAATATGAAAATAATTATTACCAAAGTAAGCACATCACAAATAATAGAGTTGAGTACGAAAAGCCAAGTGCATTCGAACTTACCAAAAATAACCTTTATATCCTCATTAGTACTAGCATCCATCAGTATGAGGGTTTCAATTAGTCATTTTAGGCGCTTCCGTGAAGCTTCATCTCGAGGTGTAACTCCTCTATGATAACCTAACTCTTTGATGAAGCCCACCAACTGCTTCTTCAAATACAGATCCTTCTGATATAGGTTGTCCCCTTTGAATACATACAATTCATTCTTCATCAAGAAATGACCATTGTTCCACTACTTGGGAAATAAGCTAGTACACCTACCTTCCACGTTGTTCCCTATATTACATACCACCGCATAAGCTTATGGGTGGAGAGGGTGGCCAAGAAGAATTAATTTTTGAAATGCTTCAAACCCTCTAAAACTATGAACAATCTGCACCAAATGAATCAAACCATGGCTTCGCGTCTGAGTCGGAGAACCACGTTAAACTTTGAAGAGATGAAAGAAGAGTGGTAGAGAAGGTTTCCCCTTTAAATATTCACACCAATACTAGAATACTTTCACAAAATCCAAACTTGCAAAGTGCAATTGCGATGGAGAAACCATCAAATGGTTTAGAACTTCCATTTCAAAGTTATTAAAAGGAAATTGAAGGCCCAAGATAGAGAAAACACACTCATAGAAGGAGATGATACATTCACCATACTCATTAAAGATTTTCTCATTTTCACCATAAGTCAAAACACCCCAATCTAAAGAGGGACCAACGTCTAAGAAGGCTCAGTCAAGATCATCTTATCGAGCGAATACATAAACAATTAAAGAATAAACATGGTTAACCCAGGAAACATAACTATCTTTTTTTACTCATAATGGATGTTACTCTCTTCATGTACAAGAAAGAAAATGGTTGTAGAAACTAGAGATGAAAATGAAACGTGAAACTAACTCCTTAAGAATCATATGATGACTTACTAAGGGGAATATACCATATCAATGTTTGAGATCACCTATATGCAACACTCAAGTGTTTCAATTCTTGGAGATTATTATAAGGATACTTATGAAAAGATATTCAAAGCATGGGGCCCATTTAAGGCACAAATTACCAAGTGACAATAAAGTTTTCTCTTGGTTTTCCATTTAAGTTAAAAGGGTGAGGGGCGGGCGAGGCAGATACAAACCCTTGCATTATCACACAGAGACAAGGGCTTTGGGGCAATTATTTCAGGCTAACTTGAGCATCCATCGACCGACAACCCTAAAGGAAATTCAAATTTATTCAGATGGCTTCTAGTGCATAGAAACCATATGGAATAATACAGGTGATCTATGTCCAAGATACATCCGACAACTCCCCAGATATCGCGGTTTAAAAATAGCGGGTTGTTATAACCATTCCCATATATAAAGAGCATGTGCGCCAATTCCAGGTACGTAATTTCGAATTCAAAATTCATTTACTCCTCTCCTACATATGTTGACTTTGGTGTTGAAGTGCTAACCTTGCAGAGTAGTTCCTCCTCCTCCGTAACGAAGCTCAGGTCCACCGTGATTCACCGCAATCACCGATTCTTCGATCAATTCTGATTCTATTACGAAACAATTATTATTCTTTATTTTTGTCAAATCTTTCATTTCAAAAAAACTAATTTTGTTCATTTTATTTCACGATCTTAATTTTTTTATGTTTATTATTATTGAATTTTAAATTCATTTCACTTTAAAAATATATATTTCAAACCTCTCTAAATTTTTCATTCTTTTTGTATTTGAATTATAAGTTACGAAGATGATATTAATAAATCGTGATGATAGCAAGCTGACGTGAATTGTGATAATATGTTTCATTCTTTTTATATAGGCTAGAAAGAATGTTGCTTTTACAATGAAATAAAGTGGAAAATTTCTTTATTCACCCCTATGTTTTCTTAGAGGTCCTTGATGGAAAACCAAAATTATTCTCAGACTTTGGATATGTATCTCCGAACAGACCCTTATTTCATAAATATTTGTGAAAAAAGTATTTTCGAACATGCATCTCCAAATAAACATTTTTTTATGAAAAAAGTGGTTTCAGATATGCATTTCTTAATTTTACTCTAATATAAAATTAAAAATACAACTAAAAATCAAATTAAATTAAATTATGTGTCTACAAATTTTTTCAGATTTTTTCGAAAATATGAAAACGGAAAATAAATCAAATAAAATAGAAAAGAAAGGAATTTAAAATTTTTAGGGTGGGCTCCCCTATTTTGTTCCAAAATTGGGGATTTTGATTCCTGGCTTTTTTCGGATGAATTGACATGATAAAATTTTAATTCAAAGTCGATTTTTCAGATAGCCGAGTTTGTTACGTTAGGTCGTGTAAAGACCAGAGACGCATGATCGCAAGGTCTAGAACACCGAGATTATTTAGTTACATTTTATTTTGTTATAAAATATATCAATTAATACAATTGATACACCTTAATTCTAATTGATACAAATATTAAAATACTTCGGATAAGCATATCCGAAAACCCTTAAAAATAAAATATTGAGATACTTCGAATATGCATATCCGAAAACCCCTAAAACTAAATATCATGTGCGTTCAGATATGCATATCCGAAGGGTATTTTCGAGTTTTTAAAGGTGTTTTTCACCATATAGTGGTGGATAAAGAAATTCTCAATAAAATCTGATATGTTTCCTATATTGGTCCATTATGGGTTAGGTTGGATTGGGCCTCGGCCTGATTTAAATCTTATCTAAGAGATTTTGTTTGGTCATTCCTACTTAAATTTGACACCCCCAAATTGCATTGTCTTTATTATAATATTTTTTTGTGATTTTTTACGTTTTTAAAAAATATTGTGTTTTCTAGATTTTTGAGAAATTTATGAGTTATTACCGAATATTTGGAGGATATATAAATTTTAATAGATTTTTCAAATATCTAGGAATTTTTACCGAATTTCTAAAAAAAATGATGTAAAATATTTTTTTACCGAATTTGATTTAATAGATTTTTCAAATATACAACTAGATTTTTATCTATGAGTTTTTACCAGATTTTTAGGGTTCTACGATATTTTATCAAATTTTTGGTGAATTTTATAAGATTTTTCAAAAAAATTCGATAGTGTTAACTTTATTTTTTTTTTATAAACCTACTCGATAAGAACTAATAGATTTTTTAAATATATTACCAGACTCTTAAAAAACCTATGAACTTTTATCTGATTTTTCAAAAAAATTGGTAGTGTTAACTTTGTTTTTGATATCTTATCGAATATGAATTACTGAATTTTTCAAATATTCAAAAAAAATTAGAAAACATATCGAGTTTACCAAAAATTCGGTAGTATTAAATTCATTAATTTGATAGGTCTATCAGTTATGAACTACCGTATTTTTTAAACGTAATATCAATTTATTTTTTTTAATTTTCCTGCTTTTTTTAGAGTGATTTTTTTTACCTATGTTATTTTGAGATGAAATAAATAATGATAAGGATATTTTTTATATTATAAAAAATTGGAAATATCAAGGTATAAGTGGAGAGTGGCAGGATATATATATATATATATAACAAATTAAGATATATTAATTCAAAAAAAGTATAATTACAAACTTGGCGATCAATGGATCCAGTTCTCAAAATTACCAGAAAAGAAAAAGGAAACAAAAACAAACCAAAAAACTATAGCATCTACTTAATAATGTGAGCTTTAAGCTTATTACTATACCAGCCCCTATATAATAATGTGAGCTTTAAGCTTATTACTATATCAGCCCCTGTATGTTATCGTATCTATAATAGTAGACCTTATGGTATCTTTATCTATGGCTTTTCCAAAACAATTAGTATTTCTATATGTCAATAACTCGTATATCGTCTCAGTTGCAGCAAAATGAAGTAATGTTGCCTTTCATCCCTTACCGGTTCTATGTTAAGCAATCTAACTGAGTTCATGTTTCCAAGCTTTCGGTTCGTGTTGAATACCGATCTAGCTAAGAACATCTTTCCAAACATTCTTCATGTTAGTACCGCTGATGAATAAATGATCAATTGTTTCCTCATCCTCACAGAAGCAGTACTCATTGTTTTCCATTATACCATGTTTCTTCACCCGATCCTTTGCTGTAAGCCTTTGGAGGCAAGCTAGCCAAAGGGTCATAATGGCTCTTGGTCTAGCTGCATTGCAATACAACAATTCTCTCCAAGGCATCACACCAGTATCATCCCTTTTCTTATATGATTCTTTTGCATCTTGTATAACAACATATCCAAATATTCCATTATGATCACAAACAGGTAGGGGGAATGGGATCCCCTTGCCTCACACCTCTCCTTGCCTTCATGATGTTGATATATTCCCCATTGATGTTGAATCTATAAGAAACCGTCGAAACTGCAAGCATAATCCTTCTTATAAATTGAAATGGCATTCCAATCTCATACATAATAGATTCCAAAGCCTTCCAATCCACCATGTTGTAGGATTTTTGCAAATCCAGCTGGATCATACATCTAGGTGCCCGTCGTTTCCTACTATATCCTTTAATAAGTTCATAAGCCAGAAGAATATGACTATGAATTTGCTGGCCTGGAACGAATGCAGTTGATTGCAACCAATAGTATCACGTGTGACTTTGCTCAATCTCATAGTGAGGACCTTAGAGATGATTTTATAGATAGTAGTATAGCCTGCAATAGATCTGTATTCCCTAATTGCTCTTGCCTCATCATGTTTTGGAATAGGTGTCACCAGTGTACAATTCATGGCCAAAAATATTTTTTTTGTTCAAAAAATTCTTTCACTACTGCCATCGCATCAGTTTGAACAATGTGCCAACTTTCCTTAAAGAATCTAGCACTATAACCATTTATCCCAGGAGATTTTAAATCACCTATGTTGTGTAATGCTTTCAAGACTTCCTACTCTGTTACTGGTGAGATAAGCATATCTGCTTGTTCGGAATTAATTTGGGGACCTTCTCTCATAGCCACAATGTCAATAGTTTAGAGAGTGTTATCTTTCTTTCCCATTAAGTTACCAATAGAATTTAAGTACCTCCTCCTCAATATCATGTTGGTCTGAAATGGTTGATCCATCCTCTAATTTTAGCTTGGTAATACTTTTTGCATTTTGTTTGGATCTAATTGAGGCATGGAAATAGGAATTATTACCATCCTCCAATTTAAGCCAATCAATTTTTGCTCTTTATTTCAAAATCCCGTCATCAATCTCATTCCATTTAATGACATCTTCTGTGTATTTTTTCACCATGTCTATCTTTTCTTGATTCATTCTATCGTGAACCAGTAATTGTTGGGCCTCTGCAAGATCTTCTCTAGCTTTAGTAAGTTTATGTTGTGTCTGAGCAAGAGGTTTGGTCAGTCTTTTAAGAAATATTTGCAGTCTCTTTAGTTTCTTCCACACCACTACCATGGGACTAGCATCAACAAGATTATTCCAACTATGTGTTATTGTCTCATCATACCCTGCCACCTTGGTTACACAATTAACAAATTTAGGTGGTTTCCCCTGCCAGTTATGTGAAAGTATAGATGATCTGATAGACTAGGAGGCAAAATATTTAAAATGGCATCCTGGTGTGTTTGAAACCATTCAGCATTTCCCAAAACTCTATCTATCCTTGAATAAATTGGATCCACACTATCTTATATAAACCATGTGCTTAATACTAAGGATAGGATTGGTGAAAATAGACGATGGCACCACTGTTTATCTTGTCATGTAGGTTGGTTCTTTAATGACGATGGCACCTTGTTTTTTGGCCGCCCTCGTCCCATCGAACCCTAGCAGGACACCAATTTATTTTTACTTTTTTGCTTTATAGACATAATCTACTTATATATTCATAAAATGACATATTTTATAGATCTTTTTTTTATTTGCAATTATCTCAAAGCTACATGTAAGATGATTTGTGATTAGTTGATTATAAAAAGAATTTCATTAAAATTGCATCAAAAATAAATTTGATATATAAATATGGAGTTTTTTTTATTACATACATAAAATATTAAGTTAAATATACAATATCCTTCTATAATGTAGCCGATTTTTGCTTTATCCCATGTAAAATCTTTTTTTATTGCACCCATGTAATATATATATATATATATATATATATATTATATATATATATATATATATATATATATATATATATATATATATAATATATATATATATTATATATATATATATATATATATATATATATATATATATATATATATATATAATATATATACTATATATATATATTATATATATATATATATATATATATATATATATATATATTTTTTTTTTTTTTTTTTTTTTTGAATTACTCTATTAAATATACAATTTGAACACTGAATCTAGAGGATAAATAAAAAAATATTATATGGGGTAACTTGTGCATTCAAGGGACAAAAAACATATTATTTTAACATTTTAAGGTGGGAATTCAAATTTTTTTTATAAGGGATAAGAAGAAAATCACCTACATTGCAGGGGACATTATATATTTAACCCTGAAATATTTAATATTTAGTTAATGAATCTTTAAACTATTCTGTTATGGTAAATCAATTGATAATCTTTATATATAATGAAATCTTTAAACTAGTCTGTTATGGTAAATCAATTGATAATCTTTATATATATATATATATATATATATATATATATATATATATATATATATATATATATATATATATATATATATATTGATTTTTAACAATGTACTCTTTCACTAAAATTTAATACTTATTGAAATTGTTGGTTTTCTTGACTATGTACACAGATAACCCCTATTTTATTATTAAAATAATATCAACCCCGACTTATCTCTTCCTCTTCACCGTATCTCACTCCATTCTCGTTATTTTTTTCTTTCATCGCCCTTTCTCTATTCTCTCCTCTCCTCCCTTACATTGTTTCCTTCGTTTTCTATACTCGTCATTATTCTCTTCTCTGTTCACCCTTCTCCTCTCTTCCATTATCTCTTCTCTTTACAATGTTTCCTACATTCTCTCAAACTTTATTGGTTGATTCTTTCTTTTGTATTCTACAACAAGGTTTTCTTTTTATTTGTTTTTTTTTATTGTATTACATTTATGCATGTGTGTTTCACACTTGAATCAAACTTCACTGTTTGATTTATGAATGATTTGAGGTTATTTTGAAAACTAACAAGTTTTTGATGATTTTTTCACCAAGAAGGTTATGTTTTTAATCATTTTTCAATGTATTTTCTTTTACATGTGTATTTCACACTTCAATCAAGCTTTAATGTTTGATTTATGAATAATTCGAGGTTATTTTGGTAACTGATAAGTTTTTGATGATTTTTTCACCAGCACTGTTTTATTTTGAATCGTTTTTACAGTATTTCCT